>JAGSMP010000266.1:0-600000 GCA_029286625.1 Parnassius orleans | reverse complement strand
AATTCTCAGTAACAGCCCGGAGTCAGGAAGTTGGCGCTGTTTTACCACCGTGCCTCGAAAATCACGTTACGGCGTGTATATCCTGTGCATGATCTCTCTGAGAATGCGGGAATAAAGTGTGCACGTGTGCTTTCGCATACACATGGGCACTAATAATCGTATCCTGTGTCTCTATCCGGCTAGTCTCCGTTGAGAATGGCCGCCGCGACCAAATTCGGTCCAGACGACATTATTGAAATATCTATTAAGAATAAACATTTGTTATATCTTTTGTTTTTCAAAGAAACGTTACCACACTCATAGATTTTCTCCTGTATCGTGGAGACTTGCACAAGGGCAAACTTCGTAGGTACATATTATTATATTTCATGAAAGTTCTGTTCGAAGCCATGGCCCACATGGCAATCCGAAAGGCGCTATACTTAGAAACTATATTATAAGTTGTGACTGCTTATATTCTATTTGTTCAATAATTTTTTTTAAATAAAAATTAAATCTTTTCAGATGTAAGTAATGGGTGAAATTATTTCGTAATGAAGATCTAGTATGTACCAATTGATAAACTTCACATGTCAAAAAATATTTGTGGCAAACATTACAAATCCGAGGATTTAAACCCAACTAAAACGAACTGTTATTCCATCAGTGGACTTAAAGCTTCAATAATTACGTCTATATTAATTAGATTTCCTTTACATGTAGCAAAATATAATATCCCTCTAAAATCACATTTTGGTAAGAATTTGATTATATTACTAAACTCAAAGTTGTATGTAATTACCTGATTATAAATATTTCCAGTTTTTTAGATTCACCTACAAACACTAGCTATAATGAGAACTAATTTTGAAAGTGGCTATTAGTAAACGAACTCTGCGAGTAGTATGTACCTTAGTGAAGAAGCCCAGCGATTTGTACATAGTATTTGTTACACTTAAAAGCAAATTAATCCAGTCAGTATTTAAAAAAAAACAATATCATTACCCTTTTAAAAAAAACTAACGTTAAAAATAAGCATCCAGACGCTATTTATTTTACAGCATAGAAACACTTTTCCAGTGCGGGAACGAACCTTCCGTCTTGCAACGCCACAGCCAAACGCTGCCACTACGCTACGAAGTCGTCATTTATTTTTTACTTAATTAATTAAAGAAAGGCGTGACGCCTGTACTATTGTGATATGAATTTTTATATAATTTTTCTATTTTTCGCAATATTATTGCCCAATCTTTATGGTGAGTATGACAAAGCGTCCTAAATAATCTGCTCAAGTCTTTATTTAATCGCTCTGTTGTAAGTATTTGGTCTAGGATTTCTAAGTGTGGTACGATTATATATTAGTTTTATATTTAATCTACTCATTGATTGATTCCAGTGATTACTTATAAACTGTTTTCCATTATCTGTGATTATTTCTTTGGCATCTAATAAAACTCTAACTAAACCATCTTTTTTTTAGAAGGAATGTTAATGCGAATGGTAACTTATTGATGCCCTTGTGATGATACCAGCTTGTTCCATTTCATTTAACTTTTCTTCCATCTTCGATCTATATGCATATGTAATCGGATAGAATCCAGCAACTATGGGTTCATCATCGATCGTTTCAGTTGTATGTTTATAGCAATTCGCTCTACCTAATTTACTTTAAAACATATTTTTATGCTTTTCCAAAACCTTCCTAAGATTTTTCTTTTCAGAGACCTCCAATGTAGATCCTATTTTTATATTTGTTAACGGAACATCTGTACATTATTCGATGCAGTTGTTATATATTACATTTTTATTGTTATATTTGAAGGGTATTAAGTAGTCTTTGTTTTACACTTTAAATTCTATTCGAACAGTCATATTTCTCAAATTAAGCAATAATTTATTTCTCTTGAGTCAGCCAAAGCTTAATGTAAAATTATTTACAATTAAAGTTCGTGTCTCAAAGACTACCTCATCTATCTTTATAGGCAATATGATCATCTATTGTATTTTAGTGCTGCGCTACCCAACAGCACCTTTTATTTGCATTGCTTTAACTATCATTACTGATATTTTACGATTATTTGATTATATGATATTTAATCTATAAATATAAATTTTCTGAAATGCATGCGTCAGAAATTGAAACGTTAATTTCAGATCTCATATTCCCTATAAAT
Organism: Parnassius orleans; assembly: GCA_029286625.1. Lineage (NCBI taxonomy): Eukaryota > Metazoa > Arthropoda > Insecta > Lepidoptera > Papilionidae > Parnassius > Parnassius orleans. The sequence goes on along the minus strand of JAGSMP010000266.1, from coordinate 597,847 downwards.
TAAAACATTTAAATGCGCAAGTCTGACTTGGTTTTTAAAGTCTTTAATATATTATTTACATTGTTGCTATAAATAAGTCTTTCTCTGTTAAAATATGCTTCTAAAAAGATAGGCTTTCCCAAGCCTTTATTATTATTACCTAGTGTTTGACCAGGTCGTCAACCCAGCTTTAATAACATATTTTTTATATAAAAAACGTTACCCCCACACTAGGATTTTCTCCTGTATCGTGGAGGCAGTTTACAAACACAAATTGCACAAGGACAAACATCCAGACCCGGAACAATTATTTGTAGGCCATACAAATACTTGTTCCGTGCGGGATTCGAACCCGCTGTCCCCAGCGCAGAAATTAGAGCGTTCATTGCTAAGCCACTGCGCCACGGAGCCGTCAAAATATTTAATGCTCTGTTCCCTTTTACATTATAAGTGAATGAACCGGGAACTAGTTCGACCTCTACAGCTCTAAATTTGGCTCTGAGTCCGAAACATCATATTGGTTTTTCCCTCTTCGGGTTTACGCCATGTTTTTTTATGATTGTTGTATTTCTTTATGTTTTTTCTCTGTATTATTATTAAGTTTTCGCTTTTTCTCATATAGAAGGTTCACAACCTTCATCTTGTTTATCTTAAGAAATCTGTCGTCTCTATTATTGTCTCAATTTTAGCTATTCTCCATAATTTCTGCACAGTTTTAGGATAATGTCTGATGACATCAGTTACTAATTGTTTTTCAAGTATCGGTATGATAATGTTTGTGCGTTTTCAATAACATAAAGAAAGTAACTGACCATGGTGGGTGTGTACATCTATTCCATTTATTTTTCCCAAGGAATCTCTTTACTGTATTTTGTTCTTCTTCGCCCCAAAATACTCTTAGAAAGTCTGCTTTAAAATCATCAAAAGTTGTCCAACGTACACTATTAATGCAAGCCCAATATTTAGCTTCACATATTCAGCACACTTGTGCTATTGATATTTCGAGACCATTATATGGAACTTTCTTGAAATAATTGGTGAAATTTCCAAAAATGCTACTGGATGAGTATTTCCATTTCCAAATTTCGGCTTTTCTATTGTTACATTATGTATATTACAATATTTTGTATACGATCATTTACATAGGAGGTGCTCGCCCTGGGCACCTCTTCTTGGTTTACTTTAATATGATAATCTTTCGTTTGATTAATAAACTTTTCCTCAAGGTCTTTTATTTTAACCTCAAAAGTTTTCACTGCATTCTTAATTAATTTCTGAAGCATTTTAATTTCATTTTTAGGTTAAGCCTCAATTGAGTTTGAATTTTTCTTTGTTTTAGCCATCTTTTATAATACAACTTCTTTTTATGAATTTTTTGCACTTTCTGTGTCCAACACTTAATATAAATGCGTTTTTCCACTTATTTTACTTTAAATTTTATTTCGCTCAGCTGTGCACACACCTTAAATAAAATAATCAATATTAATATTCAAGCCCCACCCCCAGAAAACACCATCCCCCAAGACACTTCTCCATTTCACGGACAACAAATTGTAGGCATATAGCCTACCTCATAATTTTATATTGACGGCCTCCTATTTAAAATTTAACCTCTATCCTGGTTACGGCACCAAATTTTAACGCTCCTTCTCCCCCTCTTTCTCTCAAATATATAAAATTTACTTGACCAGTATAATAACCATATATTGATATATATCAAGGATCTTTCTAAAGGTTTAGTTATAGGCCGTTTAATAAATTTATGGCGTGATCGTCTTAGTTAGGACCCTTATTTACGTTGTGTTTGTTTAGTAACTTACTTCTTTTAGGTGTCTCTTGGAAGAATGAATATTCAATAGAGCAGTCAAAAGTCGTTGGTAGTGTCTTATTATTATTTTAAGCTAAAGAACCCCGTTCACGATGACAGGGCTCAAAAAGGTTAAGAAAATTAAATCGTCTCTATTCCACTCGTATCGGGTTCACATCAGTCAATTCCTTATACAAGGACAAGGGCTCCGCTATCCTACATTTAAAAAAAATTGGGGGAGGCACATGGCGTATGTGGAGCCAGTGAGCGCCAACCAACCAACGCACTTCCCCCGAAGGGAACCTTAAGTTGGGAACTGGACTGTAGTCCACAGCAAAGTAACTGGCGAACCAGTAAAAGAGGTCTTGGCCCCTTGGTAGTGCGTGCACAAACATTGACCGAAGTCACGCATATTAATGTGTGTAAACGACATAAGAATACGGTTAAATCCAGCCACAGTGAATGTACGTCACACGGAACAGAAACAGAAACAGAAACTTTTTTAAGCTAAATTACAATGCAGCTTTAATATCTTCAAACGATATAACTTTCCTTAACTTTTTTTGGATTTGAAATTATCAACGTTTAATCCGACGTAACGCTGTTGGTGATATGCGTGTTAAATAATATAGCCATATTAATTTAAATATCACGTAATTCATCTTAAATCTTAAATTAAATTTACAAATAAGTTATATACATCAGATCCGAAAATCTATATCAGCTATCCGCTGGAATATGAAAATATAAATAGCCCGTGCTATATAATATAAAGCAACCGTGGCTATCCACTCAAATGCGCGAACGTTGAGCTATGCGGACAAGTTCAGTTTTTTCAATTGAATATTGCATATTATTCAAAAACAGATAATAATTTCTCATAATTAATAATGCTAATACTACACATTGTATAAAACTAATTTTACGGATTTAATCGAGTTTAATTTTCAGTTATTTTCAATTCCAGTATGGAGCGCTTTGCAGCGACTATGATCTGGGTTTCAGCTCTTTGCAGCACGTTGCAATTAAAAAAAAGATACATATATTGGTGATATTACTTTAAAAATAGAAATGTTTAAAACACTTCTTTAAATTTTAACTGCTTAAATATGGTTCAACATCATAACACCTTTGACTTTTCTTTAACATAAAAGAACTGAACAGCTGTACACGTCATGCACTCTCCAGCTCTAATTTATACATTTTTTTAAGTCATATATTTAAAAAATGTATAAATTCAAATCATCCAAGCCTATAAAAGTCCACCGCTGAATATATCCATAGATTGCCTCATAAAAAAACGTAGCAACTATATAGTTGCCACGCTCGGCGGGCAGGTGGGCAACCGCAGTTTTTTTATTATTTTGAGTTGTTATCTGGAAGATGTTGCTGCACATCTCTTGTTTCAAGTTTCCCTCTGTCGCCTCTTACGAGACTCACGGAACGATATGGGTCAGTGGATATTCTTACACTGCCACGACACTGTCAAGTTCAAATGAGACAACATAATTCATTATCAAATATCAAGTCACATAACGTAAAAATATCTGCGAATTCAGAAAATTCTTAATGTGTACGTATGAATAATTTCTTTATATAAATCAAAAGCTGATGAATCCTTAATTTCCCTTAAGGCTTGATTCCTGCATCTTCCAGGCTGTAAATCTTATTATTTTGCTTGTATATCGCAGTTATATTTAATAAAGCAAGTCCATATTGTTTGAATTTTATTCTTAAATATCTAAATTTATGAATAAAATATAGCCTACATAACTCCAGGCATTGCTCTCTATATGTTTGTGAAGTTTCATAATAATCGGTTCAGCCATTTCCAGATTAGCCCGGACAGAGGGGCACTTCAATTTTATTTATATGTATAGTATAAATTTTCAATATGCTCAAGGCTGTTAAATTGAATATTGATGGTAGAATACAACCAATTTAACGGATTTTATTGCGTTCAATTTTATATAGCATAATTTGTAAATTAAAACGCAATAAAATTCGTAAAATTAGTTTTGCTAAATATATAGTATTCACGTAAATATACGAATTTAGTGGTATCTAAGATCCATTTTGGAAGTTGAGTTAGAGGAAACAGAACAATGAACTTCGCAAATTCCATGAAATTATAATTAAACTTTAAAAAGTAATAAACGACTTCAAAGAACTAAAAGGAATATAATTATTGAAATCAGTTAACGTGGTAAAGCCTATTATATGTCTTGATGCCTAGAGTTTGTTGATTGAAAATTAGAATTCAACCCAACATCAGATCTTGACCAAATTTATATGGGGGCTACCCCAGCAGGGCTAGCATGGGCAGGAGACAATTTTATCCCCAGGGAAAGGAAAAAATGTTTATCCCCTCGCTTAGTTTTATCCACCCTTCGAGCATGGGCATACCGGTGGATATAATATCCAAAGTAGATAAAATAGGAGATAGACTTAGACTTAGATAGATTTTTTGTATGAATATTAGCTTAAACCCACTTCCAATGAACTAGGATAAAATTGTCCCTTTCAAATGTCAAAAAAGCATAATTTTTTCTTTCATTTGGCTCCATGCTACGTTCGGGGATATATCTATACTCCTTATGTCAAACGGGGATATACTTCTCCCCGTTGCCGTGCTTTGGCATAAGGACAAGATAAATTTATCTCTTGTCAGTGGATATAATCGGGGGATAATTTTTTTGTCCCCAGCCCATGCTAGCCGTGCTGGAGTACCCCCGTTGTTTTAAAAAAAATATTTAAATTAGACAACATGGTTATGAGTTATCGCTAAACATATATAAAAAATATTCCGACGAATTATTTTATTTTTTATTTTACTGATTGAACCTCCTTTTATAAAGTCGGTTAAATTTTTTGTCAAAGAACACGCATAGGTAATTATTCTTAATATAATCACTAGTGAACTACCGCAGCGTAAGGATGACAAGCTGAAAATCCTGTAGGAATCGAGAGGAGCGACTAGTTCTCTTGCTATAACGGTAAAATCTCCACAAAATTTTTAATGGACTAACTATATTTTTTGTATTATAAGGATGACGAACGATCACACAGTCTACTTGATGGTAAGCAGATACTGTGGCCTATAAACATCTACACCTGTCTTCGATTAAGAATCAAAATACAAATGTGTTTTCACAAATGAGGACTGATATATAATGCCTCGTTTCGATTAAAAAGGGCCTCTCATTCTCTACACTCACCATACAAAACACAATAGCATTAGACCAGCTTCCCCCCTGGTCCCTCCCTGGTCTAGCTGACACATTTGAGTTACAACCATAATATAGACATAGCTCTACCGCGTGTTAAATTGTGTAAAATATTTATGAAAACAATCCGTTTATGACGAATATATTCAAAATGTAGTAAACAAATAGATTAAACGCAACAATTATTTTAAACTGGATGAATTTATACTTATTTGGCTATCAAACAGAATACATTGCGGTTCACGAAACTCCGAACAGAGTTATTGGTAATTTAAATTAAATGTTTCAACACCAAATTCAATTTATTTTCAGATTTTATGGAGTACTTCTTTTTATTAGTCATCATAATCATCATCATTACAGCCTATCAAAGTCTACCGCTAAACATAGGCCGCATCCATAGATTGTCTTATAGAATGGATATTTGCCATAGTTGCCACGCTTGGCAGCCGAGTTGGAAACCACATTTTTTTATTATTGAGTTTTATCAGAAAATTCTGCTGAGTGAATCGGTCAGAACTGTGCTTTGTGGCATTCCTTGGGCATATATTCAACCGAGAACTTGTGAAATATCTTTCATGTTCCATGTTTATTTAATTTTCTTCAATTCATTTCAACCAATTAAAAGTCCACTGCTTAACATAGGCATCCCCAAAGACTTCATATTTGTCACAATTGGCAGGCTGGTTGGTAACAGCAGGTTTTATTATTTCGAGCTGGTATCATTAAGATGTTGCTGCCTTTCTCAGTTTCAGTTTCTCCCTGTCGCCACTTTCGACAACCTCTGAACGATATGGTGGAAGTAGATTATTTTACGTCGACACTACACCACAGCTAATGGTGGTGGGGCTGCAGAATAGTGCCTACACTATTCTTCCCCTGCAGCCCCACTCGCAATACCTATATTGCGAGGCACCGCTCTCCCTAGCCTCCGTAACTGAATCTTGGTTGGCGGCTGAGCCATAGACCAGATCCGCCGCTGGGGTCGGGTGCTCATTTTATCCTGGCCCCATGGCCTCCGCGTATCGGGCTCGGGGGGTCCGTTGCACAGGTGGAGTTGAGGCCGCGGAGGATGGTGCGCCTAGTGTTCCTGGTACGCCTTACCTGAGAAGCAAAAGGAGAGGAGTAATCCTCCCTCGAGGAGGGGCTGCCACGGGGCGACCGGTGCTGATGGGGCCACGGATGTGTGCGAAAGCGTTCTCGTGGCCCTGCCAATATGCGGCGAAGGTGGAACACCATGGGGTTTTCGTCGGTGCGAGTCCGACATAACCCGTCCTTGCCCCCGCGAGGCGGGTATGCGTAGGCATTTCCCCATGTAAAAGAAAAAAGGCATAGTACAATTAACTTACAGTAGGTGGCGCGCGTATAGTACCTACTTTTATTTTGAGAGCTATATATCATTCAACTTCAATGAATGTGTTATAATTCCTAATTAAATGCGTCGGGTACCAGCTAGTATGTTATAAAAAATTATATATTATGTTTGTAATACATTACAAAAAGTAAAGTCACAGCGTATATACGTCCAAGTGCTGAGCGCAGTCCTTTTTTCATTTCTGAGAAAGACAAATCCGCTTTATTTCTGAGAGAAACAAATGCTCTATTTCTTAGCGAAAATAAATCCTCTCGTATCTGGGAGAAACTTATAATGGCGAAAACAATAAAACTATTTAATTTGTATAGGGCTTAGAGTTTGGAAATAAACACAATGAAGTATATTTATAAAATAAGGTCAACTTCCACCTCGCTTTAAATTACGCCAGGATTGAGAGTTAAACAATAAATACTTTACAATGGCTTCAATAAATTGCTTCGTTAATGTAACAAAGACTACCGAAACGAATTAAACTTAATCTTACTTCGGGACTCCTGATAAGTCCTAGTGATAATTATTATTACTTCCTTTTGTTCTTTGGAAATTAAACAGAGCATTAATGTCCTTGTGTTAAAATGTTTAATCCAGAGTTGAGAAGAAAATTTTAATAGGTACAAAGCTACAAAGTTCGTGAGACTTACAACCAAGTGTTGTAAGTCTCACGAACTTTATATAGCTTGTAAAACAAGTGTTCTAAACCGTCGTAAAAAAATAAATTCCAAAATATTTAAAATATAAGTGCTCTTATTTCAACAGTCACAGCAAAGTATGATGAAATAATCTGCTTTAGTTACTTAGATGGTCAGATTCCTTTTAGCCGACTTCAAAAAAGGAGGAGGTTCTCAATTCGACTGTATTTTGTATATTTTTTGGACGTTTGATCTTGCTTAGCCCACTCAAAAGGATAAAAATTTAACATTAAAAATAGTAAAAACTATGTCACTTTCTTGCTTTAAAGAGAGGAAGTAAAAATTGACTTCGAATACTTAAAAAGTATAAAATAATTTTAACATGATTTAATAGCTATATACCACCGATTTTAGAACTATTAAATTACGTGGAATTATTTTATTATGTTTAGTTATTTCAAAAGCTTCAATATCATTTTCTTATTAAACATTTACAAGAATTGAACTGCATTGATTACGATTTGTTCTATGACAGGCCCATCTTTTTGCATTAGTAAAGGTGTGCCGAAAGGAGACCCGATATCTCCAAAACTATTTACGGCCGTTTTATAAGAGGTCTTAAGAACGCTGGCATCTAGGCAAGTCTTGAGGTTGGACTACAAATAAACATGTCAAAGACAAAGTTGATGACGAAAATCATCACAAGAGTCGAGGGTGTGGCGATTGCATAGGTCGATGAGTATCTCTATTTGGGCCAAATAGTCTCTTTCCAGGCAAGATAAGACAAAGTAGTTGCAAGACGCACCGAAAGCGCATGGAAGAGCTATTGGTCTGTGAAAGATCTTATGATGGGTGGTCTTTCTCTATCCCTGAAAAGGAGACTCATGGACATGTGCATACTTCCCATCTTCACCTATGGTGCCTACACATGGTCTTTGACAGTCCAGCAGAGGTCCACACTTGAGGGTTGTCAAAGAGCAATGAAACGGAGTATTCGGGGCATTAAACTTGAAGACCGAATTAGGAATACCAAAATCCATTCCAGATCGAAAATCTCTGATGTCACACAAAATGCTGCTACGCTAAAATGGGACTGGGCTGGACACATCTGCCAAATGCCAAAGGCCCTATAAAACGCAAACGTCATCGAGGCAGAACCAGGATGAGATGGCGAGATGAACTGGACTCCTTGATGATGGACTGGTCTATGGTGGCTCTGGAGAGAAAGAAGTGAAAAGAGGGTAGGAAGGCCTTTGTCCTGCAGTGGAATATTTCAGGCTAGTAATAATAATAAAAATAAGTTCTTTCAAGTCGGTTCTTATTTTTTAAAGATTCAAATTTTCTGTCTAGAGAGCCAATATTATAGCATGCCGTGGGGCATTAAGTCTTCGTCCACGCAGGTGACTTTGTTGACTCATCCACAAAGAAAAGACCTTTAGTTTCCTTTAGGTACTGTATCGTAGTTATAGTAGCTGTTTACTATCAACTGACTATACTAACGTTATAAATAGTAATCGATTGTCTTAGTTCGTAATCGAAAGAGAATCCACAACCCTATATCATACCGCCCTAATAATGGTAAACGTGATGGCGGTGTAAGAATATCCACTATCCCATATCGTCCCGTGGATGTCGTAAGTGATGACAGAGGGAAACTGAAACAGGAGATGGGTAGTAGCATCTTCCTGAGAACAACTCTAAATAAAAAATTGCGAATGCCGCCTGCCAGGCGAGGCAACTACGGCAAATATCTCCACTTTATATGAGGTAATGTGTGGGGGAGGCCTATGTTCAGCCGTTGACTTTTAATAGGCTGTAATGGCAATAAACCAGTTTCTTAAAATATAAAAAAATAATTTTTAATACTTTTTTTTACAGTTAGTAAAAATGCTTGAATATGCTTTCAACGGGTGATTTATATTTCTAACGCATTATTTAGTAAATTTTACGACGCTGCTTAAATTTGCCAACATTCCAGCAGCGGCGACTTGTTTTGACAGAAAAATTACTAGCCTCGCATTACTGTACTATTCGCATTAATTTCATGTACAATATATCGAATTCAACTGTTCACGCTTTGAACAATAACAAGGTATTTCTTTATTTTGATTAACGGCACAAAACACGAATGTTTGGTTTTAAATAATTAAATGCGTATAACTGCTATTGTATAAAACGTGAAAGAAAATATGTTAAATCTGTGTTCTTTCATTTACTTCTTCTTCATCATCATCAGCCCGTAAAAGTCCACTGCTGTTTAAGAGCTTTTTTTAGTTTTGCGTCTTTCCTAAACGAAATGAAAAAATGCAAAAATACCGCCATATAATATGCCATAGTCCTACAGTGTATGGGCTTAAGATTTTCCGGGGCGTCAGTTTTACGTGGGCTTTTAATGATGTTTAAATTTTCTTTATTAACAAAGACCATATTCATAATTAAGCTGGAAAGGAATTTTTTACACTTTTACATCTTATAGAGATTATACAGATTACACATTGCGGATTTATAAAAACTGACTAGTCTTTTTTTGCAGCTTAAAAATATAGCCAAACATGTTTGGCTACATTTACATGTAAACAAATCTCTGAGACTTCTGATATACAGTATTGCTGCAGACACACGCTTGACGGTAGCTAATTCTAAGGAATGGTAGTGATGTTCATCATTTTGATATCTGCAAGTATCGGTGTTCTATTGTGAGCATTCGAGCTCTATCAATTCTAGTGTAATAACGGGAGTAATTTTGAACATGTTCACAATCGCACATTACGACAAAACTCGCGATACCATCTACACCATCTGGATGCTTGGTGGTCCACCACTGTGCGAATCACTAGGACTTTTCTTCCTTGCACGACTTCTTTATGGAATCGTTTACTACCGGCGATTTTTCCGGACTTATACGACATAAGGACCTTCAAGAACTCTCTGGTTTCTTCTGGTTTCTACTTTTTAAAAGGCCGGCAACGCAACTGCAATTACTCTGGTGTTGCAGTTGTTCATGGGAGAGGTTCGACACTTACCATCACATGAGCCGCATGCTCGATTTCCTTCTATTCTATAAAAAAATCTTCATTATGAATTGAATTTATGAAGATAAGACCGTCTTAAATTGTAATTACTTTAAAAAATTGAAATGGAAGATACCAGTGAGCCCATTGCTACACAATCTACTTGCTTTCAAAACTTTTACTTTCACAATTAATAGATAATCAGATGTGAGGCAATGATATTTAAATAATAAATGAATTAAAAAAATAATAAATTTTGTGTGCGCAAATAGGAACGCAAATGCACTTACTTATTTACAAATATTTGCACTTACATTTATCGCACTGTAAGGTTTTTGGACGGGATATGTCTGGATAGAGGTAGCAGTATTAAATTGACATTATGCTGACGACATTGTTTTCGAAAGATGTTCCCGGACCAGTCTTTTGAAGGCTATCTTATGCTTTCGTCATGTCTTTAGGTAAGGAGTTCCAGAGTAGTGTAGCCTGAACAGCAAGTATTGCCGATAAAGCCAGTAAAATGGAGTGGAACTGAAATCTTCAGATTAGTGGAAGAGCAAGTACCTTGTCGTGGTTGGAGAAAAGGTATTGAAATTTTTCTTTAAGGTAGGAAGGGGAGGAAAAATCATTTAAAATGAAATAGAGAACAGACAATATTCTGGAAGTGCGCCTTTCTCGGATAGTTAGCCATTTAGGGCGAATACGAAATTGAGAGATATGTTCATATTTTCGAAGGCCGAAAATAAACCTGATGCAGTTATTAATATGGCGCTCAAACTTATTGAGAAGATTTTGGTTCAAGTCTGAGTAACAAATATCTGAATAATCAATGATAGGCAAAATGAGTGTTTGAACAAGCGTAATATGCTTAGTTATGTATGGGAAAAATTTTTTCAGACGATAAAGCGATCTTAAGGTAGCAGTGACAGGTTATTTACCCAGTTGGAGAAAAGGATCAAATTATCATTATAAAATAAGGATGGCAAGCAACTGACGTCAATTTTTGCCAGCATTATTGAGCTGCCAACAAGCATTGCTTGACATTTAGATGAATTGACAGAAATGCCAAAACGCGATAACCAATCATAAATGGCCTTTAAATTATAGTTAAGTATAGCGATAGCATCATGTAGATTATCGATATCCGATTGCACATATATTTGGAGATCATCTGCATATAGATGGTACGAACAATCAATGACGGAGGATATGTAGTTAATGAGAAGTGAAAATAATATGGGAGATAGAATTGCGGCACACCACAATCAAGACTTAACCACTGGGAAGTCTCCTCCCTTACGTGGACTAATTGCTATTTCCAATATCAGAAATGGGATCACCTATTGTATTTCCGATATTAGATATCTAATATATAAAAGAGGTGATGATAGAAGGATGATAGATTTCATAATTGTATATGAAAGAATGAGGAGCGCAGTGGTAGATACAAGGGTTTACCGGGGGTCCAACGTAGGGACGGATCATTACTTGATCTTATGCCTGCCGAATTAATGGTCTATACAGACGTTGGCGGCATCGGACATCTGTGTCTACCACTGCGTCACAGCGTATTAGAACAGAGAGAGGTTACAAGATGAAGGTGCGAAAGAGATGTTCAAATGTAATCTGAGAATGATGAATTCTGTATGAATGATTTAAACTTGCAAACTGTGTGGTATAACGTCAAGAAAGGTTTGGTGGATGCAGCCACCGAAGTATGTGGTGTACATAAGTAAGAGAACGAATGAAAGGAAAAATAATACGTTGTGGTGGGATGATGAGGTACGGATGGAAGTTGAAGCAAAAAAGAGAGCATGGCTAGATTTACTAGCAACCAAAGCTGGTAATTCTAACGGTATGATTGATGAGATTGAAAGAAAAAAGACAGACTTTAGACGTATAAATAAGAGAGTAAAAGAAGTTGTGGAAAGCAAAAAGCAAGAAAGAACGAATAAGAATCATAAAAGGATATCTGATAACTTCCAGGTAAATATTAAAATGTTCTGGAAACTCGTAAGAACTGCCAGGGGAAATTCAATACAGCCTAGAATGAATGCTATACGAGACGAGAATGGCTGTATGCTGAATGATGAAGTTTCTAATTTAAAGAGATGGAAGGAATATTTTGAAAGCGTGTTTATGAGTGAAGAGTCGTCTGAATTAAGTGAAATAGAAATTCCGAAAGAAGTGGAGAAAGGTAGGGAGATAAGTGTAGATGAAATAATGAAAGCAATGAAAAGCATGAAAGCAGGTAAGGCAGCCGGATATGATAGAGTATCACTCGAATTGCTAAGGGCTGGAGAGGGAGTGGTGGCAGGCCTGCTGTACACCTTGTTTAATTTATGTTGGGAACTGAAGCGGGTACCGGAAGACTGGTGCAAAGCCGTTATAATCCCAGTATATAAGGGAAAAGGGTCACAGCAGGACTGTGTACACGAGCAGGACGGTGAAAACTACCGTGGCATTAGCTTGCTTAGCATTGTGGGTAAACTGTATGCTAAGGTGTTAATTGAAAGAGTTATGGAAGAAAGTGATGGAAAAATTTGGGATGTGCAAGCTGGATTTAGAAAGGGGATGGGGTGTACGGATCAAGTCTTTTCCATGCGCATGATTGCGGAGAAGTTTTTGGCCAAAAACCAGAAAGCTTTTTGTGCGATCATGGACTTGTAAAAGGCTTATGATAGAGTGGACAGGAATGTGTTATGGCAAACACTTAACTCATTTGGTTTGAGCGCTGGTTTGATACAGGCATTAAGGTCTCTTTATAGAGACTCTAGTGCTTGTGTCAGGATCAACGGGGTCTACTCGGACTCGTTTGGCATCCAAAAAGGTGTCAGACAGGGCTGTGTAGCTTCCCCGTGACTGTTTAACCTATTTATGGACAGTTGTTTGCAAACTTTGAAAGTTGAAGAATGTGGGTTGAGAATGGGTGAGTTAACCGTCAAATGCCTTTTGTACGCCGATGATCAAGTCATATTTGCATCGTCGGCGGCCGAGTTACAAATGATGGTTACTTTAATGAACCGGTCATTAAAAGAAAGGGTTATGAAAGTGAACGCAAGTAAGACGAAAGTGATGGTTTTGAAAGAAGAAAGTAAATCGTTATGTGAAATAAGAATAGAAGGGAGTTGATTGAGCAAGTGGATGAGTTTGTATATTTGGGATGTTTATTTAGCAGGGATGGTAGATATGATAAGGATATAGAACGACAGTGAACGCAGGAAATAGAGTGAATGGGGCTCTACACGCTATTGTGAAGAGTCAGAATGTGTCAAAAAGGCACGTTTGGCAATTCACAATGCTGTGTTAGTCCCTACTTTAATGTATGGTAGTGAAAGTTGGGTCTGGCAGAAGAAGCATGAGAGTAGAATAAATGCTGTAGAAATGCGGTCATTAAGGAGTATGCTAGGGCTGAATCTGAATGACAGGGTGAGAAATAGTGTGATAAAAGAAAAGTGTGGTTTGCAAGATGACGTTGTGACCAGGATTAGGAAGGGAATACTTCGGTGGTTTGGTCATGTAGAAAGAATGAACGAGGAAAGAGTGACAAAGCAAATTTATGTTGCAGAAGTGAACGGAAGAGTCGGGAAGGGACGCCCTAGACGAAGGTTTATCGACCAAGTTGGCGATTTATTAAAAATGGGCCAGATTAGGAGTACCCTTAACCGACGAGCGTGTATGCGTAGATATATGGATGTGAATGAGGCGAGAGAAGTGTGTCAGGATCGTGCCAAATGGAAGTCCGTAGTCTCTGCCTACCCCTCTGGGTGACAGGCGTGAGTGTTTATGTATGTATGTAATATATAAAAATTAATATTTGTTTGTTCGTATTTTATGCACTGCCAAACCGTTCATCAGATTGCGGTAAAACTTTGTCAACTTATTGCTTGCACTTGCGCGAAGGTTATTAGCATAGTGCAATTAACTTACAGTAGGTGGCGCGCGTACGTACCGACATATTTGAAAGTTATATATCATTCAACTTCAATGAATATATTATCATTCCTAATTAAACAATATAACTATTCCAAATTTTAAACGATATTTCCACAATTATTTCTTCTGTGGCAGCATAGCGCCGGTTACCAGCTAGTTTATCATAAAGAAAAGAAAGTAAGAACAGTAGAAGCCCTAACAAAATCAGTAGACTGGACTTAACGCAACTGGATTTTAAGAACGCTGGAGCACCACCAAGGAAGTGTTATAGGTCCTTTTGTTTAAAATTTTACATAAATGATTTAACTGAACCTATTGCATTAAATCTTATATTGCATTAATTATATTGTGTAAATAAGATACTCTCTTGACATTTGTGATTTAAATTTAATTTATGTAATTGCTTTGAATATTAATTATATTCAGTAATATAATTAAAAAAAATACTAAATATAAAAACAATATAGATATAACATACAGTGCCTAATATACAGTGCCTATAACAATATAGTGCCTCCCAACGGATAGGTCTTAAGACGAACATGGAAAACACTAAGATCATTATAACCATGTCCCATGTCCATGTCATACCTATGCCCATAGTTGTTGGGAGCACTAAGCTTGAAGTTGTTGACAAGTATGTTTACCTGGGACAAATAGTCCGACTAGGTAAGTCCAACTTCGACCGAGAGGTTAATCGACGGATTCAACTCGGCTGGGCAGCGTTCGGGAGATTACGACACATCTTCTCGTCAGGTATACCTTATAATAATGGATCTAAGACGTGGTCCTTCACTTTTGGCCGTATGAGGAAGCTCAAGGTCGCTCAGGTAGCTATGGAGAGAGCTATACTCAGGGATAAGTAATCTGAATTGGCAATGGGCCGGCCATATAGCCGAAGAACTGACAACCGTTTGGGGAAGCAAGTTTCTCGAGTGGCAGCCGCGTACCGGTAGGCGAAGTGTGGCGGCCCCCCCACTAATTCAACAAAAGACATGCAGGAAGTCGATGAAAGCAGGTGGATCAGGACGGTGCTTTGTGGCATTCTCTGGGGGGGGGGCCTATGACCTATGTTCATAAGTGTACTTGTGAAGGGCTCATATTATAATGATGAAATAATTAATTAAAATAGCTTTCGAAAACCGAGCCCGCGAAGCCAATGTACTTCCTTTCGCTACTTTTTATTTTTTTAAGTACTATATAATAGTTAATCTCATCGATATTTGTAATAATTCTTATAATACCTAAATAATTTGGCTATTCTTAGATCATTGACATTATTTTTAACGATTAATGTTGGTTCATTGAACTTTTTAATATGTAAATTTAGTAACTTTTCACTGACTCTTATGGCACGAGTAAGTAGGAATATATTAAGAGGTCTTCAGTGATAGGACTGTCTCATGAATATCTAAAGCAATTGAAATGTATTAACTGAAGATTGCTTCTCTTCAAATATCTAAAAGCCTGATCCTTGGTAAGCGTCAATCAATATACAATTCATTTGAAAAATAAAGGATATAATACTATCAGAAGCACAATGATATGCTTAATAGTCTGTCAATGCATTTGCATTGTGCTCATTACATTAAGTGCAGCTTCGGGGGAAAGAACAATCTGTAATTATTTTTAACTTCCCGCTTTGAAAATTAATAATTTTGAAAAGTAGGAAGTTATAGATTTTGGTCCGATTTTGAGAATGTGAGTTTTCATTAGATCTCTACGTTTTAAGGTTTTAGGCGACTATTCCCGGCTGGACGCCCGGCCGCGCGCGCGTGTTTGTGTGTGTGTGTGTGTGTGTGTGTGTGTGCTCTTTAGAACGAATTAACCGATCCAGATGGGCGACACGTGTGAGGAGGGGGAGAGTAACGTGTTTATTTATAAACACGTTATTCTCCCTCCTCACACACACACACGCACACATACAATAGGGTTATCTTATGTATCATATTAAGGAAGAATTTTATTTATTTTATTTTATAAAACTTTACATACATAATTTGCAAAAGGATAGACATTCAGTCCCGGAACAATCATTGCTAGGCCATACAAATACTTGTTCCACGCCAGCCATGGAACTGGCAAATGACAGGTTCGTCAGAATGTACTTCAAGCATATTATATATTGATTTTTGGGAACGTTTTATGTTTTTTTCATTAAAACATGGCCTATGAAAACACATCGCATTTTACATATACACACCAAAAATGACCCTCCTTCTGAGGCAGTTAGATATAGACAAGGCGTAGGCTACAATCGTTTTTTGAATAAACATTGTCGGAAACTTATATTCTACAGTAATCTATTACCGGCTGAAAAAAGGAATATGATTAGTAGTATGCTTTATTTAATCTGAGATGCTAAGTTTTTCTAAGTGTTTGGCTGTTTCGTTCTGAGCTGTGGGTTTGTTTATCGCAAGAAACAAGGTATGTTTTGGCTTTCAAACAAATTTATATGTATGTGTATGTGTATCTGTATGTGTTCAACGTCTAAGTTACAATTAAAGTTCGTTAAAGTTACTGCCTACCAACGTCTCAATGCTGGGGACAGGCCTCCTCTTGTTTCAGAGACGGTTTTAGGGCAAGGAAATATCTCCGCGCTGTCCCAGTGCGTGTTGGCGAACTTCAAATGTCTTCAAAATATATTTTTTTCTTATGTCTCAGACATGAAGGTTTCCCCACAATGTTTTCTTTCACCGCCGAGCACGTGGTAAATCAGCACTTAAAATTGCAATCAACAATTTCTTTGGTGCCAGCGGGAATCGATTCGGGTTGTTTGTGTACTGTGAAATTTGGCGAGCGCTTGCCATGAAATACCACGGCTCCATAAAGGATCTATCAATAATTTATACGTGGTAGGGCCATGCTGCAGCTATATTAGTAGTATAGTTGTAGCACGAATGGGTCAGCTCGACCGATGAAGCACTGCACTGACCTGCCTTGCCACGCCGTGCCATGTCTGTGAGCGCAGGCCCCAATTATACTGGCTTTAACGCACTGTTGTTTGGCGGCAGGAATAAGTAAGGTGCGTTGCCGGCATTTTAAAATGAGTAAGCTTATTTCTACAAGGTCCCTAAGTCTTATCGGTCCGGAAAAATCGCTGGATTCCTTTTTACCTAGTTTTGTCAGCAAATTATCTTAACTTTACCATTATAGCCTATCAAATGTGCACTGCTGAACATAGGCCTCCCGCATAGATCGTCTCACAGAGGATATTTGCCATAGTTGCCACGCTTGGCAAGCGGTATCGCAAGCGCTGCCATCCCGCATCAGGAAGATACTGCTACCCCTCTTTAGGTTCAGTTCCATCTGATGTCTCTTACGACATCCACGAGATGAACACAAAAATAACCAGTAAATACCTTTTTAAATTAAATAGACAGGTAACATTAATATGTGTTACTGCAGCCATAAACACCTACACAAGGTGCTTTATCACTAAGGACTTAAATGGAATCCTTCACAAGTAATTATACTAGGACTTCATACCCTTCAAATCGGAACACAGGTGTATACCTTTCACTGATTTTTGGCACACAAATTAAAAGGTACCTGATGGACTGAATTGCCCAGTAAAATATTGAGTACTCAAGGGGTGATTTAATGGTTAAATCACCCAAAACGCAACAGGATCAACCAGCGTATGTGAAAGATTAAAGCCATAGTATGCAGTGAAATCCATAAAATAACAATTTATAAATTTACCACAGGTGAAGAACAACACAAAAAGGAAAAAAGGCCGTTTTGTGAATGGGTTTGGACCAGGAAGCATTCCGCTCCGCTGAACTATTTCATGATGGCAGACTTTTGATTACTATAATTATTTTCAATTTCTCAGACATGCAAATTTTTCACGATGTTATATTTTACGATGAGCTCGTAAATCAGCCATTAAAATGAAACAATTTTAGTGGCCCCGGCGAGGATCTAACAGTGTGCTATCAAATTTAAGTCCTGGCGATGGCTACCAGAACTATGACGCATTTTATAGACTATTTAACATTATTCTTTTAAAATTTATAAGGATATGCGATGGATGTATTTGCAGCTTTTAGATAGGCTAACAAAACTCATCTGTTGTGCCTACAGCCTAAATTGTATCAGTAAGTGTTAAAAGCGAACTACTATCCGATTGCTGTCAGTCTTGACAAAGCTGTTACCACTCAATGAATTTATCTATAAATTAAAATGATTTCGTCATAAAAGCTTATTTTAAATAATCCAATAGTAATATTAACAAATATTTATTTGGAATGAAATACATGAGTGTATTAGTGAATGAATAAGTGAACAATAAACTTGTACAAATGAATGAGAAGATTATGTGGTGATGCAAGATGGCGCTTTATAGAAGAGCGCGAGCGTAAAGTGCTGAGACGTGATAAGTGAAATAAATGGATCGATTGTGAAAAGTTGCGTTGCTTTCTTTTCACCGAATCCCATATATATTTTTGCTTTCATTATATAAAATCAGAGTTAGTCTAACTTTATTGGGTTTAATTAAGTCTACAAATAAAATTATTCACCTTACATTCAGAGACTGTCTAACTTTCTGTGAGGTTAAAATTTGTACTGAAAACAATTCGACATTGTTGAAGTTTGTACTCCCAAGTTGCGGTGTTGATTATTCACCTTCAAATATTTTTATATTAAAATTTAAGTTAGACTTATAAGGCCTTTGCGTTTTGGGGCTTATCAGCATCGGTTTTTATCTTTCTAAATACTTTTTTGCTCGGGGACGAACATAGAATAGAATAGAATAATTTTTTATTCAATAGATATCGCATGTGTAAATCTTATTGAAAGTCATTTTTACTTACCACTTGTTCGAAAAAACTTCTGTCCTGGGAAGAACCAGCAAGAAACCCAGCGGGGCCTTTTTTTTAAAGTTAATTTTATATTAATGGTTGTACAAACTATTTAAGTACAAAATTTCTTGTAGAAACAGCTTGGAAGCGACCACCACGTTTCAAGGGGTTATTATCAACCATGTATTTTATATTATAATAATCAGCACATACAGTTTTGTTTAATTAAATATTTAAACTTGGTAATAGAGATACCTTGTATATTTTCTGGCACTTTGTTGTAATAGCCATTGCCTAAGAATGAATTACTGACTCTGAGTCAAAACTGTTATCAATAGCTTTTATTTGTTCCTAGTGTTTACTTTTTAGAATGTATATCACTTTTTCTAAAACTACCTTTGTTTTTGTGTACATACATTAAATTTTCGTAAATATACTGGGCTAAAGTTAATATATTTATTTCTTTAAATTTATCTCTAAGAGACTCTCTCGGTTCTAGGTTGTAAATAGCTCTAATGGCTCTCTTCTGTAAAAAATAGTTTCTAAATCAGCCGCATTTCCCCATAGCAAAATCATAAGACATTATGCTATGAAATAACTATCTCGACACTAGTGGGACCTCTAATCTTTTACAGCATAGGCTGCAGAACTTAGTCTGCTTGCTAGTTTGGATATATGGGGACGCCACTGAAGCTTTGCGTTGAGAGTGATGCCAAGAAAAACAGTGGATTCAACAGGGCTCAGTTCTTCCCCATTTAAAAATATATTGGTACTCAGATTTTTAACATTCGTTGTTGTAAATTTAATACATTTAGTTTTATTTCCGTTTAAATGTAGATTATTAACGTTAAACCAATGCACTAATTTTGATATAGCATTATTCACTTCGTCACATTTAAATGATTGACATTTAAGATTAAAAATCAAGGTATTATCATCAGAAAATAATACTGTATCATGATTATCCCCTACAAGGGAAGGTAAGTCATTAATATTCACTAGAAATAGGAATGGGCCAAGAATCGAGCCCTGAGGGACACCCATTAGTACAGGTGACCCGTAAGAACTTTCACCATTAATAATAACTTTCTGCATTCTATTACTTAAATATGAAATAATAATTTTAAGCGCTGTGTTCTTGACACCATAGTACTGTAGCTTTCTGATTAATGTCTCATAGTAAACACAGTCAAAGACCTTGAAAAGGTCACAAAATATACCAAAGCATTCTCTGAATTCTCCATGCACAAAAATATGTTTAATAAGCTCAACTCCAGCGTCAGTTGTCGAACAACTCCTTGTTAAACCGAATTGATTTTATGTAGCAATTTATTAATAAAAACTTAAGATCTGATCTAAAATTATTTTTTCAAAAATTTTACTAAATGTTGGTAGTATAGTGATTGGTCTAAAATTTGCGGGGTCTAATGTACTACACATTAAATAAAGGTGTAATTTACTATGTTTCATTAAATCAGAAACACACAGATTCGACGCTTGTATTAAATATAAAGGCTAGATAAGATGCTATTATGTCTATTATAGATAAAATATTTAACGGAAATTCCATAAGTCTGCCGTTTTCTTAACATCAATAGTTTTAAAATATTTAACGATATCTTTTGGCAAGTCTATGGAATTTAAAATATTTGAAGAAGATTTTACATTTTGTTTAGCAATGATTCGGTGACAGTAGGAGAATAATTTAATGATTTTGTTGTCAAAAAGGAACATAAGTAAAATGTTTCTCAAAACCATAACAACTTCTTTATCATCAGAGTTAAATTATCGTTAATATTCAATTAAAATCCGAGTTGCAGGTTTGACCTTGCGTTTGACTAATTATTATTCTCCAGGTCATTTTAATTTTGTTAGATTCAGTTTTAATTTAGTTACTTAATTGTAAAATTAGCTGTGGAGCACACTTTTTAAATATTTTTGAATATGTCTTTACATAATCTCTAAATATACACTACTATTATATGATATTTTATTATAAAGCTCATATAACCTTCGCCTACTTTTATAAATTCCTACTGTCGCCCATTCATTAAATGATTTGCGATTGTTAAAAGAAAGTTTTAAAGTAAATATTCTACTAAATTCACAAGTTATAATTTTAAATAACGTACCATACAAATAATTAGCACTATTTTTAAATAAAGTGATGGAAGTCTTTTATTATATTACTTCTAAACTTCTCCAAGCGATGTTCATTTATTGGAACAAACACAACTTTCTTATTTTCTGTTTTTTTTGTGTATAGAGCAATGATATCAACTGTCCAGTGATCTGAACTTAAATTTTGAATAATTGATTTATAGGGCTTAACATCTGTAAAACTATTATCTATACAGGTCGCACTAGGCCCAGCAATACATGTTGGTTCTAAGAATGAATTATAAAATTATACGATTTAAACAATGAGCTAAACTTAATACTAATGGAAGAAGTTTCAAGGAGATTGATGTTAAAAATTCACATATTAGACTTGTTCTGTTCTAAAATTAGCAAAACTTCTTCCAATCCTTTCAAAATAGTCATAAGTAGCACATGGTCTGTAAACACTTACAACAATGAGGTGCTCGAGCTCGACACAAGCCATTTCTACAGTTCGCTCAACAGAGGCTGACAATATCCTTACGTTCTTTATATAATAGTTTATCTGCTAATATTAAGGCCACCATATTTTTTTCTCTATTGAAAAGACCGACCACCTGGTGATTTCTGAAATTAAACATAATTATAATCTTTTGCCAATGTTCAATACAAAGGATATGTATATTGTTACTATTTAAAACAATTCAACTTCAATTCTTTTGCCCATCATGCCTATATTTTGATGCCAAGTGTAAACAATTTTAATTACTTATTGTGGGCTGCATTCAAAATTAATTAAACTCTTATTATGCTAGAATTGCCGCTATTGTCGCATTTACTAATTTAAATTAGTTGGAACTGATTCAAATTAAATGTCAAATGATTATCATGCTCAATAAAACAGTCTTGGTAGCCAAAACTTGGCTGAGTTAAAAGTAAATAATAAGATAGCACATTTGCTACCAGTCTTAAATTATATTTGGATGAGTGTGATACCTATCTTTGTCCAAAACTTTTTATTAAATTACATATATATGTCAATTAAATGAAATTTGTCATTATTATCACAATTATATGTCAAATTTAAATTTATTTATATTAAATTATTCATTGTATATTTAAATTATGTCTTGTGTTCTGTGCAATCCCTGTATGTAAGGCAGTGTGAACAAGACAATTTTGTAATACATTTAAAATTAAGTTGTTCAATATATCTTAATAACTGTTTGTTGTTTACTGCCTCTTCTACCAACAAAATTATTATTGTACTATTTGGGCAAAATTTAGTAACTATAATTTTATTTAGGATGTCACTAAAAGATGCTCACATGCAGCAATTTGTAATTTTATCCCTTTAAAGTTTTTAATGTTATGCCTAGATTTTTTTCATGTCATCGCTACACACAATTATATTATTTTCGTTAATATTTTAGTTTTTTATTTTAAGGTCCTCTGCTGTAGCACTGTCATAGAGTTTGGTGAGTATAATATTATCAGCACACCGACCTCAGAAAAGCTGGTATTGATGCAGACACTCATTGATATTTAACTAGGAGTCAAAACGCTCCTCATAATATTTACATGTCTTTACCAGATCAAATCTTTTATCATATCTTTTCATATCATAAACACATATCTTTTGTACTCTTATAACATCCACCAGACTGAATTTCGGCAGCAGCCAATTTCAATGGAGATTAGCCATCTGTGCAGGATTATAGTACATGGGTGTGTGCACAGGTGTACTCTATTCCCTCACTTGCAAAGTCCGATGGGACGTAATCCAAATCTGGAATGAGATCAGGCGCAGGACCAACGGCTTTACGTACTTTCCGAGTTGCGTTTTATACTCGACCTATATTCAGTAGTGTAGTGCAGACTTGTACAACTGTAAATGATGGTGAGCATCAAACAGGGTAACAAATGTGTGTTAATGGAACTATCATGAGGCTATCTCCACGTTTGAAAAAATGTATTGACGATTGAATATCATGATTTGTTTTTATAGCATAAGGGTGACAAACGAGCACACAGTCCACCTGATGGTAAGAGGTTGCTGTGATTCATGACATCTATTTATCCTCGATTACAAATCAAAATGCAGATACGTTGTCACACGTGAGGACCAAGATGGAATACCTCGTTTCCAGTAAAAGGGTCTTCAGTTCTCTACTCACCATTTTACGCTGGTATTCTGTGAGGCGTGGTGCTTCCCTGGTCGAGCTGATCCATTCGTGCTACCTTCTACTAATATAGCTGCAGAATGGCTACACGTATAAATTATTGAGATCCTTTATGGAGCCGTGGTATTTCATGGGCTAAGCGCTCGCTGTAAATTTCTGAGTACACAACAACCGGAATCGATCCCTGGCACCAAATTGTTGATTGCAATTTTAAGTGCTGATTTACCGTGCTCGGCGGTGAAAACATTGTGGAGAAATATGTCTGAGACATAAGAAAAAATATTTTGAAGACATTTAAAGTTCCTTAACACACACTGGGGCAGCGCGGAATATTTCCTTGCCCTAAAACCGTCTCTGAAACAAGAGGCCTGTCCTCAGCATTGAGACGTTGGTGAGCAGTAACTTTGAACTTTAATTGTAACGTTGGCTTACATACAGATACACACACACATACAAATAAATTTATTTGAAAGCAAAACATACCTTGTTTCTTGCGATAAATAAACCACAGCTCAGAACAAACAGCCAAACACTTAGAAAAACTTAGCATCTCAGATTAAATAAAGCATACTACTAATCATATTCCTTTTGTCAGCCGGTAATAGATTACTGTAGAATATAAGTTTCCGACAACGTTTATTCAAAAAACGATTGTAGCCTAAGCCTTGTCTATATCTGACTGCCTCAGAAGGAGGGTCATTTTTGGTGTGTATATGTAAAATGCGATGTGTTTTCATAGGCCATGTTTTAAAGAAAAGAACATAAAACGTTCCCAAAAATCAATATATAATATGCTTGAAGTACATTCTGACGAACCTGTCATTTGCCAGTTCCATGGCTGGCGTGGAACAAGTAAGTTCAAAATATATTTTTTTCTTATGTCTCAGACATGAAGGTTTCCCCACAATGTTTTCTTTCACCGCCGAGCACGTGGTAATCAGACATAGTGCAATCAACAATTTTTGGTGCTGTGAGATCGATTCCAGGTTGTTTGTGTACTGTGAAATTTAGCGGCATGTGCAAATACAGGCTCCATAAAGGATCTATTTAATTTATACGTGGTAGGGCCATGCTGCAGCTATATTAGTAATATAGTTATTGCACGAATGGGTCAGCTCGACCGATGGGCTGCACTGCACTGACCTGCCTTGCCACTGCTACCTCTTTAGGTTCAGTTCCATCTGATGTCTCTTACGACATCCACGAGATAATTTCAAAAATAACGACCGAGTAAATATTTTTTTAATTAAATAGACAGGTAACTTATAATATGTGGTTACACAGCCTAATAAACACCTACAACAAGGTGCTTTATCACTAAGGACTTAAATGGATCATCACAAGTAATTATACTAGGACTTCATACCCTTCAAATCGGAACACAGCAGTGTATACCTACTTCACTGATTTTGTGACACAAATAAGAAGGTACCTGATGGACTGAATTGCCAGTAAAATATTGGTACTCAAGGGTGATTTAATGGTTTAATCACCCCAAAAACACAATACCAGTAATCTATTACCGGCTGACAAAAGGAATATGATTAGTAGTATGCTTTATTTAATCTGAGATGCTAAGTTTTTCTAAGTGTTTGGCTGTTTCGTTCTGAGCTGTGTGTTTGTTTATCACCAGAAACAAGGTATGTTTTGGCTTTCAAATAAATTTATTTATATGTGTGTTGTATCTGTATGTGTTCAACGTCTAAGTTACAATTAAAGTTCGTTAAAGTTATACCAACGTCTCAATGCTGGGACAGGCCTCCTCTTGTTTCAAGACGGTTTTGGGCAAGGTAATATCTCAGCGCTGTCCCAGTGCGTGTTGGCGAACTTCAAATGTCTTCAAAATATATTTTTTTCTTATGTCTCAGACATGAAGGTTTCCCCACAATGTTTTCTTTCACCGCCGAGCACGTGGTAAATCAGCACTTAAAATTGCAATCAACAATTTCTTTGGTGCCAGCGGGAATCGATTCCGGGTTGTTTGTGTACTGTGAAATTTACAGCGAGCGCTTAGCCCATGAAATACCACGGCTCCATAAAGGATCTATCAATAATTTATACGTGGTAGGGCCATGCTGCAGCTATATTAGTAGTATAGTTGTAGCACGAATGGGTCAGCTCGACCGATGAAGCACTGCACTGACCTGCCTTGCCCGCACCGCCGTCAAACAGGTCCCAATTCACTGCTTTAACGCTGTTGTTTGGCGGCAGGAATAAGTAAGGTGCGTTGCCGGCATTTTAAAATGAGTAAGCTTATTTCTACAAGGTCCCTAAGTCTTATCGGTCCGGAAAAATCGCTGGATTCCTTTTTACCTAGTTTTGTCAGCAAATTATCTTAACTTTACCATTATAGCCTATCAAATGTGCACTGCTGAACATAGGCCTCCCGCATAGATCGTCTCACAGGAGGATGTATAGTTGCCACGCTTGGCAAGCGGTATCGCAAGCGCTGCCATCCCGCATCAGGAAGATACTGCTACCCCTCTTTAGGTTCAGTTCCATCTGATGTCTCTTACGACATCCACGAGATGAACACAAAAATAACGACCGAGTAAATACCTTTTTTTAATTAAATAGACGGGTAACATAATGTGGTTACTGCAGCCTAATAAACACCTACAACAAGGTGCTTTATCACCCCTAAGGACTTAAATGGAATCCTTCACAAGTAATTATACTAGGACTTCATACCCTTCAAATCGGAACACAGCAGTGTATACCTACTTCACTGATTTTTGGCGACACAAATAAGAAGGTACCTGATGAATTGCCCAGTAAAATATTGAGTACTCAAGGGGTGATTTAATGGTTTAAATCACCCCAAAAACGCAACGGGATCAACCAGCGTATGTAGAAAGATTAAAGCCATAGTATACGGTGAAATCCATAAAATAACAATTTATAAATTTACCACAGGTGAAGACAACACAAAAAGGAAAAAAGGCCGTTTTGTGCATGGGTTTGGACCAGGAAGCATTCACTCCGCTGAACTATTTCATGATGGCAGACTTTTGATTACTATAATTATTTTCAATTTCTCAGACATGCAAATTTTTCACGATGTTATATTTTGATGAGGCTCGTAAATCAGCCATTAAAATTGCGGAAACAATTTTAGTGGCTCGCGAAGAATCTACGTGCTATCAAATTTAAGTCTAAGCGTCATGGCTCTACCAGAACTATGACGCATTTATGAACTATTTAACATTATTCTTTTAAAATTTATAAGGATATGCGATGGATGTATTTACAGCTTTAGATAGGCTAACAAAACTAGTTCAAAATCTCTTTGTTGTGGGGCTTCTGCTTAATATTTTCCGAATAAATTGTATTATTAATACATATAGTGTTAAAAGCGAGCATACTATCGCGATTGTAAATATATCCTACGGTTCAAACATACTACAATCAATAATCTCGATTAAAATCACAATTAAAATGAGTTCTCACCTCTATGTGCTGCGATGAAATGCTTTAATAATAGTAAAAGTCTCTCGACAGCTCACATGATGCAGCTTTGGTCCCAACTCATCCGTGCTGTGATCTTGACAAAGCTGTTACCACTCAATAAATTTATCTACAATTAAAATGATTTCGTCATAAAAATATTTATTTTAAATGGTAATGGTAATATTATTAAATATTATGTGGAATGAAATACATGAGAGTGAATGAATAAGTGAACAATAAACTTGTACAAATGAATGAGAGATTATGTGGTGATGAAGATTTATAGAAGAGCGAGCGTAGAGAGTGCTGAGACGTAGATAAGTGAAATAAATGGATCGATTGTGAAAAGTTGCGTTTGCTTTCTTTTCACCGAATCCCACATATATATTTTTGCTTTCATTATATAAAATCAGAGTTAGTCCTAACTTTATTTAGGTTTAATTAAGTCTACAAATAAAATTATTCACACCTTACATTCAGAGACTCTCTAACTTTCTGTGAGGTTAAAATTTGTACTGAAAACAATTCGACATTGTTGAGCGTTTATACTCCCAAGTTGCGGTGTTGATTATTCACCTTCAAATATTTTTATATTAAAATTTAAAGTTAGACTTATAAGGCCTTTGCGTTTTGGGGCTTATCAGCATCGGTTTTTATCTTTCTAAATACTTTTTTGCTCGGGGACGAACATAGAATAGAATAGAATAATTTTTTATTCAATAGAGATCGCATGTGTAAATCTTATTGAAAGTCATTTTTTACTTTACCACTTGTTCGAAAAAAACTTCTGTCCTGGGAAGAACCAGCAAGAAACCCAGCGGGGCCTTTTTTTTAAAGTTAATTTTATATTAATGGTTGTACAAACTATTTAAGTACAAAATTTCTTGTAGAAACAGCTTGGAAGCGACCACCACGTTTCCAGGGGTTATTATCAACCATGTATTCATTTATATTATAATAATCCTTTTTATACAGTTTTTGTTTAATTAAATATTTAAACTTGGTAATAGAGATACCTTGTATATTTTCTGGCACTTTGTTGTAATAGCGTATACATTGCCCTAAGAATGAATTACTGACTCTGTGGAGTCAAGAAACTGTTATCAATAGCTTTTATTTGTTCCTAGTGTTTACTTTTTAGAATGTATATCACTTTTTTTACTAAAACTACCTTTGTTTTTGTGTACATACATTAAATTTTCGTAAATATACTGGGAGGCTAAAGTTAATATATTTATTTCTTTAAATTTATCTCTAAGAGACTCTCTCGGTTCTAGGTTGTAAATAGCTCTAATGGCTCTCTTCTGTAAAACAAAAATAGTTTCTAAATCAGCCGCATTTCCCCATAGCAAAATCCCATAAGACATTATGCTATGGAAATAACTGTCTCGACACTAGTGAGACCTCTAATCTTTTTTACAGCATAGGCTGCAGAACTTAGTCTGCTTGCTAGTTTGGATATATGGGGGCGCCACTGAAGCTTTGCGTTGAGAGTGATGCCAAGAAAAACAGTGGATTCAACAGGGCTCAGTTCTTCCCCATTTAAAAATATATTGGTACTCAGATTTTTAACATTCGTTGTTGTAAATTTAATACATTTAGTTTTATTTCCGTTTAAATGTGAATTATTAACGTTAAACCAATACTAATTTTGATATAGCATTATTCACTTCGTCACATTTAAATGATTGACATTTAAGATTAAAAATCAGGTATTATCATCAGAAAATAATACTGTATCATGATTATCCCCTAGGGAAGGTAGAGTCATTAATATCACTAGAAATAGGAATGGGCCAAGAATCGAGCCCTGAGGGACACCATTAGTACAGGTGACCCGTAAGAACTTTCACCATTAATAATAACTTTCGTTCTATTACTTAAATATGAAATAATAATTTTAAGCGCTGTGTTCTTGACACCATAGTACTGTAGCTTTCTGATTAATGTCTCATGGTAAACACAGTCAAAGACCTTGAAAAGGTCACAAAATATACCCAAAGCATTCTCTGAATTCTCCCATGCACAAAAAATATGTTTAATAAGCTCAACTCCAGCGTCAGTTGTCGAACAACTCCTTGTTAAACCGAATTGATTTTTATGTAGCAATTTATTAATATTAAAGAAACTTAAGATCTGATCTAAAATTATTTTTTCAAAAATTTTACTAAATGTTGGTAGTATAGTGATTGGTCTAAAATTGGCGGGGTCTAATGTACTACTACATTTAAATAAAGGTATGAATTTACTATGTTTCATTAAATCAGGAAACACACCAGATTCGACGCTTGTATTAAATATAAAGGCTAGATAAGATGCTATTATGTCTATTATAGATAAAATAGCTTTAACGGAAATTCCCCATAAGTCTGCCGTTTTCTTAACATCAATAGTTTTAAAATATTTAACGATATCTTTTGGCAAGTCTATGGAATTTAAAAGTATTTGAAGAAGATTTTACATTTTGTTTAAGCAATGATTCGGTGACAGTAGGAGAATAATTTAATGATTTTGTTGTCAAAAAAGGAACATAAGTAAAATGTTTCTCAAAAACCATAGCAACTTCTTTATCACATCGAGTTAAATTATTGTTAATATTCAATTAAAAATCCGAGTTGCGCGGTTTGACCTTGCCCGTTTGACTAATTATTATTCTCCAGGTCATTTTAATTTTGTTAGATTCAGTTTTAATTTAGTTACTTAATTGTAAAGCCTTAGCTGTGGAGCACACTTTTTTAAATATTTTTGAATATGTCTTTACATAATCTCTAAATATAACACTACTATTATATGATATTTTATTATAAAGCTCGTATAACCTTCGCCTACTTTTATAAATTCCTACTGTCGCCCATTCATTAAATGATTTGCGATTGTTAAAAGAAAGTTTTAGAAGTAAATATTCTACTAAATTCACGAGTTATAATTTTAAATAACGTACCATACAAATAATTAGCACTATTTTAAATGAAGTGATGGAAGTCTTTTATTATATTACTAAACTTCTCCAAGCGATGTTCATTTATTGGAACAAACACAACTTTCTTATTTTCTGTTTTTGTGTATGTAAGGCAATGATATCAACTGTCACAGTGATCTGAACTTAAATTTTGAATAATTGATTTATGCAAGAACATCTAAAACTATTATCTATACAGGTCGCACTAGGCCCAGCAATACATGTTGGTTCTAAGAATGAATTATAAAGATTATACGATTTAAACAATGAGCTAAACAATACTAATGGAAGAAGTTTCAAGGAGATTGATGTTAAAAATTCACATATTACAACAGACTTGCTAAAATTGAGCAAAACTTCTTCCACAATCCTTTCCAAAATAGTCATAAGTAGCACATGGGGTCTGTAAACACTTACAACAATGAGGTGCTCAGCTCGACACAAGCCATTTCTACAGTTCGCTCAACAGAGGCTGACAATATCCTTACGTTCTTTATATAATAATGATTTATCTGCTAATATTAAGGACCACCACGTAAACTTTTTCTCTATTGAAGGAACCGACCACCTGGTGATTTCTGAAATTAAACATGAAATTATAATCTTTTAGCCAATGTTCAGTAATACAAAGATATGTATATTGTTACTATTTAAAACAATTCAACTTCCAATTCTTTGCCCATCATGCCTTGTATATTTTGATGCAGGTGTAAACAATTTTAATTACTTATTTGTGGGCTGCATTCAAAATTAATTAAACTCTTATTATTGCTAGAGATTGCCTATTGTCGCATTTACTAATTTAAATTAGTTGGAACTGATTCCAAATTAAATGTCAAATGATTATCATGCTCAATAAAAGCAGTCTTGGTAGCCGAAAACTTGGCTGAGTTAAAAGTAAATAATAAGATAGCACATTTGCTACCAGTCTTAAATTATATTTGGATGGTGATACCTATCTTTGTCCAAAACTTTTTATTAAATTACATATATATGTCAATTAAATGAAATTTGTCATTATTATCACAATTATATGTCAAATTTAAATTATTATTACATATTAAATTATTCATTTAATATTTAAATTATGTCTTGTGTTCCTGTGGCAATCCCTGTATGTAAGGCAGTGTGAACAAGACAATTTTGTATTTAAGGTATTAAGTTGTTCAATATATCTTAATAACTGTTTGTTGTTTACTGCCTCTTCTACCAACAAAATTATTATTGTACTATTTGGGCAAAATTTAGTAACTATAATTTTTTTAGGATGTCACTAAAAGATGCTCCACGCATGCAGTTGTAATTTTTATCCTTTAAAGAGTTTTTAATGTTATGCCTAGATTTTTTCCCATGTCATCGCTACACACAATTATATTATTTGTTAATATTTTAGTTATTTTTATTTTAAGGTCCTCTGCTATGGCACTGTCATAGAGTTTGGTGGTGATATAATATTATCAGCACACACGACTCAGAAAAGCTGGTATTGATGCAGACACTCACATTGATATTTAACTAAGGAGTCAAAACGTCCTCATAATATTTACATGTCTTTACCAGATCAAATCTTTTTCATATCTTTTCATATCATAAAACACAACATATCTTTTGTACTCTTATAACATCCACCAGACTGAATTTCGGCCAGCAGCAATTTCAATGGAATTAGCCATCTGTGCAGGATTATAGTACATGGGTGTGTGCAAGCACAGGTGTACTCTATTCCCTCACTTGCAAAGTCCGATGGGACGGTAATCCAAATCTACCGGAATGAGATCAGGCGCAGGACCAACGGCTTTACGTACTTTCCGAGGATTGCGTTTTATGCCTCGACCTATATTCAGTAGTGTAGTGCAGACTTGTGCACAACTGTAATGATGATGGTGAGCATCAAACAGGGTAACAAATGTGTGTTAATGGAACTATCATGAGGCTATCTCCACGTTTGAAAAAATGTATTGACGATTGAATATCATGATTTGTTTTTTTTTATAGCATAAGGGTGACAAACGAGCACACAGTCCACCTGATGGTAAGAGGTTGCTGTGATTCATAGACATCTACATTTATCCTCGATTACAAATCAAAATGCAGATACGTTGTCACCCGTGAGGACCAAGATGGAATGCCTCGTTTCCAGTAAAAAAGGGTCTTCGGTTCTCTACACTCACCATTTTTACGCTGGTATTCTGTGAGAGCGTGGTGCTTCCCCGGTCGAGCTGATCCATTCGTGCTACAACTATACTACTAATATAGCTGCAGAATGGCCCTACCACGTATAAATTATTGATAGATCCTTTATGGAGCCGTGGTATTTCATGGGCTAAGCGCTCGCTGTAAATTTCACAGTACACAAACAACCCGGAATCGATCCCCGCTGGCACCAAAAAAATTGTTGATTGCAATTTTAAGTGCTGATTTACCACGTGCTCGGTGGTGAAAGAAAACATTGTGGGGAAACCTTCATGTCTGAGACATAAGAAAAAAAAATATTTTGAAGACATTTAAAGTTCGCCAACACGCACTGGGGCAGCGCGGAGATATTTCCTTGCCCTAAAACCGTCTCTGAAACAAGAGGAGGCCTGTCCTCAGCATTGAGACGTTGGTAGGCAGTAACTTTAACGATCTTTAATTGTAACTTAGACGTTGAACACATACAGATACACACACACATACAAATAAATTTATTTGAAAGCCAAAACATACCTTGTTTCTTGCGATAAATAAACCCACAGCTCAGAACGAAACAGCCAAACACTTAGAAAAACTTAGCATCTCAGATTAAATAAAGCATACTACTAATCATATTCCTTTTGTCAGCCGGTAATAGATTACTGTAGAATATAAGTTTCCGACAACGTTTATTCAAAAAACGATTGTAGCTAAGCCTATATATCTGACTGCCTCAGAAGGAGGTCATTTTGGTGTGTATATGTAAAATGCGATGTGTTTTCATAGGCCATGTTTTAAAGAAAAGAACATAAAACGTTCCCAAAAATCAATATATAATATGCTTGAAGTACATTCTGACGAACCTGTCATTTGCCAGTTCCATGGCTGGCGTGGAACAAGTAAGTTCAAAATATATTTTTTTCTTATGTCTCAGACATGAAGGTTTCCCCACAATGTTTTCTTTCACCGCCGAGCACGTGGTAAATCAGCACTTAAAATTGCAATCAACAATTTTTGGTGCCACAGGATCGATTCGGGTTGTTTGTGTACTGTGAAATTTACAGCGAGCGCTTAGCCATGAAATACCGGCTCCATAAAGGATCTATTAATAATTTATACGTGGTAGGCCATGCTGCAGCTTATTAGTGTATAGTTGTAGCACGAATGAGTCAACTCGATGATGAAACACCGCACCTGCTGCCTTGCCACTGCACCCTCTTTGGTTCAGTTCCATCTGATGTCTCTTACGACATCCACGAGATGAACACAAAAATAACGACCGAGTAAATACCTTTTTTTAAATTAATAGACAGGTAACTTATAATATGTGTTTACTGCAGCCTAATAAACACCTACAACAAGGTGCTTTATCACCCCTAAGGACTTAAATGGAATCCTTCACAAGTAATTATACTAGGACTTCATACCCTTCAAATCGGAACACAGCAGTGTATACCTACTTCACTGATTTTTGGCGACACAAATAAGAAGGTACCTGATGGACTGAATTGCCCAGTAAAATATTGAGTACTCAAGGGGTGATTTAATGGTTTAAATCACCCCAAAAACGCAATACAGTAATCTATTACCGGCTGACAAAAGGAATATGATTAGTAGTATGCTTTATTTAATCTGAGATGCTAAGTTTTTTTAAGTGTTTGGCTGTTTCGTTCTGAGCTGTGGGTTTATTTATCGCAAGAAACAAGGTATGTTTTGGCTTTCAAATAAATTTATTTGTATGTGTGTGTGTATCTGTATGTGTTCAACGTCTAAGTTACAATTAAAGATCGTTAAAGTTACTGCCTACCAACGTCTCAATGCTGAGGACAGGCCTCCTCTTGTTTCAGAGACGGTTTTAGGGCAAGGAAATATCTCCGCGCTGCCCCAGTGCGTGTTGGCGAACTTTAAATGTCTTCAAAATATTTTTTTTTCTTATGTCTCAGACATGAAGGTTTCCCCACAATGTTTTCTTTCACCGCCGAGCACGTGGTAAATCAGCACTTAAAATTGCAATCAACAATTTCTTTGGTGCCAG
This sequence comes from Parnassius orleans, assembly GCA_029286625.1. Classification (NCBI taxonomy): domain Eukaryota; kingdom Metazoa; phylum Arthropoda; class Insecta; order Lepidoptera; family Papilionidae; genus Parnassius; species Parnassius orleans. The sequence goes on along the minus strand of JAGSMP010000266.1, from coordinate 564,176 downwards.
CGGGGATCGATTCCGGGTTGTTTGTGTACTGTGAAATTTACAGCGAGCGCTTAGCCCATGAAATACCACGGCTCCATAAAGGATCTATCAATAATTTATACGTGGTAGGGCCATGCTGCAGCTATATTAGTAGTATAGTTGTAGCACGAATGGATCAGCTCGACCGGGGAAGCACCACGCTCTCACAGAATACCAGCGTAAAAATGGTGAGTGTAGAGAACCGAAGACCCTTTTTTACTGGAAACGAGGCATTCCATCTTGGTCCTCACGGGTGACAACGTATCTGCATTTTGATTTGTAATCGAGGATAAATGTAGATGTCTATGAATCACAGCAACCTCTTACCATCAGGTGGACTGTGTGCTCGTTTGTCACCCTTATGCTATAAAAAAAAACAAATCATGATATTCAATCGTCAATACATTTTTTTCAAACGTGGAGATAGCCTCATGATAGTTCCATTAACACACATTTGTTACCCTGTTTGATGCTCACCATCATCATTACAGTTGTGCACAAGTCTGCACTACACTACTGAATATAGGTCGAGGCATAAAACGCAATCCTCGGAAAGTACGTAAAGCCGTTGGTCCTGCGCCTGATCTCATTCCGGTAGATTTGGATTACCGTCCCATCGGACTTTGCAAGTGAGGGAATAGAGTACACCTGTGCTTGCACACACCCATGTACTATAATCCTGCACAGATGGCTAATCTCCATTGAAATTGGCCGCTGCGGCCGAAATTCAGTCTGGTGGATGTTATAAGAGTACAAAAAGATTTGTTGTGTTTTATGATATGAAAAGATATGATAAAAAGATTTGATCTGGTAAAGACATGTAAATATTATGAGGAGCGTTTTGACTCCTTAGTTAAATATCAATGTGAGTGTCTGCATCAATACCAGCTTCTTCTGAGTCGGTGTGTGCTGATAATATTATATCACCACCAAAACTTTATGACAGTGCCATAGCAGAGGACCTTAAAATAAAAAAATAACTAAAATATTAACGAAAATAATATAATTGTGTGTAGCGATGACATGGGAAAAAATCTAGGCATAACATTAAAAAACTCTTTAAAGGGACAAAAAATTACAAATTGCTGCATGCGTGGAGCATCTTTTAGTGACATCCTAAATAAAATTATAGTTACTAAATTTTGCCCAAATAGTACAATAATAATTTTGTTGGTAGAAGAGGCAGTGTAAACAACAAACAGTTATTAAGATATATTGAACAACTTAATACCTTAAATGTACACAAAATTGTCTTGTTCACACTGCCTTACATACAGGGATTGCCACAGGAACACAAGACATAATTTAAATATACAAATGAATAATTTAATATGTAACAATAATTTAAATTTGACATATAATTGTGATAATAATGACAAATTTCATTTAATTGACATATATATGTAATTTAATAAAAAAGTTTTGGACAAAAGATAGGTATCACCTATCCAAATATAATTTAAGACTGGTAGCAAATGTGCTATCTTATTATTTACTTTTTAACTCAGCCAAGTTTTCGGCTACCAAGACTGCTTTTATTGAGCATGATAATCATTTGACATTTAATTTGGAATCAGTTCCAACTAATTTAAATTAGTAAATGCGACAATAGCGGCAATCTCTAGCAATAATAAGAGTTTAATTAATTTTGAATGCAGCCCACAAATAAGTAATTAAAATTGTTTACACCTGGTGCATCAAAATATACAAGGCATGATGGGCAAAGAATTGGAAGTTGAATTGTTTTTTAAATAGTAACAATATACATATCCTTTGTATTACTGAACATTGGCTAAAAAGATTATAATTTCATGTTTAATTTCAGAAATCACCAGGTGGTCGGTTCCTTCAATAGAGAAAAAAGTTTACGTGGTGGCTCCTTAATATTAGCAGATAAATCATTATTATATAAAGAACGTAAGGATATTGTCAGCCTCTCTGTTGAGCGAACTGTAGAAATGGCTTGTGTCGAGCTCGAGCACCTCATTGTTGTAAGTGTTTACAGACCCCCATGTGCTACTTATGACTATTTTGAAAGGATTGTGGAAGAAGTTTTGCTCAATTTTAGTAAACAGAACAAGTCTGTTGTAATATGTGGAATTTTTAACATCAATCTCCTTGAAACTTCTTCCATTAGTATTAAGTTTAGCTCATTGTTTAAATCGTATAATCTTTATAATTCATTCTTAGAACCAACATGTATTGCTGGGCCTAGTGCGACCTGTATAGATAATAGTTTTACAGATGTTAAGCCCTTGCATAAATCAATTATTCAAAATTTAAGTTCAGATCACTGTGGACAGTTGATATCATTGCCTTACATACACAAAAAACAGAAAAATAAGAAAGTTGTGTTTGTTCCAATAAATGAACATCGCTTGGAGAAGTTTAGAAGTAATATAATAAAAAGACTTCCATCACTTTCATTTAAAAATAGTGCTAATTATTTGTATGGTACGTTATTTAAAATTATAACTTGTGAATTTAGTAGAATATTTACTTCTAAAACTTTCTCTTTTAACAATCGCAAATCATTTAATGAATGGGCGACAGTAGGAATTTATAAAAGTAGGCGAAGGTTATACGAGCTTTATAATAAAATATCATATAATAGTAGTGTTATATTTAGAGATTATGTAAAGACATATTCAAAAATATTTAAAAAAGTGTGCTCCACAGCTAAGGCTTTACAATTAAGTAACTAAATTAAAACTGAATCTAACAAAATTAAAATGACCTGGAGAATAATAATTAGTCAAACGGGCAAGGTCAAACCGCGCAACTCGGATTTTTAATTGAATATTAACAATAATTTAACTCGATGTGATAAAGAAGTTGCTATGGTTTTTGAGAAACATTTTACTTATGTTCCTTTTTTGACAACAAAATCATTAAATTATTCTCCTACTGTCACCGAATCATTGCTTACAAAACAAAAATCTTCTTCAAATACTTTTAAATTCCATAGACTTGCCAAAAGATATCGTTAAATATTTTAAAACTATTGATGTTAAGAAAACGGCAGACTTATGGGGAATTTCCGTTAAAGCTATTTTATCTATAATAGACATAATAGCATCTTATCTAGCCTTTATATTTAATACAAGTCGAATCTGGTGTGTTTCTGATTAAATGAAACATAGTAAATTCATACCTTTATTTAAATGTAGTAGTACATTAGACCCCGCCAATTTTAGACCAATCACTATACTACCAACATTTAGTAAAATTTTTGAAAAAATAATTTTAGATCAGATCTTAAGTTTCTTTAATATTAATAAATTGCTACATAAAAATCAATTCGGTTTAACAAGGAGTTGTTCGACAACTGACGCTGGAGTTGAGCTTATTAAACATATTTTTTGTGCATGGGAGAATTCAGAGAATGCTTTGGGTATATTTTGTGACCTTTTCAAGGTCTTTGACTGTGTTTACTATGAGACATTAATCAGAAAGCTACAGTACTATGGTGTCAAGAACACAGCGCTTAAAATTATTATTTCATATTTAAGTAATAGAATGCAGAAAGTTATTATTAATGGTGAAAGTTCTTACGGGTCACCTGTACTAATGGGTGTCCCTCAGGGCTCGATTCTTGGCCCATTCCTATTTCTAGTGAATATTAATGACTTACCTTCCCTTGTAGGGGATAATCATGATACAGTATTATTTTCTGATGATAATACCTTGATTTTTAATCTTAAATGTCAATCATTTAAATGTGACGAAGTGAATAATGCTATATCAAAATTAGTGCATTGGTTTAACGTTAATAACCTACATTTAAACGGAAATAAAACTAAATGTATTAAATTTACAACAACGAATGTTAAAAATCTGAGTACCAATATATTTTTAAATGGGGAAGAACTGAGCCCTGTTGAATCCACTGTTTTTCTTGGCATCACTCTCAACACAAAGCTTCAGTGGCGCCCCCATATATCCAAACTAGCAAGCAGACTAAGTTCTGCAGCCTATGCTGTAAAAAAGATTAAAGGTCTCACTAGTGTCGAGACAGTTATTTCCATAGCATAATGTCTTATGGGATTTTGCTATGGGGAAATGCGGCTGATTTAGAAACTATTTTTGTTTTACAGAAGAGAGCCATTAGAGCTATTTACAACCTAGAACTGAGAGAGTCTCTTAGAGATAAATTTAAAGAAATAAATATATTAACTTTAGCCTCCCAGTATATTTACGAAAATTTAATGTATGTACACAAAAACAAAGGTAGTTTTAGTAAAAAAAGTGATATACATTCTAAAAAGTAAACACTAGGAACAAATAAAAGCTATTGATAACAGTTTCTTGACTCCACAGAGTCAGTAATTCATTCTTAGGGCAATGTATACGCTATTACAACAAAGTGCCAGAAAATATACAAGGTATCTCTATTACCAAGTTTAAATATTTAATTAAACAAAAACTGTATAAAAAGGATTATTATAATATAAATGAATACATGGTTGATAATAACCCCTGGAAACGTGGTGGTCGCTTCCAAGCTGTTTCTACAAGAAATTTTGTACTTAAATAGTTTGTACAACCATTAATATAAAATTAACTTTAAAAAAAAAAGGCCCCGCTGAGTTTCTTGCTGGTTCTTCCCAGGACAGAAGTTTTTTTCGAACAAGTGGTAAAGTAAAAAATGACTTTCAATAAGATTTACACATGCGATCTCTATTGAATAAAAAATTATTCTATTCTATTCTATGTTCGTCCCCGAGCAAAAAAGTATTTAGAAAGATAAAAACCGATGCTGATAAGCCCCAAAACGCAAAGGCCTTATAAGTCTAACTTTAAATTTTAATATAAAAAAATATTTGAAGGTGAATAATCAACACCGCAACTTGGGAGTACAAACTTCGCTCAACAATGTCGAATTGTTTTCAGTACAAATTTTAACCTCACAGAAAGTTAGACAGTCTCTGAATGTAAGGTGTGAATAATTTTATTTGTAGACTTAATTAAACCTAAATAAAGTTAGGACTAACTCTGATTTTATATAATGAAAGCAAAAATATATATGTGGGATTCGGTGAAAAGAAAGCAAACGCAACTTTTCACAATCGATCCATTTATTTCACTTATCTACGTCTCAGCACTCTCTACGCTCGCGCTCTTCTATAAAGCGCCATCTTGCATCACCACATAATCTCTCATTCATTTGTACAAGTTTATTGTTCACTTATTCATTCACTCTCATGTATTTCATTCCACATAATATTTAATAATATTACCATTACCATTTAAAATAAATATTTTTATGACGAAATCATTTTAATTGTAGATAAATTTATTGAGTGGTAACAGCTTTGTCAAGATCACAGCACGGATGAGTTGGCTTGACCAAAGCTGCATCATGTGAGCTGTCGAGAGACTTTTTTTACTATTATTAAAGCATTTCATCGCAGCACATAGAGGTGAGAACTCATTTTAATTGTGATTCTTAATCGAGATTATTGATTGTAGTATGTTTGAACCGTAGGATATATTTACAATCGCGATAGTATGCTCGCTTTTAACACTTACATGTATTAATAATACAATTTATTCGGAAAATATTAAGTAGAAGCCCCACAACAAAGAGATTTTGAACTAGTTTTGTTAGCCTATCTAAAGCTGTAAATACATCCATCGCATATCCTTATAAATTTTAAAAGAATAATGTTAAATAGTCTATAAAATGCGTCATAGTTCTGGTAGAGCCATGGACGCTTAGACTTAAATTTGATAGCACACTAAGTTAGATCCCCGCCGGGGCCACTAAAATTGTTTCCCGCAATTTTAATGGCTGATTTACGAGCTCATCGTAAAATATAACATCGTGAAAAAATTTGCATGTCTGAGAAATTGAAAATAATTATAGTAATCAAAAAGTCTGCCATCATGAAATAGTTCAGCGGAGCGGAATGCTTCCTGGTCCAAACCCATTCACAAAAACGGCCTTTTTTTCTTTTTGTGTTGTCTTCACCTGTGGTAAATTTATAAATTGTTATTTTATGGATTTCACCGTATACTATGGCTTTAATCTTTCTACATACGCTGGTTGATCCCGTTGCGTTTTTGGGGTGATTTAAACCATTAAATCACCCCTTGAGTACTCAATATTTTACTGGGCAATTCAGTCCATCAGGTACCTTCTTATTTGTGTCGCCAAAAATCAGTGAAGTAGGTATACACTGCTGTGTTCCGATTTGAAGGGTATGAAGTCCTAGTATAATTACTTGTGAAGGATTCCATTTAAGTCCTTAGGGGTGATAAAGCACCTTGTTGTAGGTGTTTATTAGGCTGCAGTAACCACATATTATAAGTTACCTGTCTATTTAATTTAAAAAAAAAAAGGTATTTACTCGGTCGTTATTTTTGTGTTCATCTCGTGGATGTCGTAAGAGACATCAGATGGAACTGAACCTAAAGAGGGGTAGCAGTATCTTCCTGATGCGGGATGGCAGCGCTTGCGATACCGCTTGCCAAGCGTGGCAACTATGGCAAATATCCTCTCTGTGAGACGATCTATGCGGGAGGCCTATGTTCAGCAGTGCACATTTGATAGGCTATAATGGTAAAGTTAAGATAATTTGCTGACAAAACTAGGTAAAAAGGAATCCAGCGATTTTTCCGGACCGATAAGACTTAGGGACCTTGTAGAAATGAGCTTACTCATTTTAAAATGCCGGCAACGCACCTGCAATTCCCCTGGTTTTGAAGTTGATCATGGGCGGCTGTCGACACGTACCATCAGGTGAGCCGCATGCTCGTTTGCCCCCTCTTATATGAAAAACAAATTCATCCCTATAACTATATAAATATAGAAACTATAATAACTTCTTCTGCGTCACAATCAGCCCTTCCAACTGCTGGACGTAGGCCTCTTCCATTGTAGAGAGTATTTTTCAAAATCGCAACACTTGGCAGGTGGAATTGCAATCGCAGTTTTAGATGTTTCGCTTCATTACCGCTGGCTGCTGCTGTCTGTTTCTTTTACATCTGGTATAAACGATATCATAGACCGTATTTCAAGGTGGTTGGACTCCTAGGTACCACCATCTTACTTATTCCTGCCGCCAAACAACAGTGCGTTAAAGCCAGTATAATTGGGGCCTGCGCTCACAGACATGGCACGGCGTGGCAAGGCACAATTCGGCATGCCGAAGGATCCTGTGGCGTCCCGCGGCAGGCGAAGGATCCCATTGCATCCCGCGGCATGTTAAAGGATCCTGTGGCAACCCGCGTCGTGACAAAAGCAGCCAGGTTTGTTCGCTCACTCAGTTTAGCAGTGTTGTTTAAAAGTTCAACCTTGTTTCAATTACTTATCACTCACATTCCTTTAACAACATAAAGTTACCTATGCGTTTCACGTGATGGAACCGCGGGGGATGCCGCGATACCCCATGGAATGCCGTGACGTGCCGCGGCATCCCATGGAATGCCGTGACGTGCAGCAGCATGCCGTGTTATCACGCGAGACGGTTCGGTCTATTGGTGTTGAAATAAAGGAATGTCAGTGCTTAAAAAAGTCGAAAATCTTTTTTCCACGAAAATAATCCTTTGGTACGCCGTGCCATGCCGTGCCGTCTGTGAGCGCAGGCCCTTAAATTTTGTGTGATTTGAAGTTGAATGCAGTAGCCACATACCATTAGGTGGACTGTGGGTTCGTCACATTTACCCATTTACACATTTCATATACCTACCTTTAAATTTGTTTCAACATTTCCACTAATAGTTCACATGTACAGACATTTAATATACAAAATTGCACCACTTTTACGTATCGAAATCAACTTCAAAGCATTAGTTAAACAATAATATAGGAGCAGCAATCTGCCGGCGTGGCGGTCAAGTTAACGCTAAAACTCTACTGAAACATTTATATTGTTAGCATATTATATTAATACGTTCACATGTTATGTCATCAAGCTGAATCCAAGTATATTGTCTTTAATTGTACTCGTAATTCTCTATATTTTACACAAAAGTATTCTAGTTATTATTAACTTAAACATCTACATCATCTACATCAGGCTCCAGTCTCTCACAAGTTAGGTACCATTCTGGCAATTTTGTAATACTTAGCATTAAGTTTTACAAAATTGCCATTTTCATTAAGTTTTACAAGATTGCCATTATATATGATAATCTTGGGGGGGATATTGTGTTCAGTTATGTGATCTCATTAACATAACATGGATGAGTTATCTAACGGCCGTCCGAACAAGGGGTGACGGGCCCCGGCTCTGACAGCTAACTCGTATCGTTTGATGTTCTAGGCGGTGAGAACCGCTCAGGGAACGCGGGTGTACGGCGTATAGGTACGTGGTGTGTAGGGGTGTGCGGCGTGCCCGTCTGCGGACTCGGTGCGTCCCATCCGTTGTTATCCTAACAGTGTTTGTGGCACTAGGTGATTGTGTAGTATTTGTGTGTGACTGGCCGGCGACATTTCGGTCGTCGGAATCTAGCGGAATAGGGAGTTTGATTAGGACGTTGCGAGGACTCCGGAGGGTTTGCGTAACGTTCGGAGTCGGAGCGTAGGTGGCTGCGTTTACAACTAGCGGTTTGTGATGTGTCTCGGCCCTCTCGAAATAGCGTCGAGACATATCCTTGAAATATTCAGAGATCGTCGGAAGTTGACAGTCTCTATGTAAGTTGGAGTTTCGCTGGTACCATCGAACTCCGGTGGCTATGCGAATGAATCTATTTTGGACGACTTGAAGGTCGTACATAATAATGTCCTCCAGACCGAATCTCGGTCACGGCGGCCAGCCTCAATGGAGACTAGCCATCGGCGCAGGACAGAATTATAGTGCCCAAGTGTATGCGCAAGCACAGGTTCACTCTCTATCCTCTCACTCTCATAGACCGATGGGACGGTAAGCCAACACGACCGGAGAGAGATCAGGCGCAGGACCAACAGCTTTACGTGCTTTCCGAGGCACGGGGGTGAGACACCGCCAACTTCCTGACTCCGGGCAGCTACTGAGAATTTCTTGATGGAAAAGCTCAATAACTGATTTTTTTTGCCCAACCCGGGATTCGAACCCAGGACCTCATGATCAGCAGTCGCACTACTACAACCACTAGACCAACGAGGCAGTCAAAGGAAGGTCGTACAAATGACTATGGATCACGTGCGCGAAAACTACACTTGCGTAAGACTTGATAGGTCTTACTCACGCTTTGTAAAGATGGAGCATGTGTCTTAAGGACAGTTTGCTTTTGCTGTTAACTAGCGGGTGGAGACGACTAGTGATGAATTTTGCACGGTTTCGGACATTGCGAATGTGTTTCGCGAATGTCATGCCTTGGTCAAATCTGACCCCAAGATATTTGGCCGTTGGATGCCAGGGGATCTGGCGGCTGTACAGGGTGATCGTGCCTAACGATTTCTTGGGGTTTCTGTTTTGTCGATTGAAAGTGGAGATCCTTTGAAAGTGTATTGCTACAATTTTTCGGAATTCACTTCGATTCTCCATAAGCGGAACCAATCGACTAAGCGGGTGATGGCTATTTGGAGCCTCTGGCTTAGAATATTTTTACTATGGTGGACTACGAAAAGTGCCGTGTCGTGTTCTGCATTTCAGAGCTCGGGTCAACTGCCAGAAGGCAGTTTGTGATGACTCGATTTCCGTCAGCAGATAATCCTACTTATCATGTCTAAACTCTTTAATGCGCTGTTTCACCTCGTTTTGGAGCATGCACAGACGGAATTTGTTATCTATAGTACGATAGTGATCGTATTGTCTTAGGGCTAGGCTAGGCTTTAAGAAGATCACTTGCACTAGCATGACGTCTACATCGTGTTTAAGCAGGAAGAGCTCAATCTCGTCATTTTGGTTTCTAAGCCATTCGCGTTAAAGAACGCCACAGTAAGAGAGCGTGGTTTAGTTCTTTCTAACGATTGTACTGCCATTTTGAATTTTGACCAGATTGCGTCGATTAGCCCTCTGTGCTCAATCGTGGCGTTGAGCTTGTCCTGTGGGGTAGTGGCTCCGCGGAGTTTGCGGGCCAAAGAGGATAATTCAGCAACGTTAATGTTGCTTATGAAGCCGCAGACTAGAGAGAAGTCAGCGGCGAAAGAAGACAAGCCTTGTGGGACGGGCTTCGGTTTTGGGGCCGGGGGAGGTGGCACTGGCTGTGTAGCAACAAATGCTGGAGGCTTTACCTAATCATTGGGTTTCGGCGTGGAAGGCGCGACTGAAGCGGGCTTGGTGGCGTTTTGAGACAAGGGAGTGGGCACTGAAGACGGTGCGGATTTGGGGGAAGGCAGCCGAGAGCGAGACACACTGGCTTGACCCGCGCATCCAGGACGGCTTCTACCTCCGTGCTGCTTCCTTCGCGGCGCTTTGGAACACCTACGATAATTCGCTGGGTGTCCCTCTACGCGGTAATTGACGCAGCTTGGGGGTTGCGGTGGCAGTCAGTGGTGCCATAGTCACCTAGGCACTTGATGCACCTAGGACTGGCGTAACAATTTCTGGCCGAGTGGTCGTACAGTTGGCATCGGTGGCACTGGCCAACGATGCCCTATTTTGGGGGGCTTCAACTGCAATCCCCGTTAGGTTGCAGATACGCCGAACGTTAAAAATCTCCTTGCCTTCCGGAGACAGGTCCAGAATGACAAGGCACAGATCTAAAAACCTTTTCTTGTCGGTCTGGTGGTGCATTCTGTGCACCTCCCGGACCGGGAGACTTTGGGCCTTGAGGTCATCTAAAATGTGAACGGTCACGAGCTCCTTGAGGAATCCGCGGATGACCATGCGTAGTTTAGGTTCCTCAGGGAGGGCGTACGTATGAAAGCTGACTTATTGGGTGCGCAGGTGGTTTGTCACACTGCGGAAATCCTCAGTCGTATCTACAAAAATTCTGATGCCTTGACCGGTGTTTTGCACCTTCGGGCAGTACATGTTCTTAGAGTTCAACCAATTGGAAAAGTTATTCCATTTGGTTTTGTCTTGTACAATGATGGGTGGCGTCGGTTTTTCCCTACGTTCAGCAGGGGACGCTTTTGCTGTGGGGTTAGCCGCAGGCTTAGGAGGTTGAGTGCGCTGCAGGGGCTGAACTCAACCGACACGTCCAGAGTCCACAAGGCCCAAGTGCTGAATCACCCACTGTTCTATTGAACCACTGAACCACTCACTCACTGAGGGCATATATATGTTATAGAGCAGTTACATTTTATCCACTCTCTCTCCCTCTCCCGGGTGAGCGTTAACCTCCCACTCCCCACACTCCACACACTCCAGAAAATCTCCAGAAGCACGATTTTTTCAGTTTTAAAGAAAACCGTACACGATACATGAAAATTGTGCAGGTAGATTAATGGAGTGGAGAAATAAATTATATCTCTTTTTAAAGATCATATTCTATTCTTTACTTTAGTCGTGGAAAATTTTTGAGAAAACTCAAGTTAAAGCAAAAGAAATAGATAAATGATAAAAATGTTCATATTTCGTGGCGGATTGCGTGGAAACTATAAGTGATCTTGCTTTTGTATGTATAAGAGGTTGATATCAAATGTATCAAGGATCATTCTGTACCTACACACCTTTCATGTATCTTGTACTGTTTTCTTTAAAACTGAAAAAACCGTGCTTAGGGACACGTTCTCGGGCGCGGAGGTGTCGCTCTCCTCGGAAGGTTAGGGAGAGTGGATAAAATTTAACTTTGCTCTATAACGTACATATGCCGATAGATAAAAGTACTTAATTTTGCCAATTTTGTGGCTAAAATTATTGAATTATATGAGCAAGGTGTCATGTCATGTCGCGCGGCTCAGACGCGTGATATAAGCGGGTGAAAACGCGGGGCACAGCCAGTCGAGGATAAATGTAGATGTCTATGGTCAGGTGGACTGTGTACTTGTTTGTCACTCTTATTCTACTTAAAAAAAAGACTGATCCTGCGTTGGGTTCTCCGATAGTGGAAGATAAACTACATATTAGAAACTTTTGCATACTAATTTTAGGAGTGTAATATAAATAATACATTATAACTTGCGAAATATTCATCATTTGTCCCCTTTGAGAACACCTTTTAACTCACTTTTAACTTTATATAACGGTATAAAAGCTTAAATGAACGTACACAAACAAAACTTTTTACTTAGAGCGACAGTTAAGAGCCTACTACATCATAAGTCATGGCTATCCAGGGAAATATTTTATCGTGTACTTCCATTATCGTGATCCATTGGAAATAGAGAAGCAGTGAATTTTACGCAATTTTATCTAATTGAAAAGTTTTAAATTTATATTAGTCTTATTTTAACGTAGAGAATATTATACTTTAGTATATATATAATTGTATGTTCCTAACTTTTGGTTTGGCCTTATAGTGTCGGTTCATTACAGCATTTTGTCATCCCGTGGGTGTCGGAAGTGGCGAAAAAAGGAAACTGAAAAAGGTGATGGGCAGCAGCATCTTTCTGACAACAACTTAAGATAATAAAAAACTGCCTTGGCAGACTGATTTGCAATCGCAATATGGTAAATCAATGACGTAATCAATGATTTTTTGTTTAGTTCTGAACGCAATATCAATGAAAATGTAGTCATGTCAAAGAAAAGCTGAATTTGGCTCTCAAAAGTAGACTTCATTAAATGACAGATAGCCCCATATTGAAGACTTAATCAAAACTGTTACCTGTCTCATTAATGTAGGCGTTGTAGGAGTGGAAAATGACAGTTTTGTTAACGTACGAAAAGGTCCCCTCGAGCATGGGTGATTAAAAATTACATTACAGATAAAAATTACAGTTTCGCCGTGTTGAAGGAAAAAGGAGATCTTTCGTCGGACAAGTTGTACAATCCGGAGAGCAGTCAGCACTCCGTGCTGTACTACGGAGATTTGATGAATATAAAGCAGAATCCTTCGAAAACGCGTGGCGTGATTTAAGCTAGGACCGTTTTTCGGTCCGTTTGCGTCATTGTGTCGCCGTTACAGTGCAGCCAGACCAGAAGATAATTTTATAACCACCTTATATTTACTTCAATGCGTTAGCCACAAGTAAACTAATAGTTTAACTTTTAATTTCTACTAGGTGGTAGGATTCCTTTTTGCGTAGGAGTCCGTCTGTTTAGGTAACATCTTCTTACTTATTTCTGCCGCCAAATAGCATTGCTTCCACTAATGAAGGATATAGAGAGCCAGTATAAATCCATCTTAGTCCTCAAAAGTGACAAGGCATCTTAAATCTTTTTTGTTTGAAATTGGTCGCATGGCTACCACAAAAATAAACGGTACCCAGTCCCCGGCGTTCCCACTATTCCTGGTTATATAGCTCGATGAACCGACAACCGATGGGGAAGCAAGGTTCTCGAGTGGCAGCCTCGTACTGGTAGGCGAAGTGTGGAGCAGCCCCCCACTAGATGGAGTGACGACCTGGTAAGGCATGCAGGAAGTCGATGAATGCAGGTGGCTGAGGACCGTGCTTTGTGGTATTTTTTAAGGGAGTCCTATGTTCAGCAGTGGACTTGTGAAGGGCTATAATGATAATGATGATGATGAAAAAGATAACGAAAGGCGACCACCAAATACCAACCTCACCTGCACGTGCTACTCTGCTAATTGACAGAAGGTTTCTGGGGGCCGACTGATGACTGAAAATCTATTAAAATGCTGTGGCCACCAAAGATTAATTTAAGGCGACCTACCAGTACGAAGCTGCCACTCGAGAACCTTTCTTCCCCATCGCTGTTAGGTATTTGGTGATGTTGTGGATAAAGTTCATAAAAACGAAAAATACCACAATGATACCATATTTTGATTTTTTTGTCAATAATTAAAAAAAAATTGATTATTGTTAAAAGAAACACTAAAAACTCGATTAACGAGTAATAGTGAATTTATGATGCATCAAATCCACCACTGAAAATCTGATCGCCCGAAACTGATAGACAGATTTATTTAAAATTGGAGCGAGGTTTTACTCGACATTGATTGATGTTCTGAACGTGGGCTGGATTTAATTTTTATTTAATTTCATTTCACAAAAGTTTAATTACGCAGCAAAGGTCTAATACAAATCTATTTTGATTGATTATAAATTAATGCTTCGGTGGTTTAGACACGTTGAAAGAATGAAAGAGGATAAAGTAGCAAAGGAAAATATTGCAAAAGTGAATGGCAGAGTCGGCAAGAAAGGCCCTAGATGGAAGTATCGAGTAAAATTAAAATGGGCCACTTTAACAGTACTCTTAAACAATCATGTATAGATATGGATGGTGAGAGAGATGTGTCATGATCTTACCAAATTGAAGTCCATACTATCCGCTTTTTCCTCTGGGTGACAGGCGTAAGAATTAATATGTTTGTATGTATTATTTTAAAAATAAAAATTAATATATCTTCGTTTTTTCAATTTTTACATCAAAAAATTATAATAAGTAAACAAAAAAATAATGTATAAAATATAAATCCTTGATCGTGAACCTGCTACAATTTATAGTACAATTTTATGTATTTCCGCTAGTCTAGTCTGATAATATTTAACCATTGTGATTACGCTACGTAGATTTACGTGGCAGAGCCACGCTGCAGCTATATCATGGCTGAACAGATAAAGAAAAATGCCAGGAGTGATCTACGTTACACTTAATCCGAAAAAGTAATTAATAGATTAGAAAGTAATAAAGTAATATTAAAAAAAAAGAGAAACTATTAAGGAAAGATTCGTTATAAAATAGTAAAAGTAATTTTAAAAAATATATTAAGAAACAAAATATCATAAGTAGGTTTTTGTGGGTTGAATCATTTTGCTCAATTACATAGTACCTTTTATGCCTATTAAAATAAAAACTTTTTTTTATTACAAAATTGAATTGCCAAACAAACTTACAGTCTACTTGATTGTAAGTGGCTACTCCAGCCCATGGATATCTGCAACCAACTTAAAATAAAGAAAGCTACAAATACCTCTGACGCCTCTAATAATGCTGGATCTCGATATTCTGCCGACCCTAACAGTGTCTATATAAACTACTGACGGTACAAATAGTAAGAGACGGACTACCTAGACGGACTTCTAGTCATAAAAAGGAGTACCACCTTTATGAGATGGCAGGAAAATCCATAAGGATTCAAATTAACTGAAACTGAAATTTCATGTGTCAACAATGCAGACCTTTTTATTCCTGTAATATTTCCTGTTGTATTAAATTGTAGTGATATTTATACCCATAAAAGTATTTTGAAAGCATTAAAAGTGTGAGACGTTGAGACAAGATGCTACGATTGCCAATAATACTTAGCAAGTAAGACAAATTCTCCATTAAACGGAAAAAGTCCAAGTGCGACAGTAGTAAGTAATCAATTTTCATCATTAATTTTAACGGTGGTAAAGCCACGCGGCAGCTTTTGCTGTTGCACGCATGGGCCGGCTCGAGCCATGTTGGTACCACGACCTCACAGAATACCGGCGTGACGTGGAAGCTCTGCTTCTGCGTTTCGTCTGGTGAGTGCGGGTGACCGGAGGCCCAATCCCCCCCCCCTCCCCCCATCAACATGGTAGCGGAATTAAATCAAAGACTACCCCAGGAAGGTAAAGGCACCCCTGGAGAATCCCTCGCTGAGCATTCACGGCTATGCTACTCCACTCCTGAGCGTGGGTGCCCCGCGTATTCTGGGGGGGGGGGGGTGTCTAAATTCCGCTCAAAACAATAACTGCTCAGGGCAACATCAGGGGACTTCACTCAACCTAAACGCCGTCCACTACCATCTCGAGACGGCGAAGCCGGCCTTGCTCTTTCTGACCGAGACGCATGTGTCCTCTCCGGCTGATACTTCGTATCTCTCCTACCCGGGGTACAAATTGCAACACTTCTTTGTGCCACGGGCTGGAGTTTGCGTATACGTCAGAGGGGCATCTGTTCTCGACGCCTCGGCAGTCTTGAAGGTTCGGATCTGTCCATCCTTTGGCTACGCGTAGACAACGACGACCATCCGCGCGTCTGCGGGTGCCTCTATAGGTCTCATAGCGGTAATGCCAAAACAGACCGACTCATCGACCACGTCGAAATGGCTACAGATTCCTTGCTACAACAGGTCCCATCCGCAGAGATCGTGATCCTTGGCGATTTTAACGCCCACCACGCCGAATGGCTCGGTTCATTTTTTTTACAGAATAATGGTGACAAATGAGCACATAGTCCACCTGATGGTAAGTGGTTCCTGTGGCCCACAGACATCTACATCTAAATGCAGATGCGATGTCAGCCGTGAGGACTAAAATAAAATGCCTCTTTTCCAGCATAAAGGGTCTCCGATTGTCTTCACTCACCATACGAAACACAGCAGCATTAAGCTGCTATTTTACGCTGGTATTCTGTGAGAGCGTCCTTCTCTCTCAGCTCTGTCCTTCCCCGGTCGAGCCGATCCATTCATGCTACAACTAACTATTAATAAAGCTGCAGCGTGGCACTACCAAGTAAAAAACGTTCACGTTTAACCGATCATGCGGGGAGATCTGTTTATGACTTTGCCTTGGCATATGGTTTGACACAACTGGTTATTTCGCCTACGCGGATTCCAGATGTGGAGGATCATACACCTCCCCTGTTGGACCTTCTGCTGACCTCTCATCCGGACAGATATCAGGTTTCCGTCGATTCCCCTCTCGGCTCTTCGGACCATTGTCTGATCCGGAGTGTGGTGCCACTCACGCTCCTCTCGCTGTTGCGTTCTGGAGGTTGCCGCCGTGTTTGGCATTACAGGTCGGCGGATTGGGACGGAATGCGGTCTTTCTTTGCATCTTACCCATGGGGGCGGGTGTGCTTCTCGCCGGATGATCCCAGCGCTGTTGCTGACTCTGTCACTGATGTGGTGCTACAGGGAATGGAACTATTTATTCCATCATCTGTGGTACCCATCGGAGGCAGATCTGAGCCTTGGTTTGGTCGCTCCTGTAAGACTGCATTACGCAGTAAGCAGGAGTGTTATTAGGGCTGGGCTGAGGCTTCGGCGGCTCGGGATGTAAACACCAGCATGCTTAAAAAGAAGTATAACTTCGTCTCCAGGTCCTTCAAAAGAGTTATTGCCAAGGCAAAGTCAGAGCATATAGGCAGAATTGGCGAGAAACTAGTTCGCCTTCCTTCGGGAACCCGTGTATTCTGGTCTCTCGCCAAGGCTGTCCAAGGGAATTTCTGTAAGCCGTCACTACGATCTCTGCACAGGGAGGACAACTCACTGGCCCACTCCGCAAAAGGGAAAGCCGTTAGGCTCCCTTTTTGCGCCCAACTCGACTCTTGATGACGGAAGAATACACCACCGACCATCCCGCGGTGTGAGTGCTCCATGCTGGATGTGCAGTTTACTCAGCGCTTGGTTCTCAAAGCACTCCTCTCCCTGGACACCCACAAGTCGAGTGAGCCTGACGGAATCCCCCCAATTGTGCTAAAGACGTGTGCTCCGGAGTTGGCACCAGTTCTAACGCGTCTTTTCCGGTACTCCTACTCCCTAGGCGTAGTCCCGAAATCATTGAAGAAAGGTTTTGTCCACCCGATCCCTAAAATAGACGACCGCTCAGACCCGTCCAACTACAGGCCTATCGCCATCACCTCCTTGTTCTCCAAAATAATGGAATACATTATAAACTGCCAGCTCATGCGGTACCTTGAGGATCACCAGCTAATTAGTGACCGCCAACACGGTTTTCATCGGGGTCGATAAGCTGGTGATCTTCTGATCTACCTGACTCATAGATGGGCGGAGGCAGTAGAGTCCAAGGCCGTTAGTTTGGAGATTGCGAAGGCCTTCTTTCATTCACAAAGCGCTTCTTTCGACGCTCCATTTGTATGGGCTTCCCGAGAAATTGTGCAATTGGATCACCAGCTTTCTTGCAGATCGGAGCATCAAGGTCGTTGTAGACGGTGCTTGCTCCGACTACAAGCCTATTAACGTTGGTATTCCACAAGGCTGCGTGCTATCACCAACGCTGTTTCTTCTGCATATCAATGATATGTTGCAAACCAGTAACATTCATTGCTATGCGGATGACAGACTGGTGATGCTCTATACACGGGCCGTGCCAATATTTCTCGGGAAAACGTCGCCGAGTACCGGAACAAACTTGTGTCTGAAGTCGAGTCTTTTCTGAACAATGTCTCGGATTGAGGGCGACTAAATCTAGTCCAGTTTAATCCTCAGTAGACACAAGTTTGCGCGTTTACCGCTAAAAAGAACCCCTTTGTCGTATCTCCTCAGTTTCAAGGCACTCCCTTTGTTGCCTCAGCCAGTATCGGAATCCTCGGCGTCGACATATCGAGTGACGTGCATTTTCGTAGTCACTTGGAAGAGTAGGCCAAATTGGCCTCTAAAAAGCAGGTTGGGCCTCACATGGAATACTGTTCCCATCTCTGGGCTGGGGCTCCCCAGTGCCCGTTCCTTCCACTTGACCGCATCCAGCGCAGAGCAGCTCGAATCGTCGACGACCGAGTTCTTTCCGATCACCTCGATTCACTGGCGCTGCGCAGAGATGTTGCATCACTTTGCATTTTCTTCCGAATTTACCACGGAGAATGTTCTGAGGAATTTTTCGGATTAATCCCAGCCGCCAAGTTTCACGAACGCACATCGCGGCAGAACTCCCGATACCACCCACACCATCTGGATGATTGGCGGTCCACCACTGTGCGATTTAGTAGATGTTTTCTTTCTCGCACAACTTCCTTGTGGAATCGATTACCACCAACGATTTTTCCGGACCGATACGAGTTAGGGACCTTGATCAGGTGAGCCGCATGCTCGTTTGCCCCTTCTCCTATAAAAAAAAAGTAAGTAATCAATTAAAGTCAGCAAATAAACTGTACCATTTTTTCCAATACCACTGAATCATCTTTAATCATATTTACCTTGTAAACGTCAGTAAAAAGTATTTTACAACGAATTTATATTGCGGCTGAGAAGGGATCGATGCCCTGAGTGCTACATTAGCTAAATTAAGTTATGTGTCCTTCTCTTTTACCCTTTTCGGCGCCCTTTTTCGCCCTTTTTTGACAGTTTTTCGCTGTAGCGCGCTTCAAGTAAAATTGTGAACGTAATTGAAGATTGTATCACAATATCATAATTTATAACTGCGTGACAAACAAAATTTATATTTCATTACAGAAAAGAATAGAAAAAATTTGGAAAATCCAAAAGTGCACACCTCGGACGAGACGTTTTACAATAGTACAATTTAAAAGGCTTCCTAAAGATTAAAATCTAAAGCTAATAAAAATAAATCAAAGTGATAAGTTCAGTTTTTCGAAAGGTATCTTGTTCACATCCATACCGACCAAATGACGTCCATGTGAAATTATTTTCAATTTAACACTCATTTCATCGCCTTACGATGGGAAAAAGATATCAAATTAAAATATCTATTAAATATTAATACCTGTATAATTATCTTATAATAAATAATCTTATAACTACTATCTTATACTATGTCAAGTAAATATCTTATACTACGTCAGAAGTAATTGAAATCTCCTATTGATATTGGTGTACTTTTATTATTATACTAGCTTCTGCCCAAGACTTCGTCCGCGTGGAGTTCGGTTATATCGCGCCCATGTGTGAAAAAGAGTCTGCTGGTACAAGCCACAATTATAACTGGATGTCGCGGGCAAAAGCTACTAAACTACAAAATTTCTTTATACACCACATTTTTTGCTAATCTATTACTGTGTGCCAAAATTATCAGACTACTGGGTGAGCTTACGCGTGAGCAAGCCACATAGAATTGCCCGTGTGAAAAACAATTTTCTCTCAAATCTATATACGCAAATTTTAATTTCTGCCCTTGTGATTCGTTTATGGTCATTGCAAAGCAGACTTTGAGGGGAAACTGTATTCGTTTGAATTCAAAGGGAAGCTCATACGGGATCAAGGGAATTCTTGGTACAAATACAGTTTCCCCTTGCGCACATCCACGTATAATTGTAGCTTCCACTACATTGCGATGTAAAGCTTTTACTTTTAGTCTGGTTCCGTTGCACAGTTGAGGAAGTTTTAAATTTCGCAACAACATAACAGGAGTGCCCACGCGCAGAATAAGCTGATGATGTGGAAGACCCGATGGTTTCAGTGAATTAAGAAATTCGACAGGGTAGTTAATTGCTTCATCTGTGTTGACCATAGAGTCTATTGATGTGTACACCATTTCTTCCCCCTCAAAAGACATTAACAGTATATCGTTAATTGTCGCTGCTTGGTCGTTTTTCGGGATTAGTATGGCTCGTTCATACAACCATTCCATTGGCTTATCGTGGATATGAGCAATATATGGGTAAATTTTGGATATTAACTCCTGTAACGTAAATACAACTGTGCACAAATTATCAGGGATGGTTATGAATCCGTCATTATTTATCGGGTAATCACCGTTGCCGATTTCAAGTAGGAGATTCGCAAATCCACCAGCAGACTTTTTTCTCCTAAGTGTACCCGCATATATTTTGAGAGCTTGAGGATTTTAATTAGAGGCCATAAAGTGAATCTCTTAAGACACGCCTTAAGAGTAGAGTCTGTCTTAAATCTCCAGCCAGCAAAACTGTTACACCACCCATTAACTTCTAATTTCCTCTTATATTTTGTAGAATTCTGCTTAAAGCCTCTACGCCACCCTTATGAGCCATGGTTATTTCATCCCACACTATAATTTTCGTGAGTTTTAATACTTTAGCAAAATTACTTTGTTTCGATATATTACAAATGGGAGTATCAGCTGTTGTTAAATTGAGTGGTAACTTGAAGGTAACATGAGCAGTTCGTCCACCCTCAAGCAGTGTAGCTGCGATCCCAGAAGAAGCCACAGCCAAAGCAATTCTGCGAGTACTTCTAACTTTTGGAAATAGCTAATTTATGAAGAATGTTTTGCCTGTTCCACCGGAAGCATCTAAAAAGAATATTCCACCCTCATTTGATTCAATTTTTGTGTTAATTTGATTGTAAACTGCTTATTGTTCGTCATTCAGTGTTCATCAATCATCTCTTTAAGAAACTCTATTTTCAAATTGTTGTTCTTTGCTTGGCTGAGGTAACCCATACTCTTTTAGTAGCCGACCACCCAACGCTAATACGGCACCTTCTATTACCGAAAGGCATTTGATAAATACCTTATCTGTTGTGTGCTCTACATCCACATCTCCCTGTCTTTCTAATTGCCTTTTAAAATCTTCAGATAGGTATTCTTTGAATTTCTCCCAAAGGCTTAATGGGTCTGATACTCGGCAGAACACTAAAATAATCGTAAAAAGATCCCGAATTATTTTCGGTGATAGGCAAATTGCTGCCTCTTCCATTGCTGCGAACAAATGCTGATCATCTTCAAGTAATCCGAGAGCTTTGCATGCTGATTGGAACGTGGAATATACATGACCATCTACAGTTTTTAACGCTTCAAACGATATTGGGCCCGGATCTCATGAAGAAGCATGCGAAGGTGATAGCATTCTGTATTGTTCGGATGCACAGTATAAACCCTGCCCAGAACGTGCTCTTTTTTAACCCTTGGCCAGCCTTCAACGTTTGCTCCTCTCTTTCTCCTTTGGAACTTAAAAAAAAGTAGTATGCAGGTACTTCTAGGTAGAGCAATGTTTTTGCAAAGTTATCCACTTTACACAAATCAAAAAGGATAGGAGTGTGTTTGTTGGAGGACTATTCACTCTTTCACTCAGATTTTGCTCATTAAAATAAACCCTTTGCCCATTTTCCAAATGAACAGCGAGGTAGACTACGGGAGGGAAATGCTCATGAATGGGAAATTCAAGGATTCGCCATACTGCCTCTGATGAACTTATATATCTTCCACTTGTATAGGTTTCAACTTCATCCTTCTCATTCTCTAAAGCAAACGATTCCTGGTCTGAACCTTCATTTACGTATTTACAGACGTATTTTATTGATTTCACCCAATGACAATATTCCACATTTAAGTGAGCGTTAAATGTTTTTAATAATACTGGATTATAAGGGACTACCCAGCGATTATCTATGGTTGTGCCTTTGATATCAACAGAGAACCCACCGTCATCTAGTAAACGTCTCTTGTACTGCGGATAACCGTCTTCACCAGTTTGAGTTTCCCTTATGAGAGCCCTGGGGTATCGTTTACTGCACATGTTATCTTTCATACATGGTGCCTTTCGATTTAAAGTTCCACATGGACCATGTATCACATTACATTTAAAGATTTCGTGAAGCTCTGGGTCACGTTTGGGATCCGGTATTTCAGCACAAATTATATTATCGATTTGATCCAGAGTAATACGTTTGTGAAGCCATAAAAGAGTATGATTATGTGGAAGACCTCTCTTTTGCCATTCCGTTGAGTACATATAGCATCGCACTTCACCAAATATTTTGCCCTTTATCAATAAGTTCATAATCTATTTCACCTTCAGTCGAAACAACCTCGAAATCATATCGTGTCTATCATGAGATTTTTGTCCTTGAAGAAATTGCTCTTTTGTCTTGTCCCAGCGAGGATTGCATGTGAAAGTGATAAAAGATTAGGCCGGCCGTTATAAGACGTACTAACATAGGTCATAGCGTCCTGTGTTCTTTCGTGCATATACCTAGGTCCCCCCGTAAAAGATGATGTAAGGACAACCATTTGTCCTAGTTGGTTGGTTTCTGCGTCTTGTCGTCGAATAGCATCTTTTAAATGGATGTAACTATCAGCACATAATTTGGCTTGATTATTTTTGATATAATTTAATCTCTGTTTCTATTTTGGCGTATTCATCCACCAAATATTGACTAAAAAGGGCACGGTAGTTGACTAAATAGTTATCTTTTCCTTCTTTAATCATTATTCTATAAGAATAGAAACTTGCAGAAGAGATAGTTTTATTAAGCGGCAACTTAGTTGTGGGATCGCGTTGTGGTATGTTGATTGAAAACCCGTCATCCTCCCAGCAAAACATCAATGGATACTGTAGCGCGTCATATGCTCGATGTATCTCAATAATACGCTGAAGTGAATTACTTCGGCTCTCGAGGATGATGTCCTTCGATGAAATTGTTGATCCACTAACACTAAAGCCACTTCATTTATAGTTGGTGCATTGTACCTACCTCTATGTTCTTCTGGTGGTTTTTTATCAGCATGTATGACAACCTTGTATGACTCTGAAGGAGAGTCTTTATCAATGGCACTTTTTAGATCTTTTATATACGGTTTCCCTTGATGCAGCATATTCTGCAATTGTTTGATTAAATTTGGTTTTAAGTTAGGAAATTTAGAACATTGAATCTTTGCTTCTCGATCATCTTCACCTACAAAATATATTTGAAGGTACTGAGCGTCATGTTCGGCTTCTGGTAATATACTTCCAATTAAATGCTAGACCTGGCCTTGTACTTTAAAAGTCGGTGAAAAATCATATGCTGTTACCTGTATACCACCAAAGGAAGTCATCTGGAAAGAGGCATTATATTTACGAATATTACCCATAAAATGGTCATGATCTACACCTAGATCATTAATCAAACTAAAGAGTGGTTCAGGCAGTTGTGTCAACCGATCAAGTTGCAATTTTCCAGCGCTGCAACACATATCAGGTGTCTCATCCTTACATTTCAGCGCATTGCACCACTGACACTTGTATGTCATAGAACCCAAGGCTACACTGCTGTCAGTTCTATAAGCAATATCAAGGTCATACTCCATAGCGGAATGGACCTTTTTTTCCACAAACACAGTGTAATGTTTTCCTCATACCGTGACTGAATTGCTCTATGAACTTTTTCTTGTGTAATTAGTAAATCTCGACCTTCGTTTATTTTTCTTTTTTTCATATTTTAATGTAGACGATACAGATTGATCTGTTCCGCTGGTTGGAGATGATATTGCACTGTTTACAAAAGATGTAACAGTTAAATGGTCAAGCTCTCAGTAAGGATCACGTTCTTCGACAGGTACCTCCATGCGACGCTGTGTAATTTTCATCGCAACAATAGGCAGATAGGCGTCAAAATGTCAATTAGATAAATCATGGCTAAATCGTAATCGCCTTACTGGACAGATATCTGTTCCGGACTCTGTGTATAGCAGACCGTTTCGATATACTTCAAACCGAAACGGAAATATTAATCCTGCAGCTACCAATTCACAAAGTCCACCGTAAGTTTCATTTTTTAACATATCGGCTCAATATTTATTTGCTGTTGAATAATTATCGCCATTTCCGTCGTGGGTCATAACTGAAAATCTAGGCCAATCATTTACCACAAATCTAACAATTTGTGAACGCCCCACCATCGCATTTTCTTTTCTTTTTTTTTATAGGAGTGGGGGCAAACGAGCATGCGGTAAGTGACTACCGCCGCCCATGAACAACTGCAACACCAGGGGAATTTCAGATGCGTTGCTGGCCTTTTAAGAAGGAGTAGGCTCTTTTCTTGAAGGTCCCTAAGTCGTATCAGTCCGGAAAAATCGCTGGTGGTAATCGATTCCACAAGGAAGTTGTGCGAGGAAGAAAACTTCTTCTAAATCGCACAGTGGTGGACCGCCAATCATCCAGATGGTATGGATGGTATCTTGAGTTCTGTCGCGATGTGCGATGGTGAAATTGAGCAGCTGGAATTAGTCCGAACAATTCCTGAGAGCACTCCCCGTGGTACATGCGATAAAATACGCAAAGAGATGCAACATCTCTACGCAGTGCCAGTGAGTCCAACCGATCGGAAAGAACTCGGTCGTCGACGATTCGAGCCGCTCTGCGCTGGATGCGGTCAAGTGGAAGAAGCTGGCATTAGGGAGCCCCTGCCCAGAGGTGGGAACAGTATTCCATGTGGGGCCGAACCTGCGCCTTGTAAAGTTGCAAGCGGTGTGCCGGCATGAAATACTGTCCCACTCTGCTGAGCACGCCAAGCTTTTTAGAGGCCAATTTGGCCTTCTCTTCCAAGTGACCACGAAACTGCACATCACTCGATATGTCGACACCGAGGATTCCGATACTGGCTGAGGCAACAAGGGGAGTGCCTTGAAACTGAGGATATACGACAAAGGGGTTCTTTTTAGCGGTAAACGCGCAAACTTGTGTCTTCTGGGGAATGAACTGGACTAGATTTAGTCGCCCCCAGTCTGAGATTTTGTTCAACAAAGTCTCAGACTGGGGGCGACTAAACACATTGTGGGCTTCAGACACAAGTTTGTTCCGGTACTCAGTGACGTTTTCCCGAGAAATATTGGCACGGCCGGTGTATAAAGCATCAACAATGCTGTCGTCTGCATAGCAATGAATGTTACCGGTTTGCAACATATCATTGATATGCAGAAGAAACAGCGTTGGTGATAGCACGCAGCCTTGTGGAACACCAGCGTTAATGGGCTTGCAACCTTGATGCTCCGATCTGCAAGAAAACTGGTGATCCAATTGCACAATTTTTCGGGAAGCCCATAGGAAGGGAGCTTCGAAAGAAGCGCTTTGTGCCAAACCCGATCGAAGGCCTTCGCTACGTCCAAACTAACGGCCAACGCTTCTCCCTTGGACTCCACTGCCTCCGCCCATCTATGAGTTAGGTAACCTAGAAAATCACCAGCTGAGCGACCTCGACGGAAACCGTACTGGCGGTCACTAATCAGCTGGTGATCCTCAAGGTACCGCATGAGCTGGCAGTTGATAACAGTTTCCATTACTTTGGAGAACAAAAAGGTGATAGCGATAGGCCTGTAGTTGGACGGATCTGAGCGGTTACCTTTTTTAGGGATCGGGTGCAACAAAGCTGTCTTCCATGAGTTCGGAACTACGCCTAGGGAGTAGGAGTACCGGAAAAGACGCGTTAAAACCGGTGCCAACTCCGGAACACACGTCTTCAGCACAATAGGTGGTACTCCATCAGGCCCACTCGACTTGTTGACGTCCAGGGAGAGAAGTGCTTCACGCACCGAGCGCTGTGTAAACAGCACTTCCCGCATGGAGCACTCACACCGCGGGATGGTAGTCGGTGTGTTCCCCCCGTCATCAAGAGTCGAGTTGGAAGCAAAAAGAGAGCCTAGCAGATCGGCTTTCTCCTTTGCGTCATGGGCCAGTGAGTCTTCCACTCTGTGCAGAGATGGCAGAGATGGCTGACAGAATTTCCCTTGGACAGCCTTGGCGAGAGACCAGAATGCACGTGTTCCCGAATTGAGGCGAACTAGTTTCTCGCCAATTCTGCCGATGTGCTCTGACTTTGCCTTGGCAATGACACTTTTGAAGGACCTGGAGGCGGAAATATACTTTCTTTTTAAGAGCGCTGGTGTTTACATCCCGGGACGTTCATGCGTCAGCCCAGGCCCGGTAGCACTCCTGCTTATAGCGTGATGCAATTTTACAGGAGCGACCAAACCATGGCTTTCTGCCTCCGATAGGCACCACAGATGATGGAATAAATAATTCCATTCAATGTAGTACCACATCAGCGACAGAATCAGCAACAACGTGGGGATCATCCGGCGAGAAGCAAACCCGCCCCCAAGGGTAGGATGCAAAAAAAGACCGCATCCCATCCCAATCGGCTGACCTATAGTGCCAAACACGGCGGCGAGCTGCAGATCGCAACGGCGATGGGAGCGTGAGTGGCACCGTACGCCGGATCAGACAATGGTCCGAAGAGCCAAGAGGGGCATCGATGGAGGCCTGATATCCGTCCGGATGAGAGGTCAGCAGAAGGTCCAACAGGGAAGGTACATGGTCTTCCACATCTGGTATCCGCGTAGGCGAAGTAACCAGTTGAGTCAGACCATATGCCAAGGCAAAGTCATAAACAGATCTACCCGCATGATCGGTTAAACGGGAACCAAGCCATTCAGCGTGGTGGGCGTTAAAATCACCGAGCATCACGATCTCCTCGGAAGGGACCTGTTGTAGCACGGAGTCAGCAGCCATTTGGACGTGATCGATGAGTCAGTCTGTGTCGGCATTACCGCTATGGGACCTATAGAGGCACCCGTAGACGCTGTCTACGCGCAGCCATAGGATGGACAGGTCCGTACCTTCAAGACTGCCGAGGCGTCAAAAACAGGTGTCCTCCCTGATGTACACGCAAACTTCTGCCCGGGGCACAAAGGAGTGTTTCAATTTGTACCCCGGGCAGGAGAGATACGAAGTTTCAGCCGGAGAGGACACCTGTGTCTCGGTTAGAAAGAGCAAGGCCGGCTTTGCCGTCCCCAGATGGTAGTGGACGGCGTTAAGGTTTGAATGAAGTCCCCTGATATTGCAGAAATCCACGTAAAGCGTAGCAGGGGTTGCCTTTGTCTTTTTGGTCCGCCTCCGGCCACCTGCACTCACCAGGCGAAATGCAGAAGTAAACCTCTACTTCACGCTGGTATTCTGTGAGGTCTTGGTACCACCCCGGTTTGAGCCGGCCCATCCATGCGACAGCAAACGCTGCCGCGTGGCTCTACCACTGTCAGAAAAGTATTGGGTTCCGTACATTAAAAATGAAAGAGCACGAACCAAACAGGCGCCGTCACCTATAATGGGGATGACAGTATGTTCTTCCATTTTTCCTTTAATATTAAGAGTTTCTGTAGTCATTTTTTCAGTGAGAAAAAATACTTATATCAACAATACCTAATCACAAAGCAAATCGAATTCCAAGTTTGAACAGTGGTTATAAGAAAGACAAAATCAAGCAACTAATCCGAAACACGAAGCAAATCTTAAACCGTAAGCAAGCAAACAAAGTCGAAGTCTAGTCAAATATTCGTTAACAGTGAATAGGTACCGTATGTGGTACAGTGTGAAGCGCTCATTCACCATTCACTTTATATTAGTTCAAAAAAACACAACGTTACCGCGTTCTAAAACGATACCAACGCCGTCTATTGGAAGGGATTGGAACTTGAAGATCAATACAAAATAGGTAGGTACCTAAGTATTTCTTTTGGTTTTGCCATTTTATTTATTTGTAAAAAAAATATATTTGGTTTGGTTGTTTATTTTCATTTTTTTTTAATTTTTGAATTAGTATTTTTTTGTTCAGGTGTAATTTTGTGCAAATTTTTGTACAAATCTTCTTGTCTATTTTGTTTTATGTTTTTGTGCAATAAAAGTATATTCTATTCTATTCTAATAAATTAAGTTTAAAATATTTATCAATATCATTTACGTTATTTATGACCCAAAAACTTTAAAAATGACACCCAAGTCACCCAACCCATGATGATTTTAACATAGAAACATACATCCATCCATCCTTCAATCCATGTTGGTTTCAAACCATAATCGATGCCATTTTCGTAATTAACGTCCTAAAAAACCATAAAACGACGCCCATATTGACATTTCAACCACATCGCACCCCCACAGGGGATGATGGTAGGTATTTCCCGTCTGCTACGTTGGATTTTGAAATAGTTGTTGTTTTCGTAATCAGCCACCATATAAACCATAAAAACCATACCCATGTTGATTTTCAGAATTTGTCACCCCTTTTCCACCTTTTAGGGGTTGAATTCTGAAAGAGCCTAAAATACGTGTTTACACATTTATTGATAGGAGTACTCCTGTGAAGTTTCGAATAAAATAGTTTAACTAATCTTGTTTCCTCATACAAACTTTCAACCCCTTTTTCACCCCCTTTGTGGTTGAATTTTTTAAAAACCCTAGGATACGTAATTGTTTATATCTAATTTTTAACCTAAATACAAAGTTTCAGGCCTCTAGCTCTAAAAATTACGGACTACCATACAAAATTTTAACCCCTTTTTCATCCCTTTAAGGGGGGAAGTTTTAAAAATCCTGTCATTACAACTGTTTGTATTACAAATTTCAGCGATATCCGTTCAGTAGTTTCGGCTTAGCGTTGATAGATGAGTCAGTCAGGTTTGCCCTTTATATATATATAGATAAGCGCAATATAAAGCAGATGGAAATGATTTAAGTTGAGAGGATCGCGATTTTTTTGATTGGTGACAATAGAGCACTGCAAAATTATAATATACTCCACCAATAATGAATTTTGCTCATCATCATATTTATTTATTTATTCTTTATTGCATTCCTTAATATAAAAGAATACAAAGGGCGGACTTAATGCCTCATACTTCTTAAAATATTAAAATCAATCAGGGGTTTTACCTTTGCCTATAAAGGTTCAAGATCTTTACGGTTGCCAAATTCCAGATCAAGTTCCGACAAGTTACAAGTTCCAACTAATTGTCTTTGTTGTCGTTGCCAAGTCATGAATACGATATCAAAGACTATAACAAATTTTATTTTCAATCAATTGAAGTGCGTTTTACATACGTATAGTTAAGATTTAAGGAACTGCTATGGAACCCGTTCAGGTCCCAACTCCTTTATCGACAAAGCTGCCAAACTCGGTCAAGGTTTTCTTGTTCATTCCTACCGACTTTATTTTTGAAAAGTTTTATCTTTTTAAAAAATTTGATTAAGTACTTCAACTTCAATTTTTTTTTGTATTTACGCTTCACTGTTTTCTTTTTTTAATTTAAACTATAAGAATTAAATGTCGACAAAATTATTGGTGCAGTTAATTTCAAGTATAGTAGGACTATTTGGTTTTTTTTTTTGACTTCGAACATCGATAGATTTAATTTTCTATTTTTTCTTTCTGAATTTGCCTAAAAATTAGTAAAGTAAGCCTATAGCATTTTTTATTTATTAAATTTATTATTCTAGGTATCCAAATGGGTATTATTAGAAATTACAAGTATGAAGGTTCGTGTAAATATACACGCTGTCGGTACATCGCTCTTTTCTTTCCCGAACTTGGCTGACACACTACACACTACCGAGTATATAGATAGTAGATACAATAACGCAGTACAAAGATAGGAGGGAGTCAAATTCAGGATTAAAGGGACTTATCTGGAGAAATGGAAGCATCCTCAAGGGCTTCATCATGAAATAGACTCATACAAATATATTTCTCGTGTCTCAGCTTTATAAATTTGTGAGTAACTGTAATAGTAATTTTAGCAATAAAGACTAATAACGATTTCTTATATTTACGCGAGCACTACACAATAAATGAAACTAATTGTTAAGGGTTTCATCGCGGACAAATTCTCGTTTCTTATTTTTATATGCTCGTTATTTCAAGTCCATGACCAAGTGACCATGACCCGCAAAGCACTTAAATAATTCGGAATATTAAAAGAAAATGATAAAATACGTAAAAATATAATTTTTATTTTATTTTGATAATAAGTTCAACAGATTGATAAAACTTAATGCGTCACAAAGAAATAAATAGTAATAAATTATCTACAGCTGGGAGCTGTGGCAGCTTTGTAAAATTCAAAATACGCAAGCAACCCGGATTCGATCCCAAACCTGAACCTGAAATTTATTAATTACAACCGAGTACATGATAAATCACCACTTATTTCTCGCCGGTGAAGGAAAACATCGTGTTTTCTCACGATGTTTTCCTTGTATGCTTTTGCTGCCTGTAAGAAAGTAAAAAAATATTATTATATTTTTTTACTTTTTTACATATATTATTTCATTTACTTATTTTACTTTATTATAATTGTTTACTTTTTTACATATTGTATTTCATTTACTTATTTTACTTTATTAAAATAAAACTTAAATTTATTTATTGCATGCCGTAAGCGCTAAGCGCGCCGGTATGCTCTAAAATTAAGATTCCAACGTTTTGTCGCATGAAATCGTATCTAGCAATCATATTGTACATATAAGTGATATAAAAAGCACATTGTCAGAAAGATAAATGATTGTTGAACTTATTACTATTTTTTTAAATCGATTAATTGCTATTTTTACATAAAAAGGGGTTTTAGTGACTTATGGTGTGGATTTATCAAGTCGGCATGGCTTCGGAAACACGATAACTTTTGAAAATGTCAATTGTTCAACTCAATCTATTTTTAAAACTCTTCATCTATCATGTGGGAAGCCATTGAATGTAAATGGCAGTTTAATTTTGTTTTGTTTAGTTATAATTAATTTTTTTCGGCTGTGAAATGTCGAAATTTTCGGTGTTTTAGCAGGAATCGATGTTCTTTCGCGAGAATCTGTGGTTTATCAAATCTAATGTAATGGCGGGGGCCGTCTAAGATATGATCACAAACAAATATGTAGGGCAAACAAAACGATCTATCAAAACCCGCGTAAAAGAACACATAGCTGACGTGAAGCACCAACGTTCCGGGAAGTCTGCAGTTTGTGATCATATCCTACACGGCCCCCGCCATTACATTAGATTTGATAAACCACATATTCTCGCGAAAGAACATCGATTCCTGCCAAGGATGATACGTGAGGCTATTGAAATTAAAAAATATCCTAATTTCAATAGAGAGGGAGGCTGGGTACTACCACCTGCTTGGGATCCTGTAATTAATAAAATTAAAACTAAACCCAAGCATACCACTGCAAGACTTCAAGACACAGTTAGTTCATTCTGCGTAGATCGGACCAAAATTAATAATTAAAATAGCTGAAGGTACTCCGGATTAACTCTGACATCGGGACGTCAATCACCTCAGTCCTCCGTGACCATGGGTGCTGTAAAGCACCCGAAACGTCGGGTATTAATAAAAATAAGTTAATTAAACGTGATATAATCCGTAAAAGTAGTTTTATTCAATGTGTAGTGTTCGCGTAAATATAAGAAATCATTATGTTATATGTAATTTTTTTAATGCGCTTAGGGCATGCCCAATTTGATTTACCAATATTTATTATTTCCTTTAATACGTTTATACCATCCAACCAGATGGGAATACTAATTAAAATTAAAATGCATCTTTTTAAATATTTTACTGTTTCAAAATGAATAATGGGGAAAAAATTGTCTAGAAATAAGGCTAGAGGTAGAGCAAAATGTAAGAAGATCTTTGAAGAGGCCAAGACCTAAAAAGAGTTGTAGCATTGCAGGATAATGGTGATGATGATAAGGACTGTTACAAAATAACCGAAGAGAAAAACGGTGAAGGAAACTCCGCAGGCATCGTATTTTATGTTATTTTTTATAATCAGTAATAAAATAAATGACCGAAAATAGATTAGCCGCAGGATCAATGACCTTACGTGCTTTCGGAGTCACGGGGTTGAAACACCGCTAACTTCCTGACTCCGGGCTGCTTATGAGAATTGTCGATCGATGAGAAATTTCTAAACAAAGAACCTGATTTTTGGCCTGACCAAGGATTCAAACCCGGAACCACATGAACAGTACTCGCGTTTACGACCACGAGACCAACGAGGCAGTAAAATAATATCTACATTATAATTCACAAGCCGACGGTTCTCATTTGCATTCAAAACGATTTCAACATTTTTATTTATGAGACCCGACTAGATGTTGTTCTATAAAGCATTTTAGTACTTTTAACTATAATAACAGTTCTTAACTACTCACGTGATGGTAAAAGGCGATGAAGAATAAGATGGCAAGCGCACCAACTTAGCTTAACAAAATTCATTCTTGCCTTGAAGACACCCACATTGTAATCGGATACTGACAAATTATACCCCTTCCTCACTGAACACATTACGAAAGACGACGCAAACCGTTTGGTTGGCATGCGTGGTGTGTCGACAACGTAGGGGTGCAGACCAGCCAAACGTCTAGGAGTCCAATTATCGAAAAAAAGAAGAAGAAATTAAGTCATGCAATTCCTGCGCACACTCTCTGTAAAGTATTCTGTAAAACAAAAAAAAGGCTACATTGCGCCTGTGTCCGATATTCCGACATTGGTAAGATATGTTTAACAGTATTGCGGACAATAATCCTCCAAGCACGGAATTTAGCAGTACGAACTCTACACTACACTCACTGCAGCATCAAGTTGCTACTTTACGCTAATATTCTGTGAAAGCTTGGTTTTTCTTCGGTCAAGCCGACCCTATTGTGCTGCAACCATAATATAGTAACGTAAAACTAAATAATTGATGTCTGAAGTAGTTACTGATTAATTACAGGCTGTGAAGCTTTCCACCTTAGTCCTCAGTGGTGACCACACATCTGTAGCCTTCTTTTAGAAGTTGGATGCAGGTGTCCATGGACTGCAGTACTCACTTACCATAAGGTAGACTGTAAGTTCGTTTGTTATTTCACTTTCATAAAAAACCTTACTAAGAACCAAAGTTTCCGCTTGTATCATGGAAGCGTTTTGCATCCATAAATTATGCCTGGACAAGCATTCAGAGCTGGACCAATTATTTGTAAGCAAATACAAACCGTGTAGCTTTGGTGTAAGAATATCCACTACCCCATATCGTCCTGTGAGTTTCGTAAGAGGAGACAAAAGGAAACAAACCAGGAGATGGGCAGCATCTTCTTCCTCATAACAACTAAAAAATAAAATAAACTGCGGTTGCCAAGGCAATCTCCCTTGATAAGGCAATCTATAGGGGAGGCCTATATTCAGCAGTGGACTTATTATAGGCTGTAATGGTATATAAAAACACTAATTTCCTGCGGGATTCTAACTCGGGGTCCCGCAGTGCTGCAACTAAACGCTTAACCCTTGCGCCACCAAGCCATCAACTTGCGGCTTGTATAATATTAATTTGACGTTACTTTTCTAAAAATACGTACGAATTTTAATTTTATATGAGTATCTTAGTAAATTAAATTTATTTTCCTCCCTTTGCCGTGTAATGGATTTACGGAAAGTAACGCCCGATACATATAAATTCATCACGATACGTCAGGAACAATTTTGGAAGCTCTTTCTCAGAATAATATGGCAATAAAACAATTCTGAATATTAAAAAATAGAACAACTTAATATTCATGGAGGTTAAAACAACTTTTATATAAATTAATAAAATTATAATAATTTAAATTTAATTTCAATGGTAAATTAACACATATTTCAATCATAATAAAAATTAGACACGCTACTAGAAAATTGTAAAATTAGTTAACTAAGTAGGTATCTTAGCGTCTATTATTGTCAAATCTTTTAAATTACAATTGATTAAGAATTTTATACAATAATACGTTTTGTCTTATGTATTATGTAATTGTTGCTGTGCCCAACAGGGTTCTTTAATCGTGTAAGTATAAAATAATTAATGGAACGCAAAGTAGGTATTGCATATTAAACTTTAAAGATAAAAAGCGCCTTAAAAATTCCTCTACTTCGAATAGGAAAAGCATCTAATAAGTATGCTTTTAAAAAGTTGGTACTCATCTTTTAAAGACAACTCTTCTTACATGTATCATAAATAGTCCAAGCGGTGATCGTCGAAAAAGGTTGGTCATCTGGAATAAGGATAAAAGTATACTTTTTTATTTGCTGGGTATTAGTTCAATAATAAACCAACGGTCTGGTGATTTGTAACTTGTGTCAATTTTTTTTTTGCGAAATTGTTATATAAAACGTAAATGTAATTTTTTTCATTTGATAGTTTTTGATCAGTAAAAAATGAAAATTCGAGTCTGGCACCCTTTTATTCGTGGCACAACTGTTTGCCAGACCCCCCAAAAAATACTTATACTAACGATAAATTTTCTATATCCGTTACCGTTACAGCCTATTAAAGTCCACTGCTGAACATAGGTCTCCCCGTTCGATTGCCTCATAGGGGGATATTTGCCATAGTTGCCACGCTAGGCAAGCGGGTCGGCAACCACAGTTTTTCATTTTTAGTCGTTATAAGGAAGATGCTGTTGCCCATCTCCTGATTTTTTTCTCTCTGTCGCCTCTTATGACACCCACGGGATGACATGTGGTAGAGGATATTCTTACATCGCCACTAAGCTGTATGCAGCCATGCAGAGAGTTTTTGCGGGAGAAATTGCTCCCGAAAAATCTCTCTGCATGGCCGCGAGTATTACTATATCGTTATATTTATATTAAAATAATATAAATATTATAAGGTTAAGAATTAAAGTTTCTTACCAGTATTTTTTTAAGATGTCAATATTTCAGCCTTTCGCAAGTCCACGCAAGCCGTTAGCATAGACCAAGGAACGCAAAAAAACAGTCCTGAGCCACCTTCATCCATTGACTTCCTGCATATCTTACCTGGGCGTCACTCCATCTACACACACACTCACTCACATCAAACTATTTTAATGCTAACATGATGCAAATATGTTAGCATTAAAATAGTTTTATTAATTTATTACGTTCGTATGAGTAATTGAACCTCCGCCGCACTTTTAATTATAGGATGTCTCAATATTCCAAGTATCCGACATTTAGACAAAGTCACAGTGATTTTTCACTGTGACTTTTATGTAATGGGAACACGTGTAACGGAGATAGCAAAATAACGACACAACCGATTAAAATAGTAGCAATAAGAAAAACTAGCTGTTACCCGCGGCTTCGCCCGCATGATCACTGGGAAATGAACTATCCATTGCTTTTTGAATTGAAAGAAAACTGAGTTTTACAGATTTGTCAGAGATGCAGCCATTAAAAGGAAACTGAGCAAAATTGATTCGTCAGCCTATTTAAATGTTTTGAAACGCAGCGTATAGGAAAGCATGAAAATAGCCTGTTTATTCCAAATGGAAATGGGATATTTTTTTAATTAAAGGAAACTGAGCATAATTATCCGTCAGGGATGCAGACTTTTGAAAAGAAACTGAGTCAAAAATTGAAAATATTAAATTGATTCGTCAGAGATGCAGTTTTCTGCATTGAAAGGAAACTGAGCCAAATAAAAGATCCGTCAGAGATGCAGACTTTTGAGTTGAAAGGAAACTGAGCTTAATAGGTCCGTCAGAGGTGCAGCATTTGGAATTGAAAAGAAACTGAGCTAAATAGGAAATTTTGAATTGAAAGGGAAGATCTGTGGGAATTCTGATTAATTGATTGTGGGAATTTTGGAAAAATAAACTAACTAAACACTATTTTAAGACGCTACTGTACACAATGTTATATGTTTTTCCATTCGGGGAAAGAATGTAGAGATTCTGGGCATTTGATACACGCGAACATGCTACATACAGCTGACCATGAGAGAAGCACGGTTTTTCTAAGTTGACCCCCGCTACCTGTAACGTTTGCCCTTGCGCTTTATTAATTGTCATTGCAAAACTGAGCTTAATAGGGAACTGCAACCTTTTGAATTGAAAAGGAAGATCTGTGGGAATTATAGGGATCCGTGTTATAATAACATTTTCACCTTTTCCTACGCCTGTCAAAATTGTAGCACCGATTATGTTCTGTCCAAGATGTGTCACACGCAGCCTTGTCCCATTACATAACCGAGGAGCATCTAAATTTCGCATTAGCATGACTGGGACGCCTAATTTTAATTGAAGCTTATATGAGGGCACACTTGACAACTCTAGAGAATTTAGAAACTCTACGGGATATGAAGTGCTCTGTTCTGTGTCCATAACTGTGTCTACTGACAAATACTCTGTTATTTCTCCTGCTACTTCGCTTAATATATATCTGAATTTATTTTGTTAACGCTCTCATTTTTTGGTGGAAGAATCGTCCTTTCACATAACCATTTGTCTTCATGTATGTTGTTCGTTAAATCTGAATAAACGCTCGCAATTAATTTGGAATGACTCTTTACTAAATTACAAAAATCTCTCGTCAATTTAACGCAGCTCTCAGCATCCGTTTCCAACCGCCCATCGCCAATTTTTAACAGTGTGTCAGCATAGTTTCCAGCATTGATATCATTATACAAATGCACTCTCATATTCGTAGTTAAACTGAATTTTGTCATCTTGTTCCATAAAATAGACGACTTGAGGCATGCTTTAATTTCATCTGCAGGTGAGCCCTTTTGAATGACAGGTAAAGTTTGGCGAAAATCACCAGCCAGTAAAACCACCATTCCTGCCATTACATCGGTATTGCTGCGCAAATCCTGGAGCGTTCGATTTAGTGCTTCTACAGCTTTTTTATGCGACATTGTACTTTCGTCCCACACTAAAAGTTTGCATTGTCGTAGCATTATACCTCGTGCACTATTTTTGCTAAAGTTGCAGATCGGCGATTCTTCCAGAGCTAGATTTAGAGGGAGTTTTAAAACAGAATGTGTCGTGCGGCCCCCGCTTAGCTGCGTGATAACAGCTACCGGAGGAAGCTACAGCCACAGCAATGCTTTTATCTTTCCGTACTTGCGCTAATAATAAATTTAACAAAAATGTCTTCCAGTTCCTCCAGGGCATCTAAAAGAAAAGTGCACCATTTCAGATTCAATTTGTCCTAATACTTTGACAAAACTCGTTTTGTTCGGGAAGCAAGCAGGGTACAAATTCGGCTACTTGCTGCAAAGCTGGTATATCGTAGTTTGTTTCACGTATAATTTCATCACTTAGTTCGTTTTCGGTTGTTCGCTGAGGGCTTATCATTCCAAAGTCGCTTAATTTTTTGCCTACCATTGCCATTACTTTATCTTCAATTTTTCCAAGTGCTTCATTATAAATGTGTTCATTGTATGTCATGTTCGCGTGTGTCTGATATTTTGCGTAACCTTCGCAAAATATCTTGCGCCATGTACACTTTATATTTGTCCCACAATTTATGTGCATTAGATAGCCCGCAAGATGATATGAGAGTTGCATAAAGATCCCTAATTTTGGCTGGTGACTGGCACTGCACAGCTTCCTCCATGGTTTCATCCCAGTGATTATGTTTTCTAAAAGGTGCAGAGCTTCACATGCTTCTCTATAAGTTGCGCATTCCTGATCGTTGACAGTTTTAAGGTCTTTATATCCTGTAGGACCCCGAACATGGTGCAGCAGCAATCGTAAACAGAAACATTCAAAATTAGTTACATGGACGGTATACACACGACCAAGGGCATCTGATGACTTTACACCGGGCCAATTTGCAACAGGCGCGCCTTGAATACGGCGTTCCACTCCTTCCTAGATGTGTTCCAAGTATAATAGGGGGACTTCAGAATATATATATACAACGTTTTTGCAAAGGGTCAGTTTGGCAAAGTTGAAAGAAGGCTGTTAGTGTAGTTTTGGCGGTGATGCAATTCTTTCTTGAAATTTCTTTCGGTGATATATACACGCTCCATTTTCTAAGTGCACAGCAAGGTAAGTAACTGGGTGCTTTCGTGTAAGGGAAGCCAAGGAGACGCCACGCTGCCTCGTTACTGCTGACATAACGCCCTGCTTGAAAGGTCTGTACTTCATTAACGGATTTGCCTCACCTCACTCCTGAGATTAAATATTGCTTGGTCGCTTCCTTTATTTATGTACTTACAGATATACTTGATTGCGCGGACAGAGCTACATGTTTCTATTAATGTGGGCATTAAACATTTTACATAGAATGGGCGAATACGGGACAATCCAGCTGTTATCTAAGGTTTCGAACGCTCCAGAGCGAGATTTGATTGTAACTTTACTGCCACCATCTTCGGGAGCTCTGCGTCTGTATAAAGGGTAGCCATTGTCATTGTGCACTGTTTTAATAGCTGTTAAGGGAATTTTTTGTACATTTTCCTTCTTCATACATGGCGATATTGAATTTCGTGCCCACATGGACCGTGAATCATATTTCGGACGATGGTATCATACAATTCTTTATCTTGCTCAGGATCCGGAATCTCGGCGCTTATTATGTCGTCTATTTGGCTGGGCCGCAACTTCTCTTTAAGCCATATTAGAATGTGGGCATGCGGTAATTCTCTTTTGCCATTCAATTGAATACAAGAAGCACTGCACCTCTCCGAAAACTTTCCTTTGTTAATTACATACATTAATTTTGTACTTTTAATCTAAATACTCTAGCAACTAAATCTTGTCTGTCAGTACTTTTTTGGCCCGGCATTAGCTCCTCGGTTATTTCTTTCCATGTGGGATTGCAAGTAAAAGTAACAAAAAGATCAGGTCTTCTGTAAGTTCGTACATAGGCGAATGCGTCTTGTGTGTACTCATGGTGTAGGGGACTGTTAACGAATGATGACGCAGAATTACCATTTTACCTAAATCTCTGGGTTTACATTGGCGTCGCTAGAAACTGCATCTTGTAAATGTATATAATTCTCAACGCGCAGCTTTTTTTGATTGAAAGATATATAACGGAGACGTTCACTTTCTACCTTCACATACATGTCTACAAAAAATTGATGAAATAATTGTCTACATCGGGCTAAGAGGTTAAAATCATTTTCTCGCAACATCATATGATGCGCATAAAAATCCATACATGACACTTTTTTGTTCGGAGTAGGCTTCTTTGTGACCGGGTTAATGAGTGGAATTTGAAAATGATAACCCTCTTGTCCTTTGCAATAAATCAATGGGTATTGCAGAGCGTCATAAAACTTGTGTGTATCGGCTACCCGTTGCAACGTATCATCACGTGCTCACAAGACAATGTCTCGTGAAGAAATTTGATCACCATTAATTACGGCTGCTATTTCGTTTATCAAAGGTGCATTGTAGCGCCTTTCATGCTCTCCTCGAGGGGTCCGATCTGCGTGAATGACGACTTTATAATCCTCTTCAGGTAGGTTTTCTAAAGCAGTTTTAAATGTTTTGACTAAAAAGTTACGTTCATGCAAGAATCTTTGAATTTTGAACACTGTGTCTCTCTCAACTCCCTGGATAAATTGGCAGCGACGGTCTACCTCAATTTCTTCGTCACCCATAAAATATAATTGTAAAAATTTATGCTTTTCGTTTTCAGCTGAAAAAATTGAACCTATTCTATGATAAATTTGCCTTTGCACCGTAAATGTAGGCAAAAATCCCGGCATTATTATTCCCCGATCAACTCCGAAGGACGTCATTTGAAAGCATGAGTTATATTTCCGGATCCTGTTTAAAAAGCGCCGTAACTCATTAGCATCATATAAAAAGAGAGTTTTCAAAGGTTCTTCTGGTTCCCCAAGTAACGGAAGAGACACTTTGCCATTGGAACAGCACATGCCTGCGGTCTCATCTTTCCATTTTAAAGCGCTACAAAATCGACACGCCTTGTCCATCAGTCCGATAACAACTAACCTGTGATTTTTATAATCAATCAATGGATCATAATTGAATGCTGCGTCATTAAAAACCGACCAATTGTTTCTTTGAAAATTTTGTCGACGTTCAGCTTGGAGCTGTGCATTTGCATCTCTTCGCGCCTGTGTCTGTTCTGGTGTTTCAGATGCCCTTATAGTAGATTGACTTCTATATTGAGTTTCATCAGGTGTTTCCGCGGCTTTTAAGGCGGCCTGACGTTCCGTTTGTTCGAATAGCCTTTGCTGACTTTGAGCAGGTGTTTCAGTAGCTCTTAAAGTATCTTGACGCTCTGCCTGTTCAAGACGCCTTTGCTGACTTTGAGCAGGTGTTTCAGTAGCTCTTAAATTAGCTTGACGCTCTGCCTGTTCAAGACGCCTTCGCTGACTTTGAGAAGGTGTTTCAGAAGCTCTTAAAGTAGCTTGACGCTCTGCCTGTTCAAGACGCCTTTCCTGACTTTGAGAAGGTGTTTCGGAAGCTCTTAAAGCAGCCTGACGCTCTGTCTGTTCAAGACGCCTTTGCTGACGTTGAGAAGGTGTCTCAGATGCTCTAAAAGCAGCCTGACGCTCTGTTTGTTCTTGCCTTCTCAGTTCAGCATCTTCTAAAGATTCTAGCGATCGAGCTAATCTTTTCGCTTGTCTTTGAGAAGATACTCTTGAAAGGCTGGACTTAAGTTTGCGAGGCATTATGAAGTAAGAAAAAACCTATTTATAAAAACGTTAAAATACCTAAAAGGAATTAAATTTTAAATATTTTTTTTAAAAGCAAATCCAAATATCTGAAAGGAATAAATATTCCTTTTAAATATTTTTTAAAATCAAAACAACAAAACCAATTCAAGACACAACACGAATCCGAAAACGATAGCCAAAAAAAAACGAATCAACTTAAACCAAATCACAAAACAAATTGCAGAAAACCGAAATCGAAAGCAGTAGTCAATATAAATATAACCAACGAAAAAGAAGTAAGTGTATAGGTACCGTATACACTATCTATACTATTAATATTCCTTTGAAATATTGTTAAACAACCTAAAACAACGAAAACCAATTCACGATTCTAAATAAACAAAATCCAAAATCAAAGCCAGAGTCTAAATATGTATAAAGGAATACCAACCAAATCAACAAAACCGATCCAAGAAAATACACAAATCCGAAAATGAAAGCTAATATAAATCCATTCAACCTTAACCAAATCACAAAGCAAATAACAAACAACCGAAATCGAAAGCAGGTAGTCGAATAAGCTACGAAATAGAAACAATTTAAGCGTATAGGTACCGTATGCACTATAAGTTGACGCGCGGCTCAACGGCGGGAGTTAAGTACATGTCAGGAAACATTTCGTTACCGCGTTTTAAAACCTAGTAACAACATCTAGCGGAATCAATTTAAACTATGTATACGTTAGTTAATAAGAACTCTCAAAAAATATTTTTCTTATAATTTTGCACAATTTTTCTTATTGTAATACCGATTCATTCATAACCACATATAAGAACTGTATTCATTTCCGTTCAATAAATATTACTAAGGCTTATTAATAAGGCTTACTAAGAACTGTTTCTACCATTGTTAAGTAATAGTTAAGGGTGAAAGCGTGACAGGTGGTGATAGTATTTCTGATCTTTACTTATAATCACGCCTGTAACCCTTGCGGGGTAGGCAGAGCATCAACGGACTACTTAATATCGTCTGCGAGGTTATCGCCTGTTCTGTGAATTACGATGCACCAAAACGTTTGAAGAAAATCAGCTGGTGAATTTTATGTTTTTTATCGCTCTCTTCCCGGTCCTGCGTGGAAAAATACAGATCCATACATTTTTTATCTTAATTTTGGTAAAAAGACATAATAATCCAGATATTCTGACCTTCTGTGTTCGTCCATCGTACCGTCGTCCGTCTTGTAGAATCACGGTGGCGCCACCTAGCTGAATTTAATTTTGCAACATATTCGATTTTCCCATGGGAATGATATGTTTTTCCGCTGAAAAAAGTAGCCTATGTCACTCTACAGCCACCGAACTATCCCCATACAAATAATCATGCCATGCCGACGCTCTGTTGCGACGTGAAAGAAGGACAAACTTGTGCAACATATTCGATTTTCCCACGGGAATTAGATGTTTTCCGCGGAAAAAAGTAGCCTATGTCACTCTACAGCCACCGAACTATCCCCATACAAAAATCATGCCATGCCGACGCTCTGTTGCGACGTGAAAGAAGGACAAACAAACAAACAAACACACTTTCGCATTTATAATATTAGTATGGATAGTGTCTAAGAACAACCATACAAGTCGTAGATGGAGGATTCTCAGATTAATTACTCTGAGGGAGGATTATTCAAATACAGCATTCGGGTATGCTTCTGAGACACAGATAGGCAGAAGGTACTTTACCAGAGATTGTTCCTTGTCCTTCGTCGTGGGTTTATTTTTATGAACAGCACTCTGTTTTCGGCAACCTAGTTTTATAAACAATTATTTTAGTAGTCATTAATGCATTTCGTCTGATGTTAAAAATCGAAATAAAAGGATGTAATGATATTCTTATACTACAAACACAGTAGGTAATAAAAAAAAAGATTATGTCTTCTCACAAAGATTAATGTTAATACCATGTCAGTTCAGAAAAGTACAATAGTTAACAAGTGTCATCGATAGATAGTGTTGTTGCAAATGTAACGCAAAAAGCAGGGTTGTGTTTTGCTTACCTGAAGATTCGTTTTGATAACTGCTGCTGATCTTTATATTACTCATAGGTGAAATAAGTCATATACCAATGTAGACTTTAATATGTATTTCTTAAAATATATTTACCAATAAAAACTTTGTGATGTAGGGCAAATTAATGTCACCAAAATCAAAGATCTATTTTGTACCCACTTTTTTTTAAATAGTGCATATTCTGTTACAAGGGCTATAAGAAATATGTTCTACTTCAATCAAAAATTAACCTTATAACCTCTATACGTCCCATGGCTGGGCACAGGCATCTTCATACTTTTGAGAGGGTTCTTTTTTTGAATCAGGGAAGACTTCGTCGTGCTGCCCTACTTCGTGTCGACAAACTCAAATTATATTTTAATTATTTTAAATATTTTTTTACTAATTACTTATTTTTAATTTTTTTTATTAAATATTAAATAATTAATATTATTTAAAAATATACAATGTACAGTCACATCATCACTCACTCACACGACGACACGATGTTAATCGAATAGAATAGAATTTAATTAGCCGTAGATTTAGTTCTGCCATTTACCGACAGGTGTCAGTGACTCACTGTTTATCTAACTACTATATCCTCTTTTTAATATAAAAGACGTGCTCAGTGACTGACACATCTATCAACGCACAGTCCAAGCCGCTTAGCGAAGTAATCTGAAACTTGGACAGTAGTTACCTTTATGACGTAGACATCTATTGAGAAAGGATTTAGGAAAATTAGACTCCTAAGAAGGTAAATTAGTTTGTTACAGTTTGTATGAAAGTTTTTATTTTACGGGACGATTGACGTCGATTTCAGAGGTTGTACAATTTTGTATGGAG
This sequence comes from Parnassius orleans, assembly GCA_029286625.1. Classification (NCBI taxonomy): domain Eukaryota; kingdom Metazoa; phylum Arthropoda; class Insecta; order Lepidoptera; family Papilionidae; genus Parnassius; species Parnassius orleans. The sequence goes on along the minus strand of JAGSMP010000266.1, from coordinate 520,732 downwards.
AAAACATATTTAATGCTTTAAAACAATATAATTTACCCTTACGGGTTCAAAACAAGTGTACAAATTTTGTATACAAATATTATATTTAAACGCACAGTTCAATCCGCTGGACGTAGAAGCGTAAAAGAAGGACAATAATGTTACGAGCTTGGGGCTCGAGACAATTAAAAACTTTTAAATAAAACTAGTTTTACGAATTTTATCGCGTATATTAACTTATTTTATATTCCCGACGTTTATATTACTCGAAACGTCGGGAGTATAAAATAAGTTAATATACGCGATAAAATCCATAAAACTAGTTTTATTTAAATGTGTAGTGTTCGCGTAAATATAAGAAATCATTACAATTAAAAACTGCCGAGACACTTTAATCACAGAACACTAATTACAACTTTAAACCCACACTAATAACAAAACACAATTGTACTACCGATCACTTTAGTTCGCAGTTGTATCGCTTCGAAGAATTAGAAGTATTCGCTTGTATCGCAAATTCAAATTTGCCCGGTTCGCGTTCTATACCGGCCTTATATAGGGCCTTAGATAGTTCCAGAATCTTCTACTGTAAAAACATCTAGAATGTCCGGCTACATACCGGTTCCGACTGACTAGGTGTCGATAGTTCTAGAAAGTTCTTCCATGGAAATTTCCAGAAGGATCTTGACTCTCCTAGTTCTGCTACTCGATACTAGAAGGCGCTAGTGGTAACTAGTGTCGCCATGTACCAGGCATTAATTGTGGCGCGCAACAACAACCTTCTTTTATTACGTAAGCATCCAATAAGAAATGATTTTGGAAAATTTAAACCTTTAGAGGATGAAATATGGTGTTCCAACTTTTAAGAAACATTTTTACGGTGCGATTTCAAATTTGTATGGAGATAAATTATTAAATGAATTTTGTAACTTGAAAATTAGTACTTATACTTTTGGATTAATGAGTTAAATACTTTAATTTTTATTTTCGAAATCATAACTTAAAGTAGTAAGACGATAGTGCAAAGTTTGCGTGAAAAGAATGGTTTTTAATTGCATGGTGGTGGGAAAATTCGTAAAAAGGCATTATGATATTTATAAATAATATATATTTTAGAACTTTACAAAAATCTGCGTCAATTTATCCCTTACGAGGTGGAAACTTGTTACGCAAAACAGTAAAGTTGTCTATTTATCATTGTGTATAGGTTAGTATTATTGCCATTTGCAACTAGATGGCGTTAACGCTGAATTAAAAGAAGGTTTTGTTACCACCCTAAGTTCCCCAATCAAAAGGTTTTAAATATAATTTTATTAAGTTTTTGAATGCGTTATATTTATATTTTAAGTATTTCTACTTTTGAGTGTTTAAGTGTTAAGTGTTTTGATCGCTGAATACTTTTAATTTTTTTTATGTTCTTACTGTTTACAACATAGCCATCAAACCCTTTAGGCTGAATTACGATCATGGCGCCCATCACAATGGAGACTAGCCATTTATGAAGGACAATGGGATATTATGTACGAACCATTCGGTAAAGAGTACCTAATAGTGTTCTTTAATAGGTACGTAAGTACCAAAGGAGTACATTTTACTTAAATGACGTAGGACAGGATTTTGAATCACGAGTGTTTGCGCAGAATAGGTGTACTTTCTATTCCCTCACTCTCAATGTCCGTTGGGACGGTAATCCGACACAAATATAAAGAGATCAGACGCAGAACCAACGACTTTAAGTGTTTTCTGAGGCACATGGATGAAAAACCGCTAAAATCACCGATCCGGGCTGCTACTGAAAATTTCTCGATAGAAAACCCAACTGATTTTGGGCCTGATCACACCTATTATATATTTGAAGGTCAAAAAACTTTCATTGGTTGAATTTAGATTTATTTTTCATTTGTTTGCAGGATGAGATATAATATAGATACGTAATTTCATTTTCATTTTGTTAATGTAATAAGGTACTTAACTAAAGTTAAAATATACATACATACATACATATAATCACGTCTCTTTCCCGTAGGGGTAGGCAGAGACCACTTCTTTCCACTTGCTACCATCCTTACATACTTGTATCGCTTCGTCCACTTTCATTATTCCCTTCATACATGCTCTTTGGTTTAGGATACTCTTGACATGGCCTTTTTTCGAGACGTCCCTGATTTGGTCTAGAAACGTCCGCATAGGTCTACCCCTTCCAACACTTTCATTCACTACTCGACTTATACACTTTTTTCGTCAATCGTTCTTCATTCATTCTCTCGACATGGCCAAACTATCTCAGCATACCTTTCTCAATTTTTGTCACTACATCTTCTTTCAGACCACAACGTTTCCTTATCTCACTATTTCTTATCCTGTCACTCAATTTAACTCCTATCATACTTCCTATCGCTCTCATCTCAACTGCATTTATTCTGCTTTCATGTTTCATCTGCCATACCCAACTTTCACTTCCGTACATGAGTGTCGGAACCAACACCCCCTCATGCACAGCCAAACGAGCCTTGTTAGACACCTTCCGACTGCTCATAAAGGAGTGCAAAGCTCCATTCACCATGTTTCCTGCATTCACACTTCTTTCGATATCACTCTCACACTTTCCATCTCTTGTAAACTTTGAACCCAGATACACAAACCCCTTCACCTGTTCAATTAATTCATCTCCAATCACGATATTGCAGTCTGTCACTGCCTCATTTCTTTCAAACACCATCACTTTCGTCTTCTTTACATTCATCTTCATTCCCTTTCTAACAAAAGCTCCACTCATAGCAGTTACCATCTCCTGCAACTCCTCGGCGGAAGACGCAAGTAATACTTGGTCATCAGCATAGAGAAAACATTTGACGAGTAACTCATTCATTCTCAACCCAATTTCATTCTCTTTTAAATCTGTCAAGCAATTGTCCATGAACATATTAAACAGCCACGCTGACGCTACACATCCCTGTCTAACACCTTTTTCACACCGCTGTATTAAACCATTCAGTGTATGCCCCATTTATCCTTACTCAAGCACTAGAATCCCTTTAAAGAGATTGCAATGCTCGTATGAGGATACTGCTCACACCGTTCACGGACAGCGCTGACCACAATTCATTCCTCACTACTCTATCATAGGCCTTTTCTAGATCCACGAATGCGCTATAGACCTTCTTGTTTTTAACCAAACACTTTTCGGCTATGCACCGCAAGGAATAGACCTGATCCATACATATCCCATTCCCTTTCTAAATCCCGCTTGTGCATCCCATACTTTTTCGTCTGTTTCATTCACAACTCTTTCAATCAACACTTTCGCGTACGATCTACCGACGACGCTGAGAAGGCTTATACCGCGGTAATTTATGCATTCTTGCCGTGATCCTTTTCCCTTATACAATGGCACGATTACGGCTTTGAACCAGTCGCCAGTACTTGCCCATTTCGCCAGCACAAACTGAAAAGGCGGTACAGCTGACTAGCCACTAGCCTCAGCATTTCGACGGTAATCCTGTCATACCCTGCAGCCTTACCTAATCTCATACTTTTCAACGCTTTTACTTTTTCATCCATGCTTATCTCACTTTCATCAACATTTATATTAGTTTCCATGGAAGGTGCCGGATGCTGTACCTGAACTTCCTCTCTTTCAAACAAACTTTCAAAATACTCTTTCCATCTCTTTAACACACACTCTTCTTCTTTTATAATGCTTCCATCTTGACTCCTGATTGTACTCAGCTCCGAGGTAGAAGTTTTTCCTCTGGCTGTTTTGATGGATTTCCAGAAAAACTTGATGTTTGAATGGAAATCTTCAGTGAGCGTCCTATCGAAATCATGCTTTCGTTCTTCTTTCTTTCTAGACACAACTTCTTTCGCTGCTGATTTCAATCTTTTATACTTCGTTCTTGCTTCCTTTATCTCGTCATCCGTTGCCTTTTTGAACTTTTTGGTTAGCTTTTGTTGCTAAACAGTCCAACCACGCTTTCTTCTTTTCACATCTTTATCCATCCACACATTATAGTTCTTTCTTCCTTTCCTTCTTTTAGCTACGCCGCATACCTCAATAGCAAATTTCATGACCCCTTTCTTAAATGTCTCCCACAATTCTCCAATCACACCTATCTCTTCTATGCCTTTAAAACTTTCTTTCAGTTTCTCTACATGCTCGTCATTCTTTTCTTTTTCTTGTAGATTTTCCACTTTTACTCTGTCTAAAACACTCGTAGGCTCGGCTCCTCGGTGTCGCCACCGTTTAAAGAGGCCACGCATTCGGGCTATAACTAGGAAGTTATAGCCCGAATGGTAGATCCATGCTGCAGCTATATTTATAATATAGTTGTAGCACGAATGGGTCGGCTCGACCGAGGAAGGACCACGCTCTCACAGAATACCAGCGTAAAATAGCAGCTTAATGCTGCTGTGTTTCGTATGGTGAGTGTAGAGAACCGGAGACCCTTTTTGCTGGAAAAGAGGCATTCCATCTTAGTCCTCAAGGCTGACAACGCATCTGCATTTTGATTCACAAACGACGAGAGATGTAGATGTCTATGGGCCACAGCAACCACTTACCATCAGGTGGACTGTATGCTCGTTTGTCACCCTATTTCTATAGAAAAAAAAGTGGTCTGTGTCGAGGCCTACACCGCGGTATGCCCGAGTGTCTAGCACTTTCTTACTCAGTTTTTCATCTACAATTACAAAATCAATCATATTCTAGACCCACCCTCATCTCTTGTATCAAATGGATCTTTTTGTGGTCAAAAATTGTGTTGGCCACGCACAGATTCCATTCCAAGCATACTTCAAGCAGGCTCCTCCCATTTTCATTCACTCTCTCGTCTCCAAACGTACCCAGAACTCCTTCATATCCATCACGCTTTACTCCAACCCACCCATTAAAGTCCCCTGACATCACGATCCGTTCATTTTCTCCGCATTTATTCAAGCCCTCTCTCATGCTATCCCAAAATTATTCTCTTTTTATGTTTTTTGGGCTTTTTGTTGGGCTTTTTATGACCCACCTCCGCGCAGATCCGTCAGTGCATAGACCTCAAGGATAAACAAGCGAGTGAGTCCGACTTTAACATAATCCATAGGAGTCTTGGGCTTACACATTCCTGCTCCATGACACATTCCACTATTCGAGATGAAAGAATCACACCAACTTTCTGACATCCTCGGCTGGTTTGGGGGACTCCCGACCAGTATGCCGTGTAGGGCCATGAACCGTGGTGTCACATCCTTTCCTCTTGGTTTCGTTCACGCACAGAATATCTATGCATCGTTCATCCATCATCTGACGTACTTCATCTATCTTACCATCCATTCCTCCTCTTACATTCAACGTAGCGAAGCGGCTCTCCGTGGGCCGCTTTTCGCCCCCGCGAGAAACGAGACGTGATGGGTGGCGAACCACGTCGCCACCATTTTGGTTTTTTAAATTATTTTATGATTATCCATGGCGTTCCAACGAATAGCCAGGGAAAGGTTTGTCCGCCCCCAGCAGAGCCCCGCATGCCAGGGTAAGGCTGGCCTAATTCTGGGGTCGCCCGGTCCCAGGGCAGTGTGGCACGCTAACGACTAGGTTGCCCCTAGCCATGCATCCATCCGCGTGGCAGACGTTGGATTGGCGGAGAGGTAGGAATAGGGAAAGGGAAGGATAGGTGGTGTGACAAGGAAGATTGATAAGTTAGAGTGGGAAATAGGAAATGTAGGATACTACCGCCCAGGAGGGCAAGGGATAGGACAGTAATAACTAGGGAAGCCGGGGTCTATGCATCGTTCATCCATCATCTGACGTACTTCATCTATCTTACCATCCATTCCTCCTCTTACATTCAACGTAGCGAAGCTACTCTCCGTGGGCCGCTTTTCGCCCCCGCGAGAAACGAGACGTGATGGGTGGCGAACCACATCGCCACCATTTTGGTTTTTTAAATTATTTTATGATTATCCATTGCGTTCCCACGAATAGCGAGGGAAAGGTTTGTCCCCCCCCAGCAGAGCCCCGCATGCCAGGGTAAGGCTGGCCTAATTCTGGGGTCGCCCGGTCCCAGGGCAGTGTGGCACGCTAACGACTAGGCTTGCCCCTAGCCATGCATCCATCCGCGTGGCAGACGTTGGATTGGCGGAGAGGGTAGGAATAGGGAAAGGGAAGGATAGGTGGTGTGACAAGGAAGATTGATAAGTTAGAGTGGGAAATAGGAAATGTAGGATACTACCGCCCAGGAGGGCAAGGGATAGGACAGTAATAACTAGGGAAGCCGGGGTCTATGCATCGTTCATCCATCATCTGACGTACTTCATCTATCTTACCATCCATTCCTCCTCTTACATTCAACGTAGCGAAGCTACTCTCCGTGGGCCGCTTTTCGCCCCCGCGAGAAACGAGACGTGATGGGTGGCGAACCACATCGCCACCATTTTGGTTTTTTAAATTATTTTATGATTATCCATTGCGTTCCCACGAATAGCGAGGGAAAGGTTTGTCCCCCCCCAGCAGAGCCCCGCATGCCAGGGTAAGGCTGGCCTAATTCTGGGGTCGCCCGGTCCCAGGGCAGTGTGGCACGCTAACGACTAGGCTTGCCCCTAGCCATGCATCCATCCGCGTGGCAGACGTTGGATTGGCGGAGAGGGTAGGAATAGGGAAAGGGAAGGATAGGTGGTGTGACAAGGAAGATTGATAAGTTAGAGTGGGAAATAAGAAATGTAGGATACTACCGCCCAGGAGGGCAAGGGATAGGACAGTAATAGCTAGGGAAGCCGAGGTCGCATACCCGTATACCACAACTACCGGACAGGTAAATTGGAATGAGTATCCCATGACTATTCTAAAATCCTATGCCTATCTAAAATAGGCATAGGATTTTAGTTTTCGAGTTCGATCGTCCGTCCATTACTTCGTTGGTGGGCCCGTCTATTTATTCGTTCGTTAGTTTGTCTGATTGACTGACTAACTGAATGTTTCTATCCAGATTAGAGTCTTTCTAGATCTTCGCGATATTTAAAAGTATTTGTACTTTCATCTTTTTGTGTAATCATCATCAATTATCCAAATCCTTGACGTACATTGTATGCAACTACTAAATTTAAAAAAAACAATTTAAAGATGTAGCTTTTAGTTTTTAGCCTTATTATTTAATGTTTCATTGTGTAAGCGATGATTACCTATAAGTGATTGTGCATTATGTCCTAGATACTAATCTTTAGCAATTAAGATTTTTACTGATGTAACAATGGTTGGTAATCTAATAAAATAAAATAGAAAATAAAAAAAGTATCATATTAAAAGTATTTACTATTTCCACGTGAAGTCGCGGGCACTGCTAGTATGATATATATTCATAGCTATTTGTATGTACTAATTGTATATGTATATAAATTGTACATAGTATTTTTTTATTCTATATTGCTACACCGCATGGTAGAGAATGCCTCAAGGCATTAAGTCCGCCCTTTGTATTTGTATTAAGGAATGCAATAAAGAATAAATAAATAAATAAATAGGGAGGTAAATGTTACAACCTACATACGTTCTGCTGGGCACAGGCCTCATGAGATCTTCTGAGAGAGTTGATCTAGTGATTCAATGCATGCTATAGAGCTTCACATGTTTTCGAAATATTTTTATTCCTCAGACATGTGCGTTTCTTCACGATGTTTTCCTTCACCGTCGAACTTGTGGTAAAATAACACTTACAATTGCAATGAACAATTCCATTGGTGCCGGCGGGGATTTAACCCGGGTTGTTTGCGCACTTTGAAATTACGGCGAGTACTTACTTTACGTGGAAGATTTGCCTTAAAATTACTTTCCTGTAATTAAATATAATATAATTCAATAATGACTAATATTATAAGCTATAACAAGCTGAAAACACATTGATTAATCTCGTATCTTGGAAACTCTCTCCGAATTGTTCTTAAGCCCTGTGGGATCCTGGAAACATTAAACTGAATCTTGTCCTTCTGTCAAGTAAAAGCTGTTAGAAAATTTAATCATAAAAGTTTAATGGAATAATTTTGTGTGAGCATATCACCAATAAATATTCACAATAGAAGAGAATCAAAAGTAAAGTTTCAGCCTATATTCATCCTCCAATTTCGGAACACCATTATACTAATTGGAATGTATAAATGAAAAGGCTTTCGACTCGTAGAACAACCTTAATGACAGTTGCGGTGGCTGCAACAGATATTAATGATATTTAACTTGACCGCATTTCCATGTTAAACTAAACTCGCTTATTTGATAATTTTACATTTGTGAACGTCTATATTAAATTCAAACTTGTGTTTTGGTAAAGATTTCTTAAATTTACACGGATACTTGATTTTAAATAAAACTAATTTTATGGATTTTATCGCGTTCAATTTATCATTTTTACTTATTTTTAATTCATGACGTTATGGCTTTAAAACAGGTATAAACAGTATATTATACAGGCTTAAACAGTAATTTAAAAAAAAACGAATGCAAAGAAAAAAAATTCATACCCTATATCCCTTTCACAACTATGACAAATTTATCGATACTCCACTTGTAAAATTCCAGCAAACCGTTTAGGATACAGAGCTTGCCATAGAAATAGACATACATACACTCGAAAAACATTACCAAAAAAACGTCAAACACCTCAGTCACAAACGTGGCCATGGGCGCTGTAAAGCATCCAAAACGTCGGAAAATTAAAAATAAGTAAAATATAATAAATTAAACGCGATAAAATTCATAAAATTAGTTTTATTAATTGTGTTTTATTAATAGAATATTTATATTATAACTTGAAAAATACTTCCACTTCTGTTCACGCCATTTCGCACAATAAGAGTACTGCAAAGCCCATTTCCGGGGTTTCTATCTATCGCCTTTTATGACTAACATGTGTATTCTTGTTTTAATGGGGTTCTCACAAGTTCAGAAGACACGGAACCAACCGCATCGCATATATATCTCGCGTCATCACTCCCGCCGTTGTGTAATTTAGATATTAACGTCTACATAAAATATACTAAAGTATATAAACATTTGTTATAACACAATATTTCGCAATAATCTGTGACGTTTATATGTGTGAAGACAGCTGGCATCCGACCATCGTGGCTGCAGCCCCCTGAGACAGGAGGCAGATTAGCAGAAATCCAGGTGAGTGCACATGCATTTCTTCACATTCTTCCTGTAGCCCGAATTAAGGGGCATTTGCAGTATCGCGAAATAGTAAATTCGCGCCATACAGTCCATTAAATTACGTAAAACCATCCCTTTAAGAACTCTGTACCAGCAGTTGGTCATTTAAACCAACACTCACGCCATATTTGGCCCTTCGCTAGGATTAGAACTATTTCTGGGCCTTCTCGCTGAATTATAATTAATTAAGTAACCAATTTCAATGAAAAAAGGCTCGGATGAGTCACAAAAAAGCAAGGCACTCAAGTCACCACCGAAGAACATGGTACTCAAATGACTGTTCAGCAGTCCAGTGGCTAACCACTTGGCTGCGATGCTGTAAAGCCACTGGTTCGAATCCTGTACGGAGCAAGTGTCAATATGGCCTACAAATAATCATTCCGAGTCTGGATGTTTGTCCATATTTTGCAGTTAATGTATGTAAAGAAAATATGAAGATCTTAATAACGTCGGTCGGTTATTAACATGATGTTAAGTCAACGTTTTTAAAAAATGAGACAAATGACTAATGACAAAATAAAATGTGACATGTAAAGCAACGTAATATTAGTAATAGTCTGGAGTCAAGAAGTAGGCGGTGTTTCACCCGCTTGCCTCGGAAAGCAGGTAGAGCCGTTGGTCCTGCGCCCTATATCTCTCCGCTCGTGTCGGATTGCCATCCCATCAGACTATGAGAGTGAGGGAATAGAGAGTGCACCTGTGCTTGAATATAATATACTCGGACTCTATAATCCCTATCCACTATTATAAGACGCGTTTTAATAAAATCGAAAAATATGTAAAAGCATATGTGTGTGTGTGTGTGTGTGTGTACTTATGTACGCACGTAAGAAGCTATAATTCTTTAGAGTAACAAAAAAAAAACAAAATTAACTAAAAAATTATATATGATCATGGTGACAATTAATTGACGGCTCCGTGGCGCAGTGGCTTAGCTACAAGTATTTGTATGGCCTACAAATAATTGTTCTGGGTCTGGATGTTTGTCCTTGTGAAATCTATGTTTGTAAACTGCCCCCGCGATACATGAGAAAATCCTACGGGAGGTAACGTTTTTTTTTAAATCGTATTTTGTTTTTATTAAGACTTTTAAACCTTATATTTACCCTTAATATTGTTTCACAAAATAAACATACATCAATCACGTCTTTTGATGGATAAATTTAAACTCATTTATCTTTATAAAGATATAAACATGAACACACTATCATTATTGTTTAATTTGACAAGTGTAACACCTAGGTAATCTGGATGATTTAAACAGGCTATTGCTTTATCTTACCTACGCCGGTACGTTAGCACATGCTAGGAACAGAACCACTTTGCAACTTTCTTCTTTTTTGACCAGAAAGCAGTGTTGATGAAAGTGATTGGTACATATCATAGACGATTTATGTGGAGTCCAATTTTATCTATTTAACATCCGCAACCACTTTTCTTCAATCTCTGTATTTATAGGGAATCTGCAAATAATATGTTGTTCGGTTTCAATAAATGAACAATTCACATATTATCATAACCATGTAAGCTTAATATGTTAGTTGTCAGTGCAGTATATGTCCCTGTCATTAGTGAATATTGGTTTCTGTATCAATCTAAACCAAAGTATTTCAAAACGTTTGTAAACACTAATTTACAATAGAAATTAAATAGATAATCTTATTGAATCATTAGCAATAACTTTATTTATCTAAGGACCTTAAAAACCGAGCGAGAGACTGACTTAATAGTAAATAACAGCTCCATAACCTTTATATATATATATATATATATATATATATATATATATATATATATATATATACAATATATGTATGTATATATATATTATCAATAAACTTAACTATTCGTTGTACAAATAAAACTTACTAGGTATCATTCACTTTGTTTGAATGAAATCAACATCAAAAACAAACGGAGCGTATCACTAATAAGTGAGGTTATAAATGCCCTCATATTTCTCTATTTGTTTTTTTCTGTGACAAACGAGCACACAGTCCACCTGATGGTAAGTGGTTGCTGTGACCCATAGACATCTGCATCTATCCTCAATACCTACCCGTGAAGACTAAGATGGAATGCCTCTTTTCTAGTAAAAAAGGGTCTCCGGTTCTCTACACTCACCATACGAAACACAGCAGTGTTAACCTGCTATTTTACGCTGGTATTCTGTGAGAGCGTGGTCCTTCCCCGGTCGAGCCGACCCATTCGTGCTACAACTATACTACTAATACATCTGCAGCATGGCTTTACCACGTAGAAAACTATATGTTATGCTGATTCATCTCAATACATATCAAGTTATAAACTTACTGGTAGAATGAGTAATCCTGGGGATTATTCTTGGAAGAGTTACATCCTGGTACAGAACAAATGCCATCGTATTATACACATACATTTACTAGTTATCACTTTAGTTCGCTTATGAAATTGCCTAAATGTGTCCGAGCACAATTTACTGGGCCGTTATGTACCGGTAGCTAACTATGTGATTAGTCTCGCCATAGATAAATAATATTTTATAATGTAAAGAAATAAAAAGAATATATACAGACAGTTAAACTCAAATCTATAAACGCACTTAATTTTTTTTATGATATTAATAAAACACGTGTTGTAGATTTATATATATATATATATATATAATAACTACCTTGAATATAGTATATATCAGTTCTCACGAAAACTTGATGGTGTGCGCGCGCATCGTAACAAACTTCATGGTGTCGGTTTTAGCTGTCAGTGTGCGCGCGCATCATTCAGTCTCATCATTTTTTCAAACCCGCCAAAAGAAGCATAACTTCAAAAATAATTGTCTGAAATTATCCAACGCCTCAGCAATAAATTTACGCCGTCTATTCATCTGGTGAAACGATGACATTGCCCGTGCCTTTGCATACTAATCTTTCCTCACCTTTTAATACAGTGTACACCATCTTTTCCATTTCTTTACTCATGTGGTAATAGTATACTTTGATTCCATTATGTTTATTTCATTCATCATCATTCAGCCTATCAAAAGTCTACTACTGAACATAGGGCTCCCCATAGATTGTCTACTAGGGGGAATACTCATAGTTCCTATTCTTGGCCAGGCGGGTTCGCAACTACAGTTTTTTTTATTATTTAGAGTTGTCATCAGGAAGACGTTGGCAGCAGCTCTGTTTAATTTTCCTCTTCCGCCTCTACCATTACCGTACTGTCTAGCCTATAACAGTCCACTGCTGAACATATGCTTCCCCCATAGATTGCCTCATAGGTAGGATATTTGCCATAGTTGGCAACCCGCTTGACAAGCGGGTTGGCAGCCGCAGTTTTATTATTTTTAGTCGTTATTAGGAAGACGCTGTTGCACATCTCCTAATTAGTTTCCCTATGTCGTCTCTAACGACACCCACTGCATGATATGGGGTTGTAGATATTCCTACACTGCCACTACACGGTAAATGGCTGCCTCTTATCGTAATAATATATGATTGTAGATTCTCTTACGCTGCCTTCACACAGCGAATATTTCCACTGTGTAACATATTCTACTTATGTTTACATGAGTTATATTTAAAAGAAATGTTAAAGTGTTATCCACAAATAAAAGATTCTCCAGCACTAAATTGTAAATTCTGCTCGTTCCTTATGCTAATAAAATCTGAGTCGTAATCCGGCTTAGCACCTAACGAAGCGGAAATGAGACCACTGAAATAAACAATGCCGCCGCTATGTATGCCAGCAAATAAAAAAAGTAATTTCGAGTTGCCGTACATCACGTAATGGAGATGAAAATCATTTCAAGTTAAATTATATGATACAGTTTTGATTGCCTCGTTTGTTATATTAATTAGGTCGTCAATCCATCTAGTGGGGAGGGGGGTCACTAACACTGCACTTACCAGTACGAGACTGTCACTCGAGTACCCAACCGGTTGTAGGTTCTTTCTTCACTTCAGTTTACTGATGAGCTGTGTAAGTTACCTCGTTGGTCTAGTGGTCCTAGACACGGTTGTTGATCATGAGGTCCCAGTTTCAAATTCCGAATCAGGCCAAAATCAGTTACTGGGTTTATTTGTCCAGAAATTCTCAGTAACAGCTCGAAGTTCGGAAGTTGGTGATGTTTTACCCCCGTTACTCGGAAAGCACGTAAAGCCGTTGTTCCCGCGCCTGATCTCTCCCCGGTTGTGTCGGATGGCCGGCCTTTTGGACTAAGAGGGTCAGGGAAATGAAAGTGCACCTATGCTTGCGCATAAACTCGAACACTATAACCCTGTCCTGCACTAGATGACTAGTCTCCGTTGAGAGTGGCCGCCGTTACCTAAATTCGGTCCAGAGGACATTTTATTGCAGTTTTGATAATAAATACCGACTGTGAGGCATTTCATCGGTCTCCTCAGTGATGACAACGCATTTGTAGCCTACTTTGAATAAAGTTGGCTGCTAGTGCCCATGAATTGCAGAAGCCACTTACCATCAAGTGGACTGTAAGTTCGTTCGTCACTTCTGTTTTATAAAAAAAAAAACATGGTAAAACCGTTAATGGATCTTTTTCTTCTTCATCCCATTAAAGTTTCCTAGATATCTTCCGTTGTATGAAGGATTTGCCTTAAGCGTCACGCTTGGCAGGCGGATGAATGATCGCAGTATCAGACGTCTCGCACTTTCGACGCTGTTTTCCGTTGCCTGGGGTTTTTACGTCAGACGTAAACGACATGGTATATATCTATCGGAAGCTATAAGATTTTTTTGGCAATTCCCATAGCTGTAAATACCTCACATCATCCATGGGGTGTTGGATTCTCTTAAACCGCCACCACACGCCATAACTTTAACGGATCTAGTTCAGGCTTATTACATCCTACACGCGTTGTTATTATAATAGATTTCTTTGTATAAAGTAAACAAAATCACACATTCTACCACAATAGCCATCTCTTATCTGAGAGGGTTTTTTGAACAGGTAGGAGTCCACCACGTTAACTCGATGTGTATTGACAGACTCTATATATACTTGAAATATTTTTAATTACTCAGAATTCGCAGATTTCGAAACCATATTCGATTATTACGATTTCCATTTAATATTAAAGGTGCCATTGCTGATCGAAAGCGGGATTTGATCGCTACCAATACTAAGACTTTTTTGTATAAAAATATACTATCCAGTGTCTACATTTTTAATTATTGGATACCTACAAAAATCTATCAGAGTTCATTTTGGACATGTTCACATTTAGTATCCAACGAAATTTTCATAGAAAAAGCGGCTATTTTTGGATTTGGAATTTAATCAGTAGAACGATTTTATGTCTACGAGAAATGATGGGACTTTAATTCAAATTTTCTGTCATGACTGTCGAATTCAGATAAATATAAATATAAATTTTAAACGTGGGGGAGCCGCACTATATCATACTGTGGCTTAACGAAAGGGTCGGCTCGACAGGCAAAAGATTGTGTTACACTAAAATTAACCCTTTTTATTGGTAATAATATTTTCATTTTGATTCTTAATCGACGATAGATGTCTATGGGCTACATCATTGACTTATTAGATTGACTGTGCGCTTGTTTGTTATTCTTACTTTTAAAAAAACCTAGTGGTCTGGATAACGGTATTTTCTTTTTAACCGCTGAATAGCAGTAGCAGCTATTGTTTTGTTTCGTTTGCAATGATAAGAAAGTACATTGTAATTATAAGCAGCTATGCAGGTTCCATCTGAGTTGTCAAGGGTAGCAACAAATTTACTACATCCTATTTCCAGTAACGGTCTAAAAATAATAGCTTGACATTCACTAATAAATATAGATATTGACTACATTATATAAGTATCGAATTGCAACAACAAAACGGCTACCGACTCAGCATACGGCAGTGTTACCGCAGCGCTGTTATTTTATCCACTTTTTGAATGTCTAAAGCTACGCCATCGCAAGCCCTTATTGGGTGACCTTGTGAGAGAAAGCGGCAGGATAATCACAAGTGGCTTATTTTTCTCCCAGCGGCATAGTTATACCATATAAAATATATACCAAAATAAACAAGGTCTAAAGAATTACACTATGCCCATGTATTCTTATCTTTTCAATAATCATCTATTTTAAAATATAATTTTAAAAAATTTTTACGTGGTATAGATAGCCATGCTGCAGCTATATTAGTAGTATAGTTGTAGCACGAATGGGTCGGCTCGACCGGGAAAGGACCACGCTCTCGCAGAATACCAGCGTAAAATAGCAGATTAATGCTGCTGTGTTTCGTATGGTGAGTGTAGAGAACCGGAGACTCTTTTTACTGGAAAAGAGGCATTCCATCTTAGTCCTCACGGGTGACAATGCATCTGCATTTTATTCGTAATTAAGGATAGATGTAGATGTCTATGGGTCACAGCAACCACTTACCATCAGGTGGACTGTGTGCTCGTTTGTCACCCTAGCCTATAAAAAAAATCCTCCAAAAAATGCTTTTTTAAATGCACTTTCAATTTATGCTAAAGCAAATCAGTTATATTACAGGGTATCTTGTTATAAATAGTTATACATCTATCTTCTACCCAAAAATGAGCCGCCAGTTTTACGAAGCCTGTACTCTGAAACATCAACTTTAAATTTATTACTATCCACTAATTCAATCACTAATTTTGTAGAGAACAAGTATTTCAATAACGTGTATACGTTTAAATACTTTGTATTACGTCCGCGTGCGGCCTTTACGAGTATTATGTGATTCGGCAAGCCGTGCAAACTGTTGCTCTCCTTTTTACTATCAGCGAAAATACATTAGATCTTGAAGTGTGATATGGAGAAAGGCATTTCTTTATCTAACGCAATGTTCGAGCTCGTTCCAAACGTAATATTTTTTATTACACATCAGTTTAAAGAATGTTGTAAATTTCTATAGATTCTACGATTTAAGCAACTGCTATGGATCGTCGCGCCCGTTCAGATCTCTCAACTCATTTATTTGTGAAGCTGACAACCCCTAACATTCTTTATAGCCTATTTTGATAGGCTGTAACTGATTGTTGCTGTAACGATTAGTCCACTGGTAAACATAGGCCTCCCCTATAGACTAACAGGAGGGATATTTGCCATGGTTGCCGTGCTTGTCAGAAGGGTTTATTTTTTTATTTTTAGTTGTAATAAGGTAGACGCTACTACCCATCTCGTGCTTTGTTTCTCTCTTCCGCCTCTTAAAACACCCACAGGATGATATGAGTTAGTGATTATACTCCAACGTCGTTCATACTGTACTTGATCCACTTTCTAAATTTATGTTTTTGATATTTATTACTAAATAAGCTTCAAAATCAAGTTTAACCTTCATGTTACACCTACACTGGCACTCTGGCACTTGTTGTAAATACTACGCTCGAAGTTGTTGACGAATATGTGTACCTGGTCCAATTAGGTAAATCCAATTTAAACCCAGAGGTCGACCGACGAATCCAACTCGGTCGCGCTGCGTTCGGAAATCTGCAACAAATCTTCTGGTCCGATATTCCAGAGAATCTTAAGTCGGAAATGTACAAGTGCGTGTTGCCAATGATGTCTAACGGAACTAAAACGTGGTCCTTCACTGTTGGCCCTGTGATGAAGCTCAATGTCACTCAGCATGCGATGGAAAGAACTATGCTCGAAATTTCTCTGCGGTATAAAGTCCGCAATGAGATCAAGAGTAACTGGCATAGCTTAGTGGATCCATAAACTGAAGTGGCAATGGGCCGGCCTTGCGCATGTAGATGAGCTTAAAGGACCGACAACCGATAGGATTTTAGACGTAGAGCTGGGTGATCATTCAATAGATGGAGTAACGACCTAATAAAACACGCAGGTATTCGATGGATGCAGGTGGCACCGTACTTCGTTGCAATTTATGGAGGAGGCCTATGTTCAACAGTGGACGTGTGGTGGGCTGTACTGATAGTGATCGACATTGATAGTAAAGCTTCAAGTAGGTACAGTGTTTTTTTTAACTTATTATTGAGATGGCTTTTTGATAAACCTATAAATTAGGAATTGATTCATTACAACAATTATAATTTTACCGATTAAGTGTTGCAATTATTTACTATATTATGTTCCGTTTTTATTAATTTATACGGTTGTTTGATTTAACATTGACGGCTTATTACCGCAGTGGCTAGGCATTTGGTTGCGGCGCTGAAAAAACGCGGGTTCAAATCCCGCACGAGTTATGTCGGACTAGCACCGACTAAAATACCTTGTAATTGCACCTTCATCGTGTATTGACAGGGCCACACTTTTGCACATATCCGCAGATCTATCAGCGCCAGCTGCAGCAGACTATCCGACCCCAGCAGCGGTCTGATGTAAGGTTCCACCGCCAACAAAGTTTCGTATGCGGAGAGAAGTAAAAGGCACATCTATATCCTTTCCTCCCGCGGCGCCACCGCGTCATTGGAGTGGAGTTAGAGACGATAGGGCGAATAGCCCATCTCGGACAATTCTACAACAAAGGTACATCAAAATGTGCTTGCGAAGCGCACTCGCCCACCTCGGAACAACCGTGGGTGACCATGCAACGATGAAACAATGAAGACGCTCTGGGATGGCCATTGGTTTATTGGCACTTATCATCAGATGGACTTGGATACTTATTTGTCATCTTTGTTTTAAAAAATCGAAATATTACATAATTTTAAAATATTTCAAAATATTTAATACGTCCAAATATTCTTAACTTACATCAAAATATTATAAGCATAAAAACAGTAAGAGATAAACTTAGTGTGTACTTCGTATTTATCTTTAGAAAATATACAAAATTTGGAGTGCTCAAGGTTCAAAAACTTTATTAAACTAAGTTTGTATAAAAAGGGTTATTATAATATTAAGGAATTTGTGGATAATAATAAACCCTGGGATTGAGGTGATCGCTACACACGTGATTTAACAAACATGATTTTAAGCTGTTATTTTTTTTTAATGTCCCGCTGGGTTTCTTGCTGGTTCTTCCCAGGATAGAGGTTTTTTCCGAACCAGTGGTAATTAAACAAAAGAATGACTTTCAATAAGTATTATTTATAATCTATATTGCATAAAAAGTTTCTGTTTCTGTCTCTTTATCGAATAGTCAAAGTGAATAAAAATAAGCGACGGAAAGTAATAACTGTCTATGGCTTTCTCTGTTTGTTGGTAATTTAATTTCTATGATCAAATTGATTTTGATGTAACTGTAGATAACGTCAAAATCAATTTAAAAATAATTATAAGTTTACAACTGTAAACAATTAATGTCAAAAGGTCGGATCTACTCTACTATTAAATTTTTGCAGCGGTATGTTTAAGTCCAGCCAACTTCTCTATAGCCACTGCCGGGATTAGCTCACCGACAAGTTACCGCCCCTCCCCACCATAAAATTCCCATATAAAAATAAATAAAAGAACCTTAACTTTAATAAAATTAAATCTCTCTTCTGCTTCACGTATCCAGTCATTAACAAAGAGTTTTAATGTGTAACGACGACTTCGTATCTAAGTGGCTAAACATTTGCTTACAGCGATGTAGGTCATGGATTCGATTTCCGTAAGGAACAGTGTATAAATATTCTACAAATATGTAAAACGCTTTTACGATACAGGAAAACAGGAGTGACTTCTATGTGTAATAAGTTGTTGTTGAATCTTAGCATTCCTGTAATATAGAAACACCACAACACCGTGTTTAAATCGTCCAGAAATCTTGCTTAATACGAAGCGATATTATTCAATGTCAGACGTAAATTACGGTCGTATCTTCCGTTGTTAATGCACGTTGCATCTCTTCCATTAAGGCTTTTCCGTTACTTGCAGTGCTTTTTATTTCTATTCTACCAATTACGTACTCATACGTAGAAGGATTCCACCGGGGAAGGATCTTGTAAGCATAGAATACCAGCGCTAAATAGCAACTTAATGATGTGTTTCGTATGGTGAGTGACGATAAACAGATACCCATTATACTGGTAATTCCATCTCAGTCTTCAGAGACATCTGAATGTTAATTAATCGAGAATATAATAAAATGTATAAAGGCAGTATAATCATTAATTCCAATCATGTCCTCGTTTGTCACCCTTACTCATGAAATAAAAGAAACATTAAACTTTAGCTGGACGTTTTAATGCTCCACAAGCTGCTTTTAAACATTGAAATTTTACGTCACAGTGAGTTTATGACCCGTTATTAGATTCACTTAACTGACACTAGATGCCGACTACGATTGTACTTTCAATGTACACCAGTATGAATTTTGTGAGAAGTTTAAAAATACGATAGCTAATCCACCTGCCAAGCATGACTAATAAAGTCATTACGGGTTGTCTTATTACGGGTGTATTAAAAGTAATATTACTTATGATTTCTACTTACTAAAATCGATAACATTATAGCAATCTTAACACACTAGTTTTTGTTACACGTTTTATATTAGCCTGTCTTATATGTATGTATATATTTTAATATTTATAATACACCTTATAATAAGAGATATAAAGAACAAACTTAATGCCTTATGGTTTTCTCTACTAGTCAACCCTGGATGGTTTGAGAAACAGACGGAGGTATAAAGAATTAACTTACTTAATAAAATTAATAAATAATCAATAAATAAGTAATGAAGATATAAGGTACAATAAAATGAGAATAATTAGAATGTCTGATCAAAAAAAAATTCTTGATATTTTACATCTAGGTTCCGCAATAAAATATTATCGTGCGCCCAGCGAAGCTAGCGGGTATCAGCTAGTATATAATAAAGAAATAAATAATAAATATATAAACGGACACTTATTTACAAAATGCTTAAATAAATAAAATAGCACTAAAATAAAGTAACACGGGATACATATTAAAATACATATAAAATATCACTAAGTATTAAAATACATATAAAATATCACTAAGTATGTGTAGATGTAATAGAATTTGGTAGTTCAGTTTTCACCCACTTTAAGACGTCTGAATGATCTAAAATTTTGCAGACGTATTGAGAATCGATGACAATATAATATTTTCACTACTTTTAGCTAGTATTCTCACTAGGATCATCATAACTCCTAATCAGTGCGTTTTGTTTAGGTTTCTTTACTCTAATATTTCACATGTCAATGTCAAAAATTTCTTCGTCACTATGTTCTGCTGGAAAAGCAACGAAGAACTTCGAAAATGGTAATCAAAGCATTCCGAGAATTATTTCCGGAATGCTTTGATTACTTTAACTTCGTTATTGATGTAAAAATTGAATGCCTGTCTATCATAATGTCTATCAAGATGACTTCCTAGCCGATTCTAAATACATATCTAATTCTATATTTATTAATGATATTGAAGTGACTGTCTGTAATATCGTAATATCTGCCTTTTATTGAGCTGAGGGGTTTATTTGTATGCTATTAAGACATGCGTAACATTTTAAAATTATTTGTCGGTCTGTCTGTCGGTCTGTCTGTCGGTTTGTCCGAGCTAATCTTTGGAATGGCTGAACGGATTGTAATCAAACTTCACAAACAGATAACAATGCCAGGGGTGATGTAGGCTATATATTTTTGCCGAAAAACTTGGAATTTTCAATTAAAAACATGATAATATAAATAGTTTTTATGATTATCTTAAATCTTAATTATGCCACATTAATATACCCCCCCAGCCAGGGAAATTTGGTAGTTTTTTTTTTCAATAATAAAGAAAAACTTGTTATCAAGTGAAGTTCACATTTCTAATTGTCAGACTTTACATGACCTTGAAATATAGTCCTGAGAAATGCGAGTTTGCTCACGATGTTTTTCCTATAGCCACAAGCAAGTGGTAAAATAGCACTTAAAATTGCAATTGGCAATCATTGGTGCCGGCGAGGATTGAACCCAAACAGGCACGCGTACTGTAAAATTTATGGCGAGCGTTTAGCGTTTAGTTTCTGAAGCCGCTATGCGCTCAGTAAAGAGTGTGATTTGAAAATTTTACAACCTAAAAATGTAGTAAGTAGCTTTAAGCCAAATAGGTTAATATGGGGAGAGAGAAACATGGACCAAATATAAAGGTACACTAAACGTTGTGAAAAGATATTAGTACATATAGACTTTCCGATAGAATTTAGAGAATGTATTTTCGAAAATATGTATGAAAATATTGTTACAATTTTCACAGAAGTCTCAGCAGAAAGCCTGGGAAAATTAAGGAAATGAGACCAAATAATTCATG
Organism: Parnassius orleans; assembly: GCA_029286625.1. Lineage (NCBI taxonomy): Eukaryota > Metazoa > Arthropoda > Insecta > Lepidoptera > Papilionidae > Parnassius > Parnassius orleans. Next base: position 499,386 of record JAGSMP010000266.1, on the reverse strand, counting down.
TAGTTTTGAATGTTGGTACAGTTATTCCTTAAGGTGTCCAGAAGAATATACTAAAAGCCCCCGAGGGAGGGGAGGGGGGAAAGGTCTCTTTTTCAAGTTTTTTGCTTGTGACTCGAAAACTATTTATAATATCTCTTTAGTGACTTCTACATTAATTATCTACATTAAATTTCCTATGAATTCTGTAAACATTTTTAATGTACGATCAACACTTTAGGAGATATAGAGTATTAAACGTTATAAAAATAATAAACAAAACCGTTATACAAATTTTCATTCTGAAAAATTATACAAATTTTTTTGCACGAGTATGCCGACTTATCAATGAAATTGTGTTTCGTCTTCGTCATCTTTATCATCAACATCGATGGGGGCTCCATAAGTACAGGCTCCTAGATAGCCGTTACAGATAAGACTACACTTAACGCCCGCTTTTCGGCAACTGCATTTTCCAGAACAACCACTTTCACATCGGCAAAAAATTGAATTTAGCAACGCGTCAGGAGTAGAAGGATCCAAAGTCGTGATTGGTTCTAAGTTTCCATCGACTCCTCGCTTCCAACACCATATTTCAGGAGGCAGTTGGTTCCCAAGCCACTCCTGTACTTAACGAAATACTCTGTAATCGTGATATTTCGCTAACCCTTTGGTAGGTGGGAGGGAAGAAAGATCCGGTTTGGGCTTGGTACAAGATTTCAGAAAAACTGTGAATAGATATCCGTTAATCTCAGACTGAGTACAGGGCGTTCGGTATACTTCGAGAAACATTTTTTCTCCGGCTTCTGCTATAACATCCGGAATTAATGTTGGGTCATAAAAAACAGTTGCTATTTCCTTTAGTAGTGGCTTTTGAACAAAAAGCTTGGTAACTGATGTTTTCAATGCAATGAATGTTACTGGTTTGCAACATATCATTGATATTGTAACGCTCCCCCTCCCTCTTTAGACTCTATATCTATATGATATACAGAAAGATATAAAATTTACGTGACCGGTATATTAACCATATTAATTTAATTATTAATTATAACCGTATTATTTTAGGTGTCTCTTGGAAGAATGAATATTCACTAGAGCAGTCAAAAGTTGATGGTAGTGCTTTATAAGCTAAATAACCCCGTTCACGAAGACAGGGCTAAAAAAAGGTTAACAACATTAAATCGTCCCTATTCCACCTGTATCAGGTTCACATCAGTCAGTTCCTTATTAATTAATCCCTTCCCGCTTGGGATCAGACTATCAATATTTATATCAAATACCAGATACAAGGGCTTCGCTCTCCCACATTTAAAAAAATGTGCGGGAGGCACACGGCGTGTGTGGAGCCGTTGTGTCACTGACGTTGAGTATATGCATTTTTCGATCATGTTTGTCTCACCTACCAACAAGTTGCCTTCAATCATTCAAAGGTGGTAAATTTACAGAGATATATTATTATGTTGTTTTATAAAACATCATGTAGGTCAGACAGTTTGCAGCCCCGTCATGAAGGGACCCGACTTTGGCAAAGCTACTTAGGTTGTGTGTCAAACCAAGACGCAGAGAGCGCCATTGAGAATAGCGACCCGCCAAACAACCATTGCAGAGATGCAATGCTGTAGAACGCAACAAGCAATCAATACGACTATAGTCAGGCTTACACAATCCCAAGGTCCCCCATACAATCCCAGTAGTCATCACCACCCTCATACCTCCATCGACCAGAACTACAAGATGCGTCGAATCAGGCACAGCCAACAACGTATCATAGTAGCACACTACTAAGACGTCATTAGCCAAAACTCCACGTATAATAGCGCTATTGCACTAAGACATGGAGTTGAGTATGCTTGCTGCACTTAAAAGTACTACCAAACACACTCACCCTAATCCGAAAGATAGCCGACATATCATAACGCTATGCGGTAAGACGCCGCCCACAAACGGCAGTGATGTGCGATGTCCACGAGCAAGTTGTATTGCTACAACAAACCCGTTTACCACCAGCACTAAGATGATATGTCTAGGACACATCGGTTAGCGAGTCCAAGTTTAACTCGGTCTCGGAGGCTGTGAAGCAATCTACACGCTACTATAACAATCCTATTCAAGTCCCATTTCTTTTAATATAATGCTTTTACATTTTGAGATCTCCCACTTATTTGCTTTATTTCACAGACCTTACTATTGTATATACTTATATGTCTTTAATATATGGAACTTCAAGTCATAACCCTGCTATCATATAGAGGACTGTACATTGCACAACAGTACTATTAGCAGTTGGTCACCCGACCACCCCGTATATATGTTCACCCATGAGTATGCGTCGCCGACAACTCCCTCATATAAACAATCATTACATGAACACCATCCAGTAAAACAAGAATACCTTCATTAACTTACCCTTTGACCTTTGACCCTTTTTTATCAAAATATTATATCTATGATATTTTAAATGTCTTTATATTGAATTTTATTATTATTTATTAATAATAATAATAATGAGCCATCACAATATGCAGAAGAAACAGCGTTGGTGATAGCACGCAGCCTTGTGGAACACCAGCATTAATAGGCTCGTAACTGGAGCATACACCGTCTACAAAGACCTTGATGCTCCGATCTGAAAGAAAGCTGGTGATCCAATTGCACAATTTCTCGGGAAGCCCATAGGAAGGGAGCTTCGAAAGAAGCGCTTTGTGCCAAACCCGATCGAAAGCCTTCGCAATGTCCAAACTAACTGCCAATGCCTCACCCTTGGAATCTACTGGCTCCGCCCATCTATGAGTCAGGTAAACCAGAAGATCACCAGCTGATCAACCCCAAAGAAAACCGTATTTGCGGTCACTAATCAGCTGGTGATCCTCGAGGTACCGCATGAGCTGGCAGTTTATAATGGATTCTATTATTTTGGAGAACAACGAGGTGATGTCGACAAGCCTGTAGTTAGACGGATCTGAGCGGTCGCCTTCTTTTGGGATCGAGTGGACGAAAGCCGTCTTCCATGATTTGGGGACTACGCCTAGGGACAGGAGTACCGGAAAAGAGCGTTAGAACCAGTATCAATTCTGGAGCACACGTCCTTAGCACAATTGGGGGGATTCCGTCAGGCCCACTCGACTTGTGGATGTCCAGAAAGAGGAGTGCTTTGCGAACCAAGCGCTGTGTGAATCGCACATCCGGCATGGAGTACTTACATCGCGGGATGGTCGGCGGTGTACTCCTCCCGTCATCGAGAGTCGAGTTGGATGCAAAGAAAGAGCCTAGCAGATCAGCTTTCTCCTTTGCGGTATGGACCAGTGAGTCGTCCTCCCTGTGCAGAAATGGAAGAGATAGCTGACAGAAGTTCCCTTGGACAGCCTTGGCAAGAGATCAGAATGCACGGGTTCCTGAAAGAAGGCGAACTAGTTTCTCGACAATTCTGCCTATGTGCTCTGACTTTGCCTTGGCAATGACTCTTTTGAAGGACCTGGAGGCGGAATAATAATTTTATTTTAAGGTCACTGGTGTTTACATCCTGGAACGTTGATGCATCAGCCCAGGCCGGGTAGGACTCCTGCTTATTGCGTGATACTATTTTACAAGAGCGACTAAACCATAGCTGAGATCTGCCTCGGATGGCACCACAGAGGAAGGAATAAATAGTTCCACACCCTCAAGTACCACATCAGCGACAGAATTAGCTAAAACGTTGGGATCGACCGGCGAGAAGCAAACCCACCCTCAAGGGTAGGATGTAAAGAAAGACCGCATCCTATCCCAATCGGCCGAACTATAGTGCCAAACACGGCGGTAGCCTGCAGAATGCAACCGCGATTTCAGCGTGAGTGGCACCACACTTCGGACTAGACAATGATCCGAGGAGCCAAGAGGGACGTTGACGGAGACCTGATGAGAGTCCGGATGAGAAGTGAGCAGAAGGTCCAAAAGGGAAGGTGTATGATCCTCCACATCTGGAATCCGAGTAGGCGAAGTAACCAGTTGTGTCAGACCATATGCCAAAGCAAAATCATGAACAGAGATCTGTTCATGATTACGATCATACAGGGTTAAATGTGAACCGAGCCATTCGGCTTGGCGGCGTGGTGGGCGTTAAGATCGCCGAGGATCACGATCGCCGAGGAAAACTACCTTTTTTTTGTGAACATACATTAAATTTTCGTAAATATACTGAGAGGCCAAGGCTTAATATATTTATTTCTTTAAATTTGTCTCTAAGAGACTCTATCGGTTTTAGGTTGTAAATAGCTCTAATGGCCCTCTTCTGTAAAACAAAAATAGTTTCTGAATCAGCCGCATTTCCTCATAGCAAAATCCCATAAGACATTATGCTAGGGAAGTAACTGAAATAAACTAATCTAGCTGTCTCGACACTAGTGAGACCTCTAATCTTTTCTACAGCATAGGCTTCAGAACTTAGTCTTCTTGCTAGTTTGGATATATGGGGGCCCTACTGAAGCTTTGCGTCGAGAATGATGCCAAGAAAAACAGTGGATTCAACAGGACTCAGTTCTTCCCCATTTAAAAACACATTGGTACTCAGATTTTTAACATTCTTTGTTATAAATTTAATACATTTAGTTTTATTTCCGTTTAAATGTAGATTATTAACGTTAAACCAATGCACTAATTTTGATATAGCATTATTCACTTCGTCACATTTAAATGATTGACGTTTAAGATTAAAAATCAAGGAATTATCATCAGAAAATAATAGTGTATCATGATTATCCCCTACAAGGGTAGGTAAGTCATTAATATACACTAGAAATAGGAATGGGCGAAAAATCGAGCCCTGAGGGACACCCATTAGTACAAGTGACCCGTAAGAACTTTCACCATTAATAATAACTTTCTGCATTCTATTACTTAAATATGAAATAATGAGTTTAAGCGCTGTGTTCTTGACACCATAGTACTGTGGCTTCCTGATTAATGTCTCATGGTGAACACAGTCGAAGTCCTTGGAAAGGTCACAAAATATACCCAAATAATCCTCTGAATTCTCCCATGCACAAAAAATATGTTTAATAAGCTCAACTCCAGCGTCAGTTGTCGAGCGACCCCTTGTAAAACCGAATTGATTTTTATGTAGCAATTTATTAATATTAAAGAAACTTAAGATCGGATCTAAAATTATTTTTTCAAAAATTTTACTAAATGTTGGTAGTATAGAAATTGGTCTAAAATTGACGGGGTCTAATGTACTACCAGATTTAAATGAAGGTATGACTTTACTATGTTTCATTAAATCAGGAAACACACCAGGTTCGACGCTTGTATTAAATATAGTGGCTAGATAAGGTGCTATATCTATATAGTATTATATCTATTATAGATAAAATAGCTTTAACGGAAATCCCCCGTAAGTCTGCCGTTTTCTTAACATCAATATCTTTAAAATATTTAACGATATCTTTCGGCAATACTCTATGGAATTTAAAAGTATTTGAACAAGCTTTTACATTTTGTTTAAGCTATGATTCGGCGACAGAAGGAGAATAATTTAATGATTTTGTTGAACGTCATTAGTTCTCAAAGCACTTTGTTCATTCTGAGGCCGTCGCACCACTTTCGGGTCCTTCCAACCTCTTTCCAGAAGAGTTTGAGTTCTCCTAAAGTTGTGCGACAACCTTTAATCCGCTTCCATTCTACACTTTTCACGCATTTCCTCAATCAATGCTTTCGTGTGAACTTTCTGCAGCTTATATCTTTCTTTCATCTTCTCTCTCATATCCTTATCATTACTAGAGGCCAAGTAGTCTAACCATGCTTTCTTCTTCTTCTTTACAGCTTCTTTCACTTCGATATTCCACCATGCATCTCTTCTTTACTACTGCCTCTTTTTATTGTTCACTTCTTCCGCTGCACTTACCATTCCATCCCTAAGGTTCTTATTCTCTCCACATTCCTTCTGCCATCGATGGTGTCAAGCTTTCGCTACCCTCGCATGATATTTGTCCCTAGTATCTGCTTCAAAGCTTCCAACTTCGGATGCGACAGACCGACTGTGGTTCTGTTACCGCCGTCCGGTAGCGCCAACCCGCGAACAGACCCCTAAATCTAGTAATCACTAGATGGTGATCTGTTCTAGGTCAACACCCTGAACACTCATATCCATCACCTGTTTTCGCAGTCGGTCATCCACCAGGAACAAATCGATCATACTTCTCATTCTTACTTTCTCTAGTATACATATGGATTTTCTTGTGATTAAACATAGTGTTTGTCACAAGAAGACCCCCCTACATACCGCCAGTAAACACCAGCATCATTAACTTTTCCTTAGCACCAAAAGCACCAACTCGTACCCTGGTCGAGCGGTACCAACCATCCATTCAAATCACCACATACAACAATTCTTTCGTTTCCCAGCCAAATCTAGAACTTCTCTTACATTCTCCCAAAACTCCTCCAGCTCAGCCCTGGACGACGAAGCTACCGGCGCATAAACAGCTAAAAGGAATAACTTCGTCAGTCCCAATTTAAAGCGAACCCAGAGAAGTCTTGAGTTCACAATCTTATATTCAGTCATAACGTCGACCAACCGAGACGACGCAGCACCCCACTCCTGGCGGGCGCTCTCCTCCGGGACTCCGGACCATAGAGCTAACGCCCGCCAGGGAGCCTTCAGCACCACTGCCCTTCCGTTTGGTCTCTGACATACACGACATCTAATTCTCTTTCTTTCATTATTTCAATCAACTCATTCGTCTTATCTTTCATGCCCTCTAACATTCCACGTGCCAACTCTGCACTCTGTCCTCCACCTTCCGCCGTGTCGGGCTGTGCGTGACGGTGGCGGTCCCATCGCCGCTTGCACGCTGCATTCCACCAACGGGGACTAGCTGTGTGCGTCGCTTTGGGGACGCCCTAACCCTCGTTAGCATGGGTGCGCAGCTATGAATTGCAGCCCTGAAAAGGCTGGCGGGGTCGCGACGTGCACGCTTCTGCCATTAACATCAATATCTTTAAAATATTTAACGATATCTTTCGGCAATACTCTATGGAATTTAAAAGTATTTGAACAAGCTTTTACATTTTGTTTAAGCTATGATTCGGCGACAGAAGGAGAATAATTTAATGATTTTGTTGAACATCAGTAAAATGTTTCTCAAAAGCCATAGCAACTTCTTGATCAGATCGAGTTAAATTATTGTTAATATTCAATTGAAAATCCGAGTTGCGCGGTTTGACCTTGCCCGTTTCACTATTTATTATTCTCCAGGTCATTTTGATTTTGTTAGAAGTAAATATTCTACTGTTGCTCAGCTTGCCCTGAGCAGTTATTCGGTCCTCCGATAATCCAATAATATGCCAGCGCAACTTGGCTATCTCTTCTTCCAGCTCCAGGATCTTCTCGTCAGTCCTCAGGGTGCGTGCGTTGTAAGTTGCCAGGTAGAGTCGTCGTAGGTGGCAACCGAACCTCCACCGGAGATTCTTAGCACCCCCTGCCCCGCCGTTACCATGGTCGCCACCGTAGCCAGGAATAGCGGGGCCGCCGGGGACTGGGGGCCATTTATTAGTGTGAGCTAACGCAGTTTCTTTATTGTTGGTTTGCTTTTATCAGATAAATGCTGCTGCCCATCTTCTGCCTCAGTTTCCCTCTGTCGCCTCTTACGACACCCACGGGAAGATATGGGGTAGTGGGTATTCTTACTCGCCACTACACGGGGCTTTCTTTTATTAGTCTTTTTCAATAATAATGGACAGAAGTGTGATGATTGTTTGTGAAGTAGTGATGAATTCGCCTATGATGTCACCACACACAATTGAATAAAGATGTGTTTAAATATGGTGATGAAGGCAATTTCCTAAAACGGAAGAGCCTCATAAACAGCAGTGGATTTGTACGAGCTGATTATGAAGAAGAAGATGTTTAAACGTTTTACAAACTTTATGTAGTTCGTTCATCAAATTATACGAAAAATTCTGTAAACGAAGCGTACATTGAAATATTTGGCAATGTCAATCACCCGTGCACCACACGGGTAATTTAATCAATGCTGTCGTTCGAAAAAGGAGTACCGATGTCTATTAATTACTTCATTTATTATCGTTTCGTGGGCACACTTTAAATTGAGCGGTTACAATTTATTGAATTCGTGGAATACGTATATTTAAAACATTTTTAGCATTTATTTTAATAGTAGCAAACAATATACTTTCACGTGTGAAGATTCTGCTAGAACAGTTATGTACTCTTTGTATTTCAAAAGCAAACAGAAAATTGCAGGATACAGTTTTGTCGATGCTGGATAATACTGCACTGAATAATATACTATATTGTATAGATACTGTTCATTAAGAATTTTTTGTTTTATTTATTTTTAACTTTTACTTAATTGTTGATTTTATAATTTACATTTTTTTATGTTTTTATTGATTAATCTATAATTTCAACAGGGTAGTGTTGTTTGTGGCATTATATCACTATTTAATTATTATTAATAAAAGATTTTGCAACATTTCTGTATTATTTACCACATGAATAAAATATTCACGTACCTGTCGACTGTTCGTCATCTACGTCTATCATTGGCGCCAATAAAATAACAGCGCTGCTGTAACACTGCCATAGAATGATACTGAGTCGGATGCGATTTCGTTGCTGCAATTATAAATATCTATTTTTATTAGTGAAAATCAAGCTGTTATTTTTAAAACGTTACCGGAAATACTGTGTTGTTAATTTGTTTTTACCCTTGCCAACTCAGATGGAACCTGCATAGTTTATAATTATGCTGTACTCTCTTATCGTTCCTATCTAAACAAAACAGTAGCTGCTACTGTTCAGCGGTTAAAAAGGAAATACCGTTATCCAGACTCCTTGGTTTTTTCGAAGTAAGAATAACAAACGAGCACACAGTCCACCTGATTATAAGTAAATGCTGTAGCAATACAGCATTTACTTGTAATTACTTGTAATACATCTACATCTATCCTCGATTAAGAAACAAAATGAAGTTATTATTACCAGTAAAAAAGGTCAATTTCAGTGTAAAACATTCCTTTCCCTGTCGAGCCAACCCTTTCGTTAAGCCACAATATGATGCAGTGCGGCTCTCCAATATTTAAACTTTATATTTATCTAAAATTGATATTGATGAAAATATATTTCAAATAAAGTCCCATATATCTTGTAGACATAAAATTGTTCTCCTGATTAACTTCCAATTCCGAAATAGTTGATCCTTTATGATAATTTTGCTGGAAATTAACTATGATTTGGAATAAAAATGTCCAAAATGAACTGGGATCACTGGATTGTATATTTTTATGTACAAATAACTTTAATTCTTCGTAGCGATCAAACTCCGTTTTAGGTCCTCACTGGCACCAATTATTTTATTGTTTCCGACATCGTGAGGATATCTGCGAAGTCTGAGTAATTAAAAATATTTTGATGACATATGGAGTCGGCCAACACACTGGTTCAACGCAGTGGACTTTTCCCTGCTCAAAAACGCCTCTCAGATATGAGATGCCTCTGGTGTAGAACATGTAATTTTGTTTACTTTATACAAAGAATTGTAGTATAATAATTGTGTGCGGGACATGATAAGCTTGAATTAGATCCTATGAACGTTTTTGCGTTTGATGGCAGTGTTAAGGAATCTAATAGAAGGAAGAGGCAACTATGGGAATTGCCAGAAAAATCATATAGCTTTTGTTAGATCGCGGTATATCATCTCGTTTATGTCGGACGTAAAATACTCAGGTGACGGGCAATAGCGTCAAAGGTGCGAGACGTTTAGTACTGCGATCAGTCTGCCTGCCAGGTTTGACGATTAAGGCAAATTTTTCATACAATAGGAGATACCCATGTCCAGCAGTGAAAGTTTTTTATAGAACAAGGGTGACAAACGAGCACACAGTCCACCTGAAGATAAGTGGATGCTGTGGCCTATAGACAACTGCATTTATCCTCGATTAAGAAACATAATGCAGATGCGGTGTTACACCTGAGGACTAAGATGGAATGCCTCATTTCCAGTAAAGAGGGTTTCTGGTTCTCTACTCTCATCATACGAAAAACGTCAGCATTAAGCTGATATTTTGCGCTGGTATTCTGTGAGAGGATGGTACTGCCATAGTCGAGCCGAACCATTCGTGCGACAACTATAATATACGAGAAGCTGAGCGTTGCTCTAGCGCGTATAAATAGGCTAAAGAAGGAAAAGATCCATTACATGTTTGCTGATTCTTGCTTTAAGTGTTTATTAAGTAACTATGTGTTTTATAAAACTGAAGTTAAAATAAACTTACAGTCTACCTGATTGTAAGTAGCAACTGTAATCCATGGGCACCAGCAGCCAACTTTAATCAAAGACTAATATGAAAAGCCTCACAGCTAGTAATTATTATCAAAACTGCAATACAATGTCCTCCAGACCGAATTTCGGTCTTGGCGGCAAATCTCAACGGAAATTAGCAATCCTGCGCAAGACTTTGTTATAGTGACCGAATGTATACACAAGCACATGTACTCTCTATTCCTGCACTCTCATAGTCCGATGGGATGGTTATCCGATATGTCCGAGGAGAAATCAGGCGAAAGACCAACGACTTTACAGCTTTCCGAGGCACGAAACACCACAAATTTCCTGACTCCGGGCTGCTACTAAAAATTTATTGACACAAAAACTAAATAACTGATTTCTTTGATTCTGCTATTTTTTTCAAAATTAGCTCGACTTGGGATTCAAACCCGGGACGTCATGATCAGCAATCTTGAAGAACAGGCCACCGATGGGTTTCTTGACTGGCAGTCTCGTACTGGCAAGCGTAGTTTTGGGTGACCCTAGATGAATTGACGACCTAATTATCATAACAAACGAGGTATTCAAAACGTATACTGCAACTAGCACATTATTTAAAATGATGTTCATCTTACTTCCGTGATTTACAGCAACTTTAAATTACTTTTTTATTTGCTGGCATACATAGCGGCGGCATTGTTTATTTCAGTGGTTTAATTTCCGCTTCGTTAGGTGCTAACCCGGAACACGACTCAGATTTTGTTAGCAAAAAGAACGAGCGGAATTTATAATTTAGCGCTTGAGAATCTTTTATTTGTGGATAGCACGTTAACATTTATTTTAAATAGCTCATGTAAATACAAGTAGAACATATTACAAAATGTCACTATACGCTGAATGATGAAGTTTCTAATTTAAAGAGATGGAAGGAATACTTTGAAAGCGTGTTTATGAGTGAAGAGTCGTCTGAATTGAGTGAAATAGAAATTCCGAAAGAAGTGGAGAGAGGTAGAGAGATAAGTGTAGATGAAATAATCAAAGCAATGAAAAGCATGAAAGCAGGTAAGGCAGCCGAATATGATAGAGTATCACTCGAAATGCTAAGGGCTGGAGAGGGAGTGGTGGCAGGCCTGCTGTCCACCTTGTTTAATTTATGTTAGGAACTGAAGCGGGTACCGGAAGACTGGTGCAAAGCCATTATAGTCCCAATATATAAGGGAAAAGGGTCACAGCAGGACTGTAAAAACAACCGTGGCATTAACTTGCTTAGCATTGTGGGTAAACTGTATGCCAAGGTGTTAATTGAAAGAGTTATGGAAAAATTTGGGATGTGCAAGCTTGATTTAGAAAGGGGATGGGGTGTACGGATCAAGTCTTTTCCATGCGCATGATTGCGGAGAAGTTTTTGGCCAAAAACCAGAAATTTTTTTGTGCGTTCTTGGACTTGGAAAAAGCTTATGACAGAGTGGACAGGAATGTGTTATGGCAAACACTGAACTCATTTGGGTTGAGCACTGGTTTGATACAGGCATTGAGGTCTCTTTATAGGGACTCTAGTGCTTGTGTCAGAATCAACGGGATCTACTCGGCCTGGTTTGGCATCCAAAAAGTGTCAGATAGGGCTGTGTAGCTTCCCCGTGGCTATTTAACCTATTTATGGACTGTTGTTTGCAAACTTTGAAAGTTGAAGAATGTGGGTTGAGAATGGGTGAGTTAACCGTCAAATGCCTAGATAAAAAATTAACCTTCCATAGTCATGTTATACATATATGTCGAAAGGTTACAAATATATATATATACAGCTAGTAAAGACAGCGAAAATTTCTTGGGGATTAAATTCGGAGATCATCAGGACGATATATGTGTCAGTTGTCGAGCCGATCGTGCTCTATGCAGCCATTGTATGGGCAAGTGCATCACACAAAATAACCGTGCAAAAACATCTCAACACCCTGCAGAGGGGCTTCGCACAAAAAATTTGTAAAGCTTACAGGACCGTATCGCTAAATTCGGCACTCATATTAACGGGACTGTTACCTCTGGATATCCGCTTGCGGGAAGCCGCAAGGCTGTATGAAGCTAAGCGCGGAAAACCGCAGGAGGATATCCTGGGGGACAGAAAAGTTGAAGAAAAAGAACTGTTTTTTGAATCCGACCATCCAGCTAAAGAAGAAGAAATAACTTTTAACACAATAGAAGGCAAAGAACCGGAAAAGATGGAAGCAACAAAAGAACAGCTAGAGGCGGTACAGATTTACACTGATGGGAGTAAAATTGATGGGAAGGTAGGGGCAGCGGTGTCTGTGTGGATGGATAACACTGAAATTTTAAGTAAAAAATTTAAGCTGGAATCCTTCTGCACAGTTTACCAAGCCGAACTTTACGCACTGTATCAAGCCACAGAACTTATGGTGAAACATAAGAACAGTGTCTTTAACATCTACAGCGACTCCCAATCAGGACTGAACTCATGAAATCCCCGGACAACTTCCATCCATTAGTCCGCGCCATAAGGAAAAATTTAAAGATCTTAAAGTATAATAATAAAATAGTAAAGTTATTTTGGATAAAGGCTCATGCGGGACATCATGGAAATGAAAGAGCAGATCACCTGGCAAAAGAAGCGGCACTATACAAAAAAACAGCATCCCAATATGACAGATGCCCCATATCGTTCTTAAAACGAACGATAAGGGTAAGATCAGTGCAGGAGTGGAACCAACGATACATAAACAGTGAAACAGCTACTACCACCAAAATGTTCTTCAAAAATACCGAAACAGCTTATAAATTAATAAGAAAAATCAGACCATCACCTGAACTAGTGCAAATACTTACTGGACACGGTGCCTTTGCAGGGTACCTAAATCGCTTCAAGTGTAGGACAAGCGCTGGATGTGCTTGTGACCCAGACGTTGAAGAAACTGTGATGCACTTACTCGTAGACTGCCCGGTGTACAGCAGTAAAAGGATAGACCTAGAACAGAAAATAAATGTAAAAATTACAGAAGGAAATATTTTTAATATACTAACAATGAAAACTGAAAGAAAAGATTTCATTAAATTCTGTGAACATATAGTAAGAAAAGTAAAAATTAAGAATAAAACCTAGAAAAAAAAAGATATAGAATTAAGTATTAAAAAAAATGTAAAGAAAGAAAAATGGATAGAATATATTACTACGTAATATATGATCTATGCATACAAAATGCTGTATAAGAAAAGATGAAAAGTAAGAGATGGGATAAAAATAGTTTAGAGTGTAAGAACGCCATTAACCAGAAAATAATTAAATAATGCAGTAAAGATATTAGTATGAATAATATAAATAAATAAATAACAATATATATTGACATGAAAAAAAAGACAGTAGCATAGATAACTATAACAGTACAGATATAAGAAATTGACCTACATCATGACCAAAATGAACATGACAAAAGTTATGGACAAAAGTCCAGACCAGAGACTAAAACAAGATATGCAAAGGCTCTGACCACCATATCAGAGGACAACGTATTTAAAAAAAAAAACCGTCAAATGCCTTTTGTACGCCGATGATCAAGTCATATTTGCATCGTCGGCGGCCGAGTTGCAAATGATGGTTACTTTAATGAACTGGTCATTAAAAGAAAGGGGTATGAAAGTGAACGGAAGTAAGACGAAAGTGATGGTTTTTAAAAGAGAAGAAAGTAAAACGTTATGTGAAATAAGAATAGAAGGGGAGTTGATTGAGCAAGTGGATGAGTTTGTATATTTAGGATGTTTATTTAGCAGGGATGGTAGATATGATAAGGATATAGAACGACGAGTGAACGCAGGAAATAGAGTGAATGGGGCTCTACACGCTGTTATGAAGAGTCAGAATGTGTCAAAAAAGGCACGTTTGGTACTTTAATGTATGGTAGTGAAAGTTGGGTCTAGCAGAAGAAGCATGAGAGTAGAATAAATGCTGTACAAATGCGGTCATTAAGGAGTATGCTAGGGCTGAATCTGAATGACAGGGTGAGAAATAGTGTGATAAGAGAAAAGTGTGGTTTGCAAGATGACTTTTTGACCAGAATTAAGAAAGGAATGCTTCGGTGGCTTGGTCATGTAGAAAGAATGAACGAGAAAAGAGTGACAAAGCAAATTTATGTTGCAGAAGTGAACGGAAGAGTCGAGAAGGGACGCCCTAGACGAACGTTTATCGACCAAATTGGCGATATATTGAAAATGGGCCAGATTAGGTGTATCCTTAACCGACGAGCGTGTATGCGTAGATATATGGATGTAAAGGAGGCGAGAGAAGTGTGTCAGGATCGTGCCAAATGGAAGTCCGTAGTCTCTGCCTAACTCACGGCTGTCTATACTATGTTATGTTTGTATTTCATGTTAGATTATATACTTTCCATTGGAATTGCAGAATAATACACTCAAATACTATAGTCAAACACAACACTCACCCCTCACAATCACAAACCTACACTCAGTATACTCAAGTGCGAGTTAAAACTTTTAACAGTTGTGCCAAACCTAGACCACTATTGCACGCATTATGTCGCTTACCCGTTACTAACGCTACTTTGTTCTAGATTCTTGCGTTTTCAAAAATTCATACATTGTCACGTCACACATTAGACGTGACAATATTTTTATTATCTTTTTACGAAAAAAATTCGGGTTATGCATAACATTGAAAATTTAAACCTAGATCTGGACTCAATTCAAATAGCTAAAACGATAAAGTGCGACATAGAACATGCAAATAACTTTGTATCCAAAAATTACAGTACTGTTAATATCTTATCTCAAAATATTCGTAGCCTCAATTGTAACATGCCAAATTTCGTCACTCTCCTACAAAGGTCTGAAATATACTGGGACGTATTAGTCCTTACAGAATGCTGGCTACCATCAGCAAAGTTTATACCAACTTTTGACAAGTACAACTATATAGTGACAACCTCTCATAAAACCCAAAATGAAGGAGTGGTTATCTATTATAATAAGCAATTCAATGCAGTATGCGAAGAACCTGTAGTTATAGACGCTAATTGCCTGGTATTAAAATTAGATCAAGAAACCTGTATCCTAGGAATATATCGCCCACTAAGTCAAACTAATACATCAAAATTTATTGACTCCTTAGATTCACTTCTCACTTGTTTTAAAAGCTTTAAAAATATTTCCTCTGCGGTGATATAAATATTAACATAGTTCCGAACAGTTCTGACAAAAGATCGTATGATTACCTGAACATCCTGTCAAATCATGGTATGCTCCCAGGTCATACTTTGCCAACGCATGGACGTACATGTCTTGATCACATGATGCTTAAAACTAAAATAGAAGCTCTCTGTTTCGTATTTGAAACATCCATCACTGATCACGAGAGTGTGGCTATTAGTTTTAAACTAAAATCGCGTACTAAATACTTAAACAAAGTCATTGCGTGGTTGACTTTGATAAACTTTATAAATGGTATATAATGTATATAATGGTTTGGGTCTTTTTCCTATATATAGGAAAAAGACCCATACCAACCGATATTTAAATGGTGAATCGCACCATCATCCATCACAGTTAGCTACCGTGGGAAAATCTTTGTTTCAGAGAGCACGAGGGATCTGTGACAGAAAACATCTGGCCGCCGAGCTTCAGCACGTCGAGCAAGTATTGCAAGACAACAAGCTTCGGGTCCCGCGCCTACGTCACAGTGACCGAGTGAAGTCGGCCACAGTCGAGCGTGTGCCTGCTGTACTACCCTATGTCAGAGGAGTCACAGACAAGGCTTCAAGCCGCCGAAGAAGATTAGTCAATTTTTACCATCCGTCAAGTGTAATATCCCTCTACAAGATGCAGGAGTGTACAAGCTTGATTGTGAATGTGGTCTCTCTTACATAGGACAAACAAAAAGATCCATTAAAACCCGCGTGAAAGAACATATAGCTGACGTGAGGCACCGACGCTCTGGGAAGTCTGCAGTCTGTGAACATGTTCAAGATCGTCCCCGCCATTACATCAGATTTGATAGACCACAAATCCTCGCAAAAGAACACCGATTCCTACCAAGGATGATACGCGAGGCTATTGAAATTAAAAAAACATCCTAATAATAAACATCCAATAGAGAAGATGGATGGGTGCTGCCATCTGCTTGGGATCCTATAATTAACAAAATTAAATCCAAACCCAAGCATATCACTGCAAGACTTCAAGATACTGTAAGCTCATTCTGCGTAGATCGGACCAAAAATTAATATTCAAAAAACTGAAGGTAGCCGGGCTAACTATGACATTAGCACATCAAACACCTCAGTCCCCCCCCGTGACCATGGGTGCTGTAAAGCACCCGAAACGTCGGAAATCAAAATTAATAAAATTAAACGCGATAAAATCCGTAAAAATAGTTTTATTCAATGTGTAGTGTTCGCGTAAATATAAGAAATCATTAAACTTTATAAAGTTATGCAAAACTTTAATTTCCAACCTATCCTTGAATGTCAAGATCCTAACCTATCGACTGATCTTCTTGTATCTAATTTATCCTCGGCCATTAATAACAACTCCAGCATGGTTAAAACTACTGAAAGAAGTTTGATTTCTAAACCATAAATAAAGACTCGGTATAAGATAGTCTTCCATTAATTTCACTTAAATTAATGGAAGACTATCTCAATGGTAGAAAACAACGGATCAGAATAGAAAACCTCCTAAGTGATGAGGTAGCAGTCAAATTTGGTATTCCACAACAGCATAATCGGTCCTACACTACTCTTCTTGGTGTACATCAATGACCTTTGCCAACTTCCCCTTCATAAGGGCAAAACGTTTTCATTTGTTGACGATACCGCCTTGTTCTTCAGTGGGGATAGCTGGGAAGAGGTATTTGATGTCGCACAAGCTGGTCTGAATAAAGTCAGGAGCTGGCTGCAAAATAATGTTCTAACACTCAACGTGTCTAAAACTAAATATATAACCTTTGCCCATAGGAGTAATCTACTCCCACCGACCTCTTTTGCTATTTCTGCCCATGCCTGTGATTCCGAAACCATGTGCTCATGTCCCACTCTTGAAAGAGCCGAGAATATTAAATATCTTGGGGTCATAATTGATCAACATTTTTTCGCACATTGAGACTCGACTCTTATAACCAGACTCCGAAAATTGATCTTTATTTTTAAAATCCTAAGAAATTCTGCTGACCGAAAGATTATTAAGATGGTTTACTACGCATTATGCCAATCTCTAATCGAATACTGCATCATATCATGGGGGGGGGGGGGGTGTGCTGGCTGCCAAAACTCATCTTATCAAAGTAGAGAGGGCACAGCGCGCCATACTTAAGGTAAGTGCTGGTCTACCCCTCCGATTCCCTACTGTAGACCTGTATAAGGAATGGGATGTTCTCACTGTTAGGCAAACTTTTATTTTGCATACTGTGCTTAAAACACACTCGCAGCTGCAATATGACGAGAAGCTACTCAATAATAAGCGCCGAAAAGATAAGGTATGTCACACACTTCAACTTAAAACATCTTTCTCACATATAACTTCTTTTGCTTTCTTGGACAAAAACAAATTAAATAGCATCCTTAATATATATCCTAAAACCAAATTTAACTGTAAAAAAAACATTAAAAAACTATTTATAAAATCTATATTACAAAAAAACATAGAACCTTTTGACTGTACTTAAATATTCCTAAATCCAAGATATATCTACTCACAGCCGTTAACTCCATACTCGCATCACACATACACATATTTACACATTTACACTCCCAAAAATTGATTCGTTCATACGTTTGCACTCACATACTTATTGACACTTCACACCAACTTAAACAAACTTATAATTTCTGCAACATTTTATACTTTCTTTTTATATCAATGGCTTTTATTAGTTTTAATTATGCCACTAATTCTGTCCGGGGGTTGGGGCTCTGGTGACCTGTAACACAGCATTTTTTACAAAAACCTACTTCAGGCACCAGTCTCTCACAAAGATGAAACCTAATTATGGCAAATTTTCAACTCTAAAAGAACCACTCGTGAAGAGAAAATAAATGATTATTATTCGGGATATTCATAAAGTATTCTCATTTGGTTGGGCTGAATAAATATATAAAAGAAATATAGTAAATAAAATACATAAATATATATGTATATATATTAAATATACTAACACAAATAATACATAAATAAATAAAAACCCAACCAAATGGAAGCCCTCGGCAGTGGAGATATTATTATTTTATTTTTATAATTTTTGTTCTTCAACAATTTGTTGTGCCTTTTAATTAAATGGTAAATTCTAAATCCAATGTAATTTTTTGTAATCTATTGGAAAGCACTCACATGGCAAAACAAATATACAATATTGCACATGTTTAAATATTTCATTACCAATATTTACAATGTTTCTTTCGAAATCAAAATATTCGCAAAACTTTTGCTCAAGCAATTCATACATTAATTTCAGATACATTCTCACATTGACTGGAACTCGAACAAGCACCGTCATTTTTGTCGGCAAGTTGAGTCTTGGAAAAGCATTTCCAAATAAATATTTTACAGTTCTTTTTTTTAGAAAACTTAATACAGGATTTTTGGAAGTGATCCTCACACATTCTATAATGTTGACTTTTTTTTGAAGGTTGGAGGTTTTTAAAGGAGATCTTCTCGTCCGACAGCTTTTAACCACTCTTGTCGTCTGAAATAAAACATGCAAAAAAAACACATGAATCTACATATTCAATTTATAAGCGTAATTATTCAATCATAAACATAATTAAAATACTATTAAATCAGTTAAAGGTACGTTTTCTTTCAATGTTAAGGTATATGTATGAGGTATCTATCTACCACATTAAAAATAATAAATTATAGTCAAGTTACTACTTACCTAGTGGAGTCTTTGGGATAATTAAAAAATTATATATATTTTCTTTTGTTCTATTATTGTTCATACAAACAGTACAGTAAGCCATATTTATACTTTTTTATGTTTCATTTGACACAAATAAGTTATATTCAATTGAAAAATAAAATTTGTTTTTCAACTGAATATAACTTATCTGAATATAACAAAATTTGTTTTTCAACTTATTATTCTTTACATAACCCTGAGTTTGAGGAATGACCGAGGTGGTTTACAGCAGTTTCTCTCTGTACGTAACGAGCCGCCAGTGCTCACGCACATACGCGCCTCAAGCTTGTAGTAGTGTAACTATCATAGCGCGGTTGTATGAAGCTTTGCCTCTGTACGGTACGGTTTCTTTACTCACGTGCTATGACATCGCTTTAGATGACATGATGTGATTTGTCACATTCTTATCAGAAACGTTGTCGTAATGTCATGTTAGAGTCCCTTATTAGGATTTTACCTGTGCTGTAAAGGCGCTTTACATAAATTAACTGCATATGGACATATGGACAAATATCCAGACACGGAATAATTGTTTGTAAGGCATATAAACACTTGCGCCGTGAAGGATTCGAACCCGTGGCTTCGCAGCGTTGCAGTCAATTGGTTACCCACTGGGCTGCTGAATCATCACTTGAGTACCTTTTCTGTGCTTTATCTTCATTGAAGTGAAAGTATTATTCAAGTAATAATATAAAATAAATATTCTATTACCAATACACTATGATTACAACAAATTTTACGAATTTTATAGCTTTTGATTTAACTTATTTAATTTATTTTTAATTCCGACGTTTCGTGTACTTTATAACACTTATTGTCACGTTGATGACTGAGGTGTTTGACATTTTTTTTCGTTCGAGGTGTATGTGTAGATCAGACCAAAAATTAATATTCAAAAGCTGAAGGTAGCCCGGGATAACTATGACATTGAGATATCAAACACCTCAGTCCCCCTCCGTGACTATGGGTGCTGTAAAGCACCCGGAACGTCAGGAATGAAAAATAAGTTAAATTAAATTCGATAAAATCCGTAAAATTTATTGTATTCATTGTGTTTTAGTAATAGAATATTACTTAAAAATATTTTACGTAATATTTTAAGTTTTCGATTCGAGTAAATTTAAAAAATCATTACCAAAACACAAGAGTTTGACGAGAATAGACGTTTACTAACGTAAAATTTAAAAAAATATATTTGTGTTGTTTTTAATTTATTCTCTCAGTATTTCGAGTAATTTTTTAATTAATAAATTAGTTTGTTTCTTTATTTTGATAATAAATTGTTGGTATTGTTAAGATCAAAAAGAGAACCATCCTATATATTTTAATTGTAACCATCACAAGTCCTCTGTTAGAGAGGCTTCTTCATTGATTTCGAAAATCAAGGCCACACATTTTCTTTTTCCAAAAGCATATCTCACCGGCAATACGCTACCTTACTACATAGAGTCTAAAAGAGTCGCTCTACACTACGCTTACCGGTAGAAAGCTGCCTCTTGAGAGACTATTTATCCCATTTGTTGACGATACTAGAAACTCGTTGGAGTGGACTGGTGTGGAGTGGAATAGAATAAAATAGAATAATTTTCAATTATATATAGATTACAAGTAATTCTCACCAAAATTAATTTTTTACCTTTTTTATGGGAAATGTTATGCCAGGCTTAAAATACCCCGACCGGTAGACATCAGCGTCAAATGCGCAAGACGATGTACTGCGAGTGTCAATCCGCCTGCCAAGTATGACAATTAAGGCTGGATATGAGGGGGGAGAAGCTCTTTGGAAGAGGTTTATCTCCGGCAATTAATCAATGACTACATGATACAATATATAATTCTACAAACTTAAAGGAAGTATTCACAGTCAAGTTTATGTGAGGAGCTGGTGTCTATTATAGGAATAATACCTGTATTACAGATCACCAGGATCCTCAACCCACGGGAGTAGGTATAACATAGCAAAAGCTTAATTAAAATTACGTTTGCTTAGATATCCAGTTGATAAGGAGGTAAGACTTCTAATTAATATTATGTATGTGTGTGTGTGTGTGTGTGTGTGTGTGTGTGTGTGTGTGTGCGTGTGCGTGTGCGTGTGCGTGTGTGTGTGTGCGTGTGCGTGTGCGTGTGCGTGTGCGTGTGCGTGTGCGTGTGCGTGTGCGTGTGCGCGCGTGTGCATGCGCGTGCGCGTGCGCGCGTGTGCGTGTGCGTGTGCGCGTGTGTGTGTGTGTGTGTGTGTGTGTGTGTGTGTGTGTGTGTGTGTGTGTGTGTGTGTGTGTGTGTGTGTGTGCGCGTAATAATAACAGATATTTAACTACTGGAGCTGCGAATGTTTTCGAGCCTTGCCCTCAATGTTAAATTTCATAGGGAACCGGAGACGCTTTTTACTGGATACGAGGAATTCCGTTAATATTCTACAAAAAAAACAACCAGCTAAGTTTTTCATTCTCGTCGGCTTCGTCGGATTCAGTCAATTGCAATTTTACCACGAGCTCAGTGGTAAAGAAAAACAACGTGAGCAAACGTGCATTTATGAGAAATCAACCATTGTGAGGACTGCAATGACGATGATGATGTCAGCCAACATGCACCGAAGCAGCGCAGCGGACAAATTGCTCCATAAACCCCAGAATTTGGTGGATGGATATAGGCTGAAACTTTACTCTTGACATATATTATGTGGCTACACCACATCATTCCCGAACGTTTAATTTTTGTATCTTATTTACTTTCAGGCGGCTATGACTGCCTCGTTGATCTAGTGGTTGTAGTAGTGCGACTGCTGACAATGAGGTCCCGGGTTCGAATTCCGAGTCGGGCCAAAAAAAAAACAGTCATTGAGTTTTTCCATCAAGAAATTCTCAGTAGCTGCCCGGAGTCAGGAAGTTGGTGGTGTCTCACCCCCGTGCCTCGGAAAGCACGTAAAGCCGTTAGTCCTGCGCCTGATCTCTCTCCGGTCGTGTCGGTTTACCGTCCCATCGAACTATGAGAGCGAGGGAATAGAGAGTGCACCTGTGCTTGCGCATACACTTGGGCACTATAATCCTGTCCTGTGCCGATGGCTAGTCTCCGTTGAGACTGGCCGCCGTGACCGAAATTCAGTCTGGAGGACATTATTATTACTTTCAGGCGGCTGCATAATGACATGAACTTGGAGTGCAGTATTTTGCTGGATTTTGTAGGCTGGTTTTAACCGATTAATGAAAACTGTGACTTCATAGCCACTAATTCTTTCTGAATTATTATATATATTTCTTTGTATGAATTTGTATGGCCCTGAATAAGATGATTGAAATGCTCGCGATTTTGTATATTCTCTTTCGTACACGTGCGTAGCTGTTGGCAAGTCTTTAAAAACAAAGGTCTTGTATTTACTGTGCCGTGACGCTGGCAATGGACTTATATTTTCCATGTTAACACGTAGGCGCGCAGTGAAATCCGTCAGATTGGTGGTTGTTGTCAAGGAAAGATAGAAGAATTCTCTCTGTAGTCTTAACGGTTCACCATAAACTAAGTCAGTCGGAGATGCTTGTAGATCTTCCTTTAAAACACTTTTCATATCTAATAGTACTAGAGGCAAACTTTCAGTCCAGTGTTGGTTACCGTGTTAAGCTATGGCCGATTTTAACTGCATGTGCATTCCTTCCACCATTCCGTTACATGCAGGGTGATAAGCAGTTGTTTTCTTGTGCTGGAAACCTATTGAATCTAAAAGATATTTGAACAGCAATGATTCAAACTTCCCCGATCAGATATTATTTTCGCAGGACATCCAAATCGCGAAATCCAACCTAGTAGCAGGGCCTTTGCAACAGATTCCGCAGTAATGTCTATTAAAGAGATTGCTTCTGGCCACCGTGTGAATATATCTACCGCTGTCAGACAGTACCGAAAACCTTCTGATGGTGGAAGAGGTCCAATTATGTCTATGTGCATATATTGGAACCGGGCATGTGGCAATTCAAATGTGTGTAATGGCGATGACACGTGTCAGGTAATTTTTGAGGTCTAACAGTGTTTAGCACTTGCTTTAGTCCATAGTCGGCAGTCTTTGTTCTTGCCGGGCCAAACGTAACGCTACTAATTTTGTGGTAGCATCAGCGCCTGGATGACTCAGTAAATGGAATGTAGCATAAAGGAGACAGTTTCTTTTTGTATGGAGAATGGGCCCACCAAAAATTGTGATGACTCGTAATGAAATGTATGTAGATTTATTCCTTATAATCTCTAGATTACTATAGTAATATTAGTTGTACCATATATAAAGGGAATACTGAGAAAATAACAATCAAACGGCGATCTCATTATAACCTAAAATCCCATACGGGCGACTGTCTAATAGTTTTTTATTGATATCCTATGTTATAATAGTGCACTCTGAATAGTAAAAAGTGTAAAAAAGTTGTAGGTTCTTCGAATTCTTAAGTACTACTTGGTGGATGGATTTTTTTTAGTAGTACCGGAGTAAACAGTACGAATAAACAGACGCGGTGATGTATTGATTCTTAACTGTATTTATTATTTATTGTGGTGTATTGAATACTAAGCACAGAATACATTACAAATGTATTCAAGTGAAGCAAAAAGTAAGCCAAAACTATGCTCAACTAATTTTAAAAACAAGCACACATGTACTTATTTATCTAATATCATTTGCAACCAGTAACACGGTTTTAGGTGCATGTGTGCGTCCAACAGTGAACTTTTAAGGGGTGTTTTGCGAGTTTTACCTCTACAGCGATTGAGAAAATAAATAGCACGTAAGATGTTTTGAACTGGTCGTGTTAGGATAAAAAAAACTCTGTATTGTCACTGTATTTATTGTAAAATCATCACATTCTTAAAGCAGTATTAAAAGTGACCCATGCCACCAGGTGCAGTGTCAAGACATTGTTATTAATATGTATTGATTGAATAACATGTTTACATTCCAAGCACCATTAAAACCAAAATGACTGGATAGTAACATATCCAATTTTTACGATATTAACCACGAAAAATAAATAGCATGTAAGGTGTTTTGAATATTGTGTTAGGATAAAAATAAAAAAACACTGTATTGTCACTGCATTTTTATTGTCTATTATTGTAAAATCATCATATTCTTAAAGCAGTCTATTATCAGTATCACAGGCCGCGAGGTGCAGTGCCAGGACATTCTTTTAATATGTGTTGATTGATTGGCATGTTTACGTCCAACCACAATTGAAGCTAAAATGTAAAATTCTCGAGTAGCAGTCTCGTACCGGTAAGCTCAGTGTGGGGCGGCTACCCTCTAGATGGAGTGACCACCTGGTAAGACATTCAAAAAGTCGATGGATGCAGGTGGCTCAGGACCGTGCTTTGTATAATTCCTTGGGGGAGGCCTATGTTCAGCAGTGGACTTGTGTAGGGCTGTAATGATGAAGAAGTTTTAAACTAGTTGTGTACGGATACGGCTCGTCATACGGGTAAGACACGCTCTCACAGAAAACGCTACCAGCGTAAAATAGTAGCTTAATGCTCCTGTGTTTCGTATGGTAAGTGTAGAGAACCGGAGTCCTTTTTTACTGGAAACGAAGCAATCCATCTTAGTCCTCAGGGGTGACAATGCATCTGCATTTTGATTCTTAAACGAGGATAAATGTAGATGTCTATGAGCCACAGCATCTACTTACCATCAGGTGGACCGTGCGCTCGTTTGTCACACTTATTCTATAAAAAAAAAAAACAAAAGGAGATTGTTAATTGAAAGAGATACGAAAAGGTATCAGAGCATCTATTCAACTTGCTCGGCGTTTATTTATAAATTAGGCGCTTTATTTATAATAAGGCACATAGTAGAAACAGGTCAAGTAAGCAACAATAATTACTTATAACACTAATTAAGTTTTATTGATTATTATTTGTCATCATTACAACAATTCACTGCTGAACATAGGTCTTCCCTAAATTAAATATTAATGTAAAATATTGTATAGCCCTTCCGTCAACTGCCATCGCGTTTCGTCCCGTATGGTGTCGTAATAGTCGTAACAGAGTAAAATAAAGCTACCAGGAGATAAGCAGCAACATCTCCCTATAGAATACCACAAAAAGCTTTGGTTGCCACAAGCGTAGCAACTGTGGCAAAAACTATCATATAGTAATGATGCATATTTATATTACTATATAAATATGCATCATTACTACTTGTGTATAAATTATTCCAATCATTGTGAGGTTCATTTAAGTGGTATTCACAAATACGAGCGCACAGTGGCACATAAAATGAGTTATCAATCAGCAATCTCTTTTAGGTTAGTAGTTCTTTTAGTTTAGGTATTAAGAATCTAGATAAATGATTACATAACTTAAAAATACAGAGACGGGAAGTAGGCAGCACGCCCATAACTAGCCACAGGATAGAATAGAATCATTTTATTCAATATAGATTACAATATAATACTTATTAAAAGTCATTTTTACTTTACCACTGGTTCGCAAAAACCTCTGTCCTGGAAGAACCAGCAAGAAACCCAGCGAGACTTTTTTTCTTTAAAAAAAAAGAACATTTTACAATATAATATTTTATACAATTGTTTTGTAGTAGTAGTAGTAAGAGATATAAAAGTATACACACAAGTGTAATAATAATCCCATATAATCAAATTTATTAATACAATAAAGGGTCTTATATCACCATTCGTTTGTTTAACTCCTCCTAACATTCGCTCCTGGCGCGACCCTGCCGAAGTAACGTGACGCGAATATGACACCTCTGCCATATTTGGAGTGGAACATTTTTCTGTGTGCAACTGATGAACTAAATCAAGCTATGTTCTATCTGGAGTTACGCGACTGTGTATACGTGTTTAACAAAAGTTAACGAAAAATAACATCCAAGATGGGCAAACAGACTAAAGAAGAAACCGTAATTGTGCAAAACGCAAGCAATAAGGCAGGAATTGAACAATTGCATTTCACCTGACTACGAGTAATATTTTGCTGTCTATCATTGTGTTGGTACTTCTATCAACCTATATTGCTTGTATCGAATATATAGGCGATGTCATATAAAGTGGACACACAGCTAAACAGAAATACCCTAAGAAGGTCTTTTTTCGGCAACCGCAACCCCACAAATGTGGAAGAGGCAAGTCAACCAAGGGCGTATTATAGTATGACCGTCGTGGATCGAAGTTTAAAAGTGGCGTTTATGTGCATATAAAATGAGTAAAAGTGCGGTCTATTAATAGTGAAGAAAAAAAGGGTATAGTGTTTATAAATCAACTACATTAATCTGGGACTTAGTCTATATTACTGAACTTTATATTTTAAATTAAATCATGTATTCGTTGTACTGTCTTTAATCGTCATGTAACCGTATTATTATTATATTAAATATTTCAAAATTATTTATAGTATACTCTATTCTACGTATTGGTAGTAAGTTATGAATATTTCTTTAGAACAGTTATATGAGCAATTAAAGAAGTGAGAACATATTTAATTAAAATTGGACCGAGTAGACGTGAAGGAAAAGTTTTAGATACTAAACTTAAAGAGGCCAATGAAATATTTAGTGAATACTCAAGTTGTTAATAAATTTTAATAGTAAAGTGGAAGGTAAGATTAAATCTACTGATATTCCATCTTATCAAACCTATTGTAAGAATTTTGAATCATTATATCAGATATTATAAAATTGTGTAAGCCTGAGTGTGTACAATCTGAAAATCGAGCAATATGGATACTTTGATTTGAAAACGGCTTTGACTTTATTACCTGTTATGTTAGATGACGAAACAAGTGTGAAACAATTAATCGACAATATTCAGTATTATAATTTTTGTTAACAAAACAGGAATGTAAAAATAATTTAATTAAATTCATATTAAAAAGTAGATTATCTCAATCTGCTAAATTATGTCTTCAAGACGATTACTCTAATGTTGAAGATGGTTAGTGACATGCAGAAAGAGTTGTTGCCAAGAAAGGAGCAGCAGCAACTGAAAATAAATTGCAAAAAATTACGCCAAAATGATATGTCAATCTTGATTATGGAAAACAAATAACAGAGTTATTTGTGGACCTTACGATATCGCGTCAACGGTAATACCGCATATTACAATATTTTGAAAACTGTTAATGAAAACAAGCGATCAAGCAATTTTCCGATGGCTTACGAAATCGTCGAATCAGCACAATATTTCTGCCAGAAATTACAGCTCTGAAAGATGCCATTCAACAGCTCAAGATGAAGAGGCTCATCATCATCGGCCGCAGGAGAGGTGATGGGTATGTCCAGTAAGAAATTTTATTATCCTAGGAATTTTCATCATAATTCAGGTACCACGTGGCAACGGGCGTAATCGGCAAACGTTTTCACAGCGGGGACACTACCATGGAAACTCGCAGCGATCGAGTTCATGGAACCATTCGAACTCACGTCCAAGGACAGCGAAGACGATATAATCGAGGTAATGTCTGTAATTATCGCGGAAATCAGGACAAAAAAGAAATGTAATATATTAATGAAAACCAGGAATCAACTTCAAATGAACCCCGACTAGATAAGTTTTTCGAGAAATAAAATCATTTAATTTTGGCTAGTAGTAATAGCAATTGTTTTATTCTTTACCAGTTTCATCATGCAATAGATTATTCTTCTTAGTCGACACAGGCGCATCTTTATCCGCCGTAACATATAAACATGCTATCGAATTAAGTGTTTCATTACATAAAGAGAATGTAATTATAAACGGTCTAGGTATGAGGTAAAACAATCGGATATGTTTATGTTCCATTAATGATTCATGGATCTGTTATTAATCACAAGTTCTTTGTTTTAATTCGTTACCATTTCGTCGCATGGAATTCTAGGTAGAGACTTTTGAATAGATTTGGAGCATGTTTAGATTTCGAGAAAATATTTTATCTTTGAAATTAGTCGGCCACACTTGTTTCTTGCCTTCACTAATAATTATAATATTAACGTATTGAAATTTCCAAGAAGTGAATCCACACATTATATTCAAAACTGATTTTCAAACCGATTGCATTATTTGTTCACGAGAATTACAGATTATTAATAGCCTGATAGCGACACCAATTAAGGGAAAATACTAATAAAAATATTAAATGTTACCGAAAAATCAGTAAACATTGTCAGGAATAAATCCTGCAATTCATGATCTTAACGATTATAACATTTGTAGTTTTGAGAAAAATGAGAATAATTCAGACCGAGTAAACGATTATTTTCCTCATTAAAATTAAATGATTTAAATGACTTAGAAATTCAAAGTATTCAAAATATTTGTGCAAAATATGCAGATGTTTTTATTTAGAGGGCGATAAATTGACAACAACAGATATTTACACTCACAATATTTTTGAAACCAAACGTTAGTCCAGTATTTTCAAACCCTATAGGTTACCAATTAGTCAGAAAGGAAAATTAATCGTCAAATTAGCAACATGCTTAAAGAAGGGATTATAGAACCTAGTAAAAGTGACTGGTCTAGTCCAATATTATTGGTGCTAAAAATTAGATAAATCGGTAACAAAATGGCGATTGGTAGGATTACTGTAAATTAAATAACTGTATAGAGGATGATAAGTACCCTCCTGATATCACAGAAATCTTAGAATTTTTGTCTGAAGTATATTTACACATTTAGATTTATATCAGGTATTACAATGTTAATTTAGATAAAAGTTGTCGAAAATTTACTGCTTTCGATTCTGGTCAATATCAGATGACGAGAATGCCCATGGGATTAAAAAACAAGTCCCAGCTCTTCTCATGAATGATGAATTTAGCAATGTCAGGACTAAATAATGAAAATGCTTGATTTATTTAGATGACGTCATTGTTTTGGTAGACAACTAGACCACCACAATAAAAACTTACAGGATGTTTTTTGAAAGACTTGTTCAGTAAATTTAAAATTAAACCGTCAAATGTACATTTCTTAAAAACAGATTTTATATTTGGGACATTGTATATCTAACGAAGGGATTTTACCTGATCCTGAAAAATAAATACAGTAAAACTATCCTTGTCCGCAAAATGCCGACGAAGTTAAAAGATTTGTATGTCTACAAATTATTATAGAAAGTTTATACCCAACTTTGCTGAAATTGCACAACCATTAAACCAACTTTGTAGAAAAATATAATTTCTGTTTGGACTGAAAATGTCAAAGTCTTTGAAACACTCTAAAAACGTATTATGTCCCCCAGTTTTAGATTACCCTGATTTTCAAAAGAAAATTATTTCATTTACAAACCGATGCATCTAATAAAGCAATTGGAGCAGTTCTGTCGAATAAAATGGAAGACCAATAGCATTTACTAGCAGATCTCTGAATAAGGCTGAATCAAACTATCCAGTTATAGAAAAGAGTTGTTAGCGATAGTATGGCCGTCAAATATTTCAGACCGTATCTGTATGGGCAATATTTTAAAATCAGGACTGACCATAAACCTCTAGTATACCTATTTGGCATGAAAGATCCATCGAGCAGGCATGAAGTTTCGTTTGGTATTAGAGGAATATAATTTGACGTAGAGTATGTAAAGGGTTCAGATAATGCAGCTGCAGATGTTATCTAGAATCTGAGTTCGAAAGAGTTAAAAGAGTTAAATGAGAACATTGTTAACGTCGCGACACGAGCAAAATCGCAAAAATAATAAACCAGGATCCTTCTCGTTGGACATGATACCCACAGACTTGAGGCCTGATCAACCGAAAGTCGTAAGTAATCATGTCAAACCAGCAGAATCAGTGGAGTTGCGTATGGTTAATAAAGATGATTTGAAAACATTGAGAAAATTAAGAGTTATTAGTAAAGAAAATAACATTTTGTTATGTTGAAAAGGAAAAGATAATTTATATTAAATATCTAAGTTCCGACTCACGAATGACGCGACGCGAGTTTGTGAGGGAATTAGATGAATTTTGTAAGTTAATAAATGTTAATGAAGTATGTATAATAAAGAAGGATGGTAATAAGGAATTTATTAAAAACTAGTTGAAGAATCTATGAATGATAGGACCGGTCCACGTGTACATATAATAAATAATGTAAAACGATATATAGTAAGGATGACAGAAAGGTGATATTAATGACTTCCATCTCCTACCTAGCAGGCCATGAGAGAAGGATGGTCACACAATATAAAAAGTATTATTATTGGCCTGGGTTAGATAAGGGTAAAGAACTTTGTTAGGCATTGTGACAAATGTCAGCGTCAGAAATTTTCGTTACCCGTAAGAGAGCCATTAGAAATAACAACGACAGCTAACACAGCGTTTGAAAAGATATATTTAGACCTAGTAGTCCATTTGAAGTTGATAATAATAATTACTCTTATGGTTTAACGCCACAATGCGAACTCACTAAGTATGTCAGCATATCCCTTAATTTCTTAAAACCAACGGGCAGCAAAGAGTTGTTACTAACTTCATTCTAGGTATGAGTACCAAGTAACAACTACTGACAGAGGAAAGAGTTCACTGCATCATTCCAAGAGGTATGTAAATTGCTTCAAATAAAAATTAAATCGACTGCTTACCACCACCAATCACTAGTTGAAGTGATAAAAATTAAATGCTTTTCTTCGCATTCAAATTGATAATCACCCTGAAACATGGAGCGACTGGTTACCATTTGGTCGTTTGTTTATATAATACGACAGTTCATACAGAGACGAAATTCAGTCCTTATGAACTTGTCTTTGTAAAAATGTTCACTTCCTAGTAATTTGACAGTAGATTTAGAGCCACTTTATAACTACGATCATTATCCATGTGAGCTCAAATACAGGTTACAATTGTCACAAAGAGACGCAAGAAATAATTTGATAAAGTCAAAGAAAAGAGAAAATTATATTTGATAAATATACCTGCCTATAAAATACAA
Source organism: Parnassius orleans (assembly GCA_029286625.1). Lineage (NCBI taxonomy): Eukaryota > Metazoa > Arthropoda > Insecta > Lepidoptera > Papilionidae > Parnassius > Parnassius orleans. Next base: position 468,340 of record JAGSMP010000266.1, on the reverse strand, counting down.
TGTAAATGATTTAGTACTCTAAAAAAATGAGTCAGTAATAAACTAAGTGATCTATACTCTGGTCCTTATAAAGTTGTTAAAGATGTAGCACCAAACGTAGAAATAATTAAGAATGGTAAAAATGAATTAGTAAAACCGCACGAAATTGTATATCCACAATAAATAAACATATTTTATATGCTTTTGTCTAATACATTTATTGTTATTATTATTATTTTCTGTGATTACTTAATATTACGTAATTATAAATATTCTAAATTAAATAATCAAAAAAAATCTTCTTAAAATAAATACCTTATATATATTTTATAATGTAACTGTTCTTAATATTTACAAAAATAAAATCTTTTAATGTATCGATAGTTAAAAAAAAAAAAATCCTTGTATTGTCACATTTTTTTTTTTCTTTGATGAAGGTGTAGTAGTAGTAGTAAGAGTATATGTACACACACAAGTGTAATAATAATCCTATATAATCAAATTTATTAATAACAAAGTGAGTCTTATATCACCATTCGTTTGTTTAACTCCTCTCCCAATATCTGCCTACAGTTTTGAAAACATTTAGAGCATGGTAGCGATCACCTCATTCCCAGGGGTTATTATCAGTCATGTACTCTCTAGTAGTATAATAACCCTTACTAAACAATTTTTGCTTAAGAAATAATTTAAACCTTTTGACAGAAAAGGTCTGCATATTATTATAGTAATTGTTGATGCCGCTCTGGAAATGGCAGGAGTTAAAGTTACAGGCATAAGGGGTGATTGTGGGATGTTACCGATGTCTTCAACATTCATGGATTGTAATTCCATATCCCTGTTATCATTTGCGTCTCCATACAGTTGTAGAGGCTCTCGGCCGACAAGATTGCAGACTCATTCTAAATGATCCATCTGAAAAGTGTTTTTTTTTCATCAACTAACCGAACAGACGTATTTTACAGTGTCTACCACTTAAATAATAATATTTATTAATATTTTATTTATTTCAATCTTTATTACTAATAAACAGTCTTAATGCCTCTTAAATTATATATAAATAGCATGTACTCGCTTCATAATACTTTTGTAGTAAACCAGATTTCACTAAAAGAAATAAAAATACATCAAATCAGAAAGGTAAACAAGTGAAGTAGTTATTTTAGAATTATAACATTATTTGACTAAGTACAAGTTCTTAGACGTTTAATTTACACTAATTTCATTAAAGGTAAAAAATATTACTTGTGTATTAAGTACAAAGACATACATATATGGGGTAAGGTAAGGAAGAAGTAGCATCTATCTAATAACAACTAAAGAAAAAAAAACTATGGTTATCGAATATCTCCCCTATAAGGCAATCTGTGGGGGAGGTCTATGTTCAGCAGTAAACTTTTGATAGGATGTAATGTAAAGTTAAAGATAACCTGGTGGTGAATAGCCAAATTGTTTGTAGTGCGAGGTGTATGATACTACAAACATCAATCTGTGTGCCAAAGCGATTATGTCAACTCCTCCGGGCAAGCCTATTTCAGGCAGGGGATCACTTACAGGCTGTTAAAGTAAGTACCTGGTGTGATGGTATCCACTGCAAAATAATATCTCTTTCTGCTGAGTTAATTGGCACAGCCCGTGTGTGGTGAGCTCTTAAAATTGAAGATCCACATGGAATACAAATCTTCTAATGGAATGAGCAGTTTCAATACTTTCTTAATATTTTAGAAGTTATAACAAACTGCACTTGCAGTTTGTTATAACTGCCAAACTGTTTGGTGTAACTGAAACAGTTTGGTGTAACTGAAAAAATTGGGTGCAAATAAAAATAAAGAAGTAAAGAAATATTAAACTCAGAAAGAATGTACATTACCTACAATCAACAAAATAAAATAAAATAATGTAAACAAAATTTTGCTTCCTGATGGAGTTTAAATATAATGAACATAAATAGTAGATGTATTTAATCAAATATTAACACTAATATGTATTCCTAATAACATCCATTTATTTTATGTTATCTATATCTATAATATTAAATTCAGAAGGAATGTGAGTACCCTTCTGAATTAACAACGCTTCCTATTAACAACTACCAAAAAAACTGTGGTTGCCGACTTGTCTACTAAGCATGGCAACTATAGCAAGTATCCTCCTGTGAGGAAATCTGAGGGAAGGTGAACATAGTCAGCAATAGGCTTTTGATAGGATGTAACGGTTGTGGATATAGTTACTCTGACAGACACTTTTAACATAGATTTGTGTATATTTTGTGTGATTTTATTTTATCTATTAATTAAATTAGATTTTACAAATAACATAACACTTCAATACTTTGACACTTTTAACCTTTTAACATACTAATAAGAATTGTGTTTGTTATTTGTTTTAGGTAATTCAACATAAATTATAGATTTTCCAAAATTCTAGGAGCAAAAGTAAACTTGTATTATACACTCACATATACTTTTAATTAAACTCGTCAGTTTTCATTTCGAATGTCATGGTGAATTAAATACAATGTGGAATATTTGGCTAACCTGTATAATATAATCCAACACTTGTTGCATTGATTAGACATTGTCATATGAATTTGTTAGTAATATGAAGGGATATTTATTAGTATTTTTACAAACTTAAAATAATTAAGTACTAAAACATGTATAGATCGTTAAGTGTCTGTGGGTGTGGGTCGTTTATTATTATTTCTAAAAAATCGTACCATATCTCAATATTCAGTAAAAATAAAATAAAATGTAATACATTATAAACGAAAATTAGTAGTTTTCGTTTCCGTAGTATAATATTTTTGGACTAGAACTTCTAGAGTGACTAAAATAAGATATATTTCACATAAAAGTTTGAAACTTTAAATCAATTGTAGGTTTTGTACAGTTGAGTTCTTCGCATTCCATGAGATAAGATACTCACTCACCTCTTGAGAAATCCACAAATATAAAAGTTGGCGCACATCTGCTCCTGTCTCGGCTAGTTATTGTCTTCGCACAGTGCATTAAAATCCACAAATATTATTTAATTGTTTTCAGTGTATGCTGATCTTCCAGATGCAATAAGTACAAAAAACAGCAGCGTGACGAATGTCAATGCCGTAAAGTAATACCCGGCCGCCGGCACAGACATAGTATGATGCTTATATTATTATAATATGGCCGTCGGTTATTACCCAGCACGGAAGTCAATGACAAAATAGCGTTCCGTTCCACGGTGTCTTTGAACCATGTTATATGATATAAGCTAACACTTTTAGAAATAGGATAAAAATCTCAGTGGTATCCCTTTTTAGTAATAAATATATAATATACGAATAAGTATAAATATAATATGTATATAATAAGTTATCTTTGTAAAAAAAACATTTTTCTTTTAATATAAACTGCAAAAATGATTCATTACACGCATTTTTTCCCATATTACATTAACCAGAACACGGAATATCAAAACCACTCATTTTTTTTAGATTTCTTGATTCCGTTTAAATATACATAAAATCTATAGGCCATTTATTATAATAAATTGGTAACTTTTTTTTCTATGGGCCCAAAAACGACTGACTCCTTTGCCGTCAAAGTTTCTTGGGCACATAAGGGCATGCAACTGCATTTTATTGTCGCAGTATAATTCTTCTAGTGTATCCGGTATTTTAACCTTAATTAGTTGAAGCGATGTGTCACCATTTATTAATTTTTTTTAGCTCAGGAACTTCTGACTGCGCTTTTTCGAGTGTGCTTAAGTCGGCGGGCTTAGATAATTCCTCTATTTGTGAAAGAGTCTCAGCTACGACATTTTCTTTCCCAGAAATATGTTGTATGTCCGTGGTAAATTGGGATATGTAATCTAAGTGGCGAAATTGCCGTAGTGAACATTTTTCTTTTCGACGTTGAAATGCGTAGCATATTAACTTATGATCAGGAAATATGGTGAAATGTCTGGCCTCGAGCATATGCCGAAAATATTTTATATTTTCATCGATCGCTAATAATTCGTGGTCGTATGGAGAATATTTTCTCTGTGAAGAACTCAATTTGCGAGAAAAGGAGGACAGAGGCTGCCATTCACCATCTTTAAATTACTGCAGAACTCCTCCAATTGATATGTCTGAAGCATCTGTCACTACTCCTAGTTTTGTATTTAAACATTTGGACGTGTTTATTACCATTTCATAGTCCTCCAATTTTGTGAAAACTTGATGGAGATGTTTAAGTTGTTTGTTCATATTTTGAAAAAAAAAAAAATCGTCCAAATAAGAGTAGCAAAAATCGAGTCCTCTCGTCACTTCATCCATGAATCCTTAGAACGTTTGGCTTGCGTTCCGAAGGCCAAACGACATATACGGGGACTCATACAATGAGAAGGGGGTCGTTGTGGCCGTTTTTGATTATATGCTTTAACTAAATCAATGGTTGAAAATATTTTGCATCCTAATATATTGTACGTAAAGTCTTGAATACTACGTATAGGATACCTATCGGGTATCGTGCGTGCATTTAATAGCCGGTAATGGCCACATGGTCCTATCCATTTTCTTTATTGGATGCCAGATGTAGTGGAGATGAACATGGACTCTCTGAAGGTCTTGCTGTTCCATTTTTGGGCATAGCTTCAAATTCTGCCTTCGCTATTTTCAATTTGTCAGAAGCCAATCGCCTTGGTGCACAAGAAACTGGAGGTCCTGGAGTTGTTCTAATATAATGGAACAAATTCAATGCTTGAAGGGCGAGTTATATCAGGAAAGTTGCGCAAAAGAGTGTGATACTTAGATTCGCCGGAAATCGATTTTACCGATGATATGGCGTTTGATGAAAGAGCTGATGTGGCGGAAGCTGATAAATTTGTACTGCTATCGATAAGACGTCGATTCCGGCAGTCAATAATTATGTGGTGGTATGATAAAAAATCAAAACCAATTATGGCCTTATTTACATCAGCGACTACAAATCACCAGCTGAGATCGCGCTGAAAACCTAAGTGTAAATTAATCCTTAACTTCCTTCCCCTAGTTTCAGTTACATATCTACCTACCTGGAGTCTGACAGACTACGTTACTTTGAACATTTAGGAAAAAAAACTATGATGGTGGGGGACTAATTGAAATAAAAAACAACATCATTATTAATATCTTTTAGTCATATTAAACTTAGAAAAATAAAAAAATCAACGTCATTCATAACCAAAACTAAATTTCTTTTTTCACTGATAAAAATAACTTAAAAAATGTAACATTCTTATGGACATAGACATAGACATAGACATATTTTTTTAACACAGGAAATACATGTCATGTGGGAGCACTCCGGGCAAATGGGATTCTTGCACATGAAACATAAGTATTGTGTCTTACGTTTTTTTTTGGGTTGCATAGAGAGTTGTTTTTGGTTATACTTGCGTATTGTTAACTTTTCTGGTGCATCAGCACTACACCCTGCAAAGTCAGGAAGTGCTTCTTGGTCTAATTTCATCACTAGACGAAGATAAAGTCTTATGTCACGCTGAATCGTCATCAATTTCTCTCTACGCTCCATGTGTTGTCTCGATAGCTGTCCAGCAAGCGTTTTCATGAATTGGAAACGAGTTTCAGGCTTTTCCAATTGGGTAAATAAGCAAAGCCGAAGCACAGTTTGAGTGGGTTTCTTTAGACGAGCATATTCAGTAGATAGGTTTAACCCATCGGAATCTTTTCCTGTATAAATGTACGCATTAAGGAGATACCCTGTTCTTGCATCAGTGAGACACATTATTTTTATGCCATATTTGGCGGGTTTTTTAGGTATATACATTTTAAAACGGCACCTACCGCGGTAACGAGCATTTAGTCAACACAAACATAACTTCCAATACTATATACATCTTGACATTATTTGATAAAGGAATTGAACAGATCAGATATTGGCGCAGATGGATCACTTTCTCGACGAGTTTCTCTTGTCAATGAATCGTCAAATCGAATAACGTTTAGTAAAACTTCGAATCGATTCTTGCTCATTATGCATCGATATCTTTCTCTGCCTGTACCATCCGTACTAAACCATGACTGATAAAATTCACGGTTTTCCTTGAACATAGCTGTATAAAATAACAAACCTATAAATGCTTTAGGTTCTACTATATCTAGATCTTGAACACATGATTTTTTTTTGTATTTTGGTCTGATAGATTGAAGTTTTCCGTTAGTGTGCAGTACAATTGTATCGAGCATTGCATCAGTGAAGTATTGACTCCAAATATCAAGCGGCGAAGACGTAGAATCAAGATTGTACCCTGGTTTTATACCTTGTCTTTGTTGCACAATATTATGTTGTCTTGAGCGACTAGAATGCGGCACTGACGATCAATGGAAAATTTAGTAGTAATTTTTCTTCCTCCGTCTTGATGCCAACCGATACAAAGGAACATCATTGTCCGACGAAGAAAAATTAGAAAGCGTGCTCTAGGGTTGAGACTCGGCCTCCACTAAATTTGCTTCTTCATCACCCTCAATCTCGGGGTCAGGTGCGGAGTCACAAGACAGTACATAATCATCACCGATATCTGCTTCCACATCACTGCAATCATCGTTGAACGTAACTTCTTCATTTGAAGAATGTTCATCCTCCAACCAACGCGTGATAATTTCATCTTTTGATGTCATTTTCAACTAAAACAAAAAAAAAGATATTTCCTTATAAATTCACATAACTACCTACCCGGAGTCTCTCAGACACCACGTAAAAGTTTTTTACTTACCAAAAAGCAGCGCACACGCGTGTGTCCTCGACGAGCGCAGGTGCGGAATTGTGGGTAGCGGGGTGGAGGTACACGGACACACGAAGGACAGAGACGCACACACGTACAGTTATAAACAAAAACAAATTCGATGGCGTCTGAGAGACTCCGGGTAGGTTGTTAAGGGTTAAAGTGTACGAACCCATAAGTAGATATCGGCGTTCCGTTGGCAGCAAAAAGTTCGTACGTCTTTTGCGGTCGTCTCTGCTTTGTTGCGGAGCGGGGGGAAATGCAGATACATATTCTTGCTTTGTCGCCGTACTTGTGATGATAAAAGCAAATGGGAAATTTTTGATAGTTGGATTGGAACCGACGAGATCTACTGTTTTTGCGTTGGCTTCGACTGTAACGGTTCCTTGAACGGGACCTACTCCTGCTGTCCCTAGCTGATAGGGCTTGAACCTGACGAGTAAGCTCAGCTATTTGTTGAGTCATTTTGTCTAGCACAGCAACCGATATGGCGTTTGTTGACGCGACTTATGGCACAGTAGGTACAAGTTCTTGCACTTTGTCTGCCAAGTCTGCTAGTGCTTGCAGCGTTGAGTATGGTTGTGACGCTATGAGACTGTGTATGTTATTTGGCAACCTACTAGTTCAAATTGTTCGAATAAAATCATCAGGAAAATTAGGACCTGCTAGATGTTGCAGATGCCTCAGAAATTGTGACGGGTGGCAATCACCAAGCTCCTCGTGCATCAGTAATTGCTTTACTTCCTTTTCTCTTGATGCTGACAATCTTTTTATCAGCTCGGTCTTAAATTTCTCGTTTTTGCCCTTTGCCGGCGGTGAGACGATAATGTCCTTCACTTCAGCTGCATTCCGATGATCCAGTTATGAAATGACATAAAAATATTTAGTGTCTATCTTTTATTCCAGAGAGTGCAAAAATGCATTTTACCTGGGCGAACCATACGCCTGGTTCTTCTGGTCAAAACGGGGGCAGGCGTACTCCGACGCGACAAATGTCGGAAGGTCGTAATCCGACGCGACAAATGTCGGAAGGTGAAAATGACATACTTTCTCCTGCTTTATTAGTGTCGTTGGTGTTTGCCATTGTTATTTATGACCTTTTGATGAACTATTTTATCTAGTGGCTAAACTTCCGGGGTCACAAGTATAGTGAAATTGTGATAAAAAATAAACTCACTGTTCACTGTTACAATGTTTATTCCCTTTAAAGGACAGCTCCACAATTCGCAATATACACAGATTACAGTTGACTGATTATAATAATAAACGTTCAGAAGATTGAGTATAACACGACAAAGAAGATACAGATTTCTGACAAAATACAAACACTTTCAAAGTTCACACTAACAGTATATTTACTACCACAATACAGTTTATAACAATACATAATTTATCAGCAGAAGGCTAATCCAATTTTTATAAGAATTTAGACTTTAATACTAATTTAGCAACTAGATTTATTTAAGGAAAACAAAATGAATAGCGCACATGGCAGTTGACAGTTCAGAACTATATTTTTAATTTTTGACATATATTATGTGGCTACGCCACACTCTTTTGTTTCTCTTCTATTATGAATATTTATTGGTGATATGTCCACACAAAATTATTCCATTAAACTTTTATCACACTTTCAATTTTATAACAACTTTTATTTGACAGAAGGACAAGATTAAGTTTAACGTTTTCAGGATCCCCCAGGGCTTAAAACATTTCGGAGAAAGTTCCGAAGATACGAGATTAATCAATGTGTATTCAGCTTATAATATTAGTCATTAATGAATTATGTTATATTTAATCACAGAAAAGTAATTTTAAGGCTAATTTTCCATGTAAAGTAAGTGCTCGCCGTAATTTCAAAGTGCGTGAGCAATCCAGGTTCAATCCCCGCCGGCACCAATGGAATTGTTTTTTTTGCAATTTTAAGTGTTTTTTTATCAAATTTTCGACGGCGAAGGAAAACATCGTGAGAAAAACCGCATGTATGAGGAATAAAAATATTTCAAAGACATGTGAAGCCCAGTAGCATGCACTGGATCAGCGCGGCAGGCCAATTGCTCCATAACTCTTTCAGAAGGTCTCATGAAGCCTTTACTCAGCAGAGCATACGTTATTTATTTAGTCCAGTTTATTAGTTGGAACATTTACCTCTCTAGGTATATGAAGAAGAAGAACTTTTCAATTAATTTAAATTATTTTTTTTTCGGTTTTTAACATGCCTCAAGAAGGATGCGAAGGCTTCGGCCAAACAGCCTAAGAAAACACAAGAGAAGAAGGAAGGCTCTGGCGACGGCAAAGCTAAGAAGAAGAAGTGGTTCAAAGTTAACAAGGTACAAGATACAAGTTAAGCAATCAAATGTTGCTAGACAAACCAACTTAAGAAAGGCTGTACAATTTTTAAATAACCTTTTTAAGGTCTTTAATATAACTGACGTTACCGAACGTTTTTTAATGAATTTAATTAACGTTATTTTAATTTTAAATAGAATTTTTATTTATTTATGTATTAATTATAATTTTATATTTATATATAAAGTAGAAGGATTTTACAACATTGTAAGATAAGAGCCTACACCTTTTTAAAAGGCCGGCTACGCATCTGCAATTCCCCTGGTGTTGCAGTTGTTCATGGGCGACGGTAGTTACTTACCATCAGGTGAGCCGCATGCTCGTTTGCCAACTCTCCTATAAAAAAAAGTTTTCATAACAAATAATAAAAATATAAATGTACGTGAAATTAACCCTTATTGCATAGGGTACATAAAAAATTGTATTAGAATGTTTTTACATACGAATTTCTAACACTTTACACAGATCAAATGTGTTTTATTGTCAGTTTAGCACATAGTTGACAGTGACTTCTTTTGAGAGCTTTTTATCTAAACTAGTACAATTTTCCTCTTGCTGGGCCGAAGTTGATGGAGTATAGGATACATTATCACTAGATTCTCAAATATTTTTTGCAATTTCTATTGAAGAATGGTACCTTAGTAAAGTTTTTCTGTTTTTATATATTTACGGTGTAACTAATTGCATACCTGTATGTTCCAAATAGTGCCGCCTTTTTGCTAGGCACCCTTCCTTTCAGCTACCATTGGCAGCCATGAATATTACAAAAGCATTGTATGCTACATTTATTATAGTCTAAAATTATCATTTTTTTTTAATCCGCGATCACTTACAACTCCAAACACGACAAAACTCGCGATACCAACCATACCATCTGGATGATTGGTGGTCCACCACTGTGCGATTTAGAAAATGTTTTCTTCCTCGCACAACTTCCTTGTGGAATCGATTACCACCAGCGATTTTTCCGGACCGATATGACTTAGGGACCATCAAGAAAAGAGCCTACTCCTTTTTAAAAGGCCGGCAACGCATCTGCAATTCCCCTGGTGTTGCAGTTGTTCATGGGCGGCGGTAATCACTTACCATCAGGTGAGCCGCATGCTCGTTTGCTCCCTCTCCTATAAAAAAAAAACTTACTTCTAAACTGTGATGAAATGTGCTAAGAAGGTACACGGACTTATTTATTTGGGGGATGTAAGACAAAATTGTAGTATCTTTAGTAAAAGCAAGACATGATGAATACAATGGTCTTCCCTTCGTCGCTACTATTTCTGGATGTAATTCCGGCTTATTTTTACGCATGGCCCCCTACAGAAGTAAAAAAAATATCCACATTAAAATCATCATTCAAAAAGAGTGCATGTCTTGGTACACTTCAGGTACACCTCCTATTCCTTTATCTGTGTATGGTTGAATATTCTTTTTTTTACCTATTTTTAGCCAGTACTTGACCACAATCCCACCTGGTGGTAAGTGGTGATGCAGCCTTAGATGGTAAATCGCACTGTCTTAGCGTAGCAAAAGCCTATTCACTTTTGCCTTGAAGACGCCCAGATTGCATTCGGACGGAAAGATAGACGCCGGCAAATTATTCTACTCCTTTGCTGTACGCATTATAAAAGACGAAGCAAACCATTTGGTTCTAATGCGTGAAATATCGACAACAAAGGGGTGAAGACCCGCCGATCGCTTGGTTGTCCGATAGTGGAAAGGAGAGGGAAGAAATTAAGCGTGTAATTCCTGCGCACACTCACCGAAATTCATCCTATAGAATACCGAGAGTGTGGCTACTCTGCGCCTGTGCTCGAGGCTAACAATATTGGTTTCAGTCAAATCAAGGTTACCAATGAGCTTATTAGCACGTCCCTCCACTAAGTCCAACGCTGCCGCGTGGCATTTTGCAGCACCAGCCCATATGTAACAGCAGTACTCCATGCACGACCGGATTTGCGCTAGGTAAGAACGGCGGCGGTGGCGGCCATTTGTATTCGCTTGCAATGTAAGTGAGTCTGTAAACCCGTGCAGCCATATCGCAGCCTGCGAGTAGCTGCAGCCGCAAGCCCTGCCCTCTCCGCCACCACGTGTGTGTTAGCAAGCGTGCGGCCTATCGGTGGCCGCGGCGCGGTCAGTTGCAAATTTTTATAATAGGCCGCGTGTACCTCGTGTGAAATGGCAGTAAATGCAGAGATTTTAATAGAAACAGTGCAAAATTATCCAGTAATTTATGATACTTCACACCTTTTGATTACAAAAGCTTTTACTTTTTTTTATATAGCTGCATCTATATTAGTAGTATAGTTGTAGTACGAATGGGTCGGCTCGACCGGGGAAGGACCATGCTCTCACAGAATACCAGTGTAAAATAGCAGCCTAACACTGCTGTGTTTCGTATGGTGAGTGTAGAGAACCGGAGACCCTTTTTACTGGAAAAGAGGCATTCCATCTTAGTCCTCACGGGTGACAACGCATCTGCATTTTGATTCTTTATTGAAGATAGATGTAGAAGTCTATGGGTCACAGCAACCACTTACCATCAGGTGGACTGTGTGCTCGCTTGTCACCCTATCCTATAAAAAAAATTAGGATTAAAAACAAAATATGGGATAATATTGCTGAATATAATAAGAGTAATAAGACTTCGTCACGGTTAGCCATGTTGACTGACGTCCGATCGTAGCATAGACACCACAGCAAATGGGGCTTCAGGCCGCCACTGCGACCGCGGTGGTTTGTTACAGCGGCTGGAGCCGCGGCTCGCAGTTAGCCGCCACGGCAAGCCGCTTGTGTGAGGGAGACGCTTATAAGGAATAAAATGTAGTTTAACGTATAGAGAAATGTTAGGGTAAGTGAGATATTGTTCGTATAATTAATTACGAATTTGACGGTACTATGACAATTAAATGAAGCATGTTTGCATTCTAAACACATATGATCATTATATAATATATGTCTGTGGAAGTAATTATAAACCAGTATAAACTTGTTTAGTATTTTTAATGTAGGTAGGCCAATTATGTAGAAACATATTATTATTTTTAAGTTGTTCAATTGTTGCACTTGGCAACAGTGCTGAAGAAGTTAAATATTTTTTTAGGAATATGATATAATAAGAAATTGTGTGTGTATAATATGTTGTATTTTGTTTGTATGGAATTATTGTAAGTTATAATTGATTTTTGGAGAAATTCGTAATATGCTTCGTTGAATAAAATAGATAAGGATACTTTAAGTAATAATAATATTTTGCTTGATTTGTAGTGTTAGGTGTGTTTATTATGTAATAGTAATTGAGTATATCTGTGTTATATTTACTATAACTAGAAAGGAAATATCTTATTACAAAAGGTTTTAGCAAATAAGCAATAAATAAAATTAATAGTCAAATAAAACATAGTTTTCAAACATTCACTGTCGATTCCAATAGCCGTCATACCATCCTTTTGTCTTACAAATACTTTCCCATGAGCAGTCCAGCAGTTACTATATATATTCTTCTTTGTATATTGTCTGGCAAGGTAGTGAAGTCGCCGAGTTCTAGTTGTTAGGCATTTGGATATATATCGGTTTTCGTGATCCATCTATATTAAGATGAGAAGTATTCAATTTTTTATCCTTTTTCTCTTTGTTAAATGTATTGATAAAATTGTCTTTCATTAGAGTAGCGGTGAAATTGATTACGATAGGACTTGGAGAGTTCAATTTTAATTGCGATTTGATACGATAGATGTCACGTATCTCATTATCTTGTAGGGGTACATTTAAAACCTCACTATATTTCTTACAAGTTTACACAACGAACACTGGTTTTCTGATTGAGTTATTGGGATATTACGAAGCTTGATGGAGGAAACTTTGACATTTCACTCTAGATATTCTATTTTATTTTCCAATATTTTAATTCTATCTTGATATTCTGAGTTTTCTTAATGCACGTTATTAATTTTTAATAACAAATCATTGTATTTTTAGTCCATAAAATTAATCGATTTTTGAGTTTCCAAGTTTAATTATTTTAATGTTGACTTATCCGATTCTAATCTATTAAATTTCGCAGTTTGTTATTGTTTTAAATCATTTAGCAGTTCTTTAATTTCATAGCTAACCGTATCGCTGTGTCTTCCCTTATACCTCTTGGCAATATACTCAACGTTTTCTGGATCATCAGAATACATTTTTCGGATGCTATATCTGAATCTTGGGTAAAAATTCGCTCTTTAGCTAGTTTGGGCTCACTAAAATTAGGTGGGGTACGCTGAAGTGACATAATGATTTAATTAAGGGTATACGTACTATTCTGTTGATATTCGAAGTTGTAGGCCTAAATAGAGCCGTCGGCAGTTGAATTTTTAATACTCAGTACACAAACAAAGGCATAAGCCCCTATTGGCCAATGGGCTTGGCGAAATAATTGTTAGAAGCAATGATAATTTCGCATTCACTGCCATATGCACTATCTCACTTCTAATGTTCAAGAGGAGGGTGTTGCACAATATCACTCTCCTTCTCTAAATAGCGCGTCTCCTTTTGTCGTAAAACGATAAACTTCTGTATGCCTGGTACTTGCACTTAATTCATTTTGTGTGATAAATATTATTTTAACTCAATCAACAGCACAAAACATATATTGGGATTGATTATAAAAATAATATGAAATAGGATGAAAAACCATTTTTCTCTTCGTTTAATTTGTAACAGTCATAATCGTCATCATCATCTTTCAACGCTACAACCCTTTGTATGTAGGTCTTGGCCTCTTCAAAGAACTTTTTCCATTTCGCTCTATCTCAGGCCTTCCTTCTAAAAAATGTTTTCTCTATTTAGAAACAGTAAAAGTATAAAAAATATTCAATTTTAATGTCTTACATAGATAATGTAGATAATTTAGTAAAGTTAAAAGCTAAATAATTAAGTAAATAGAATAGGTATTTTACTAACACTATGACAATAGATTTATGTTATGCTAAATAAAGAATATTATTTGATTATTATGGGTTATTAATATAGTATTCTCATCTGGTTGGCCTGTATAAATATATAAAAGAAAATAATAACAATACTTAAATATACTTTAAATTAATAACTAAAAAATAAAATGGTAAAATAAATAAATAAAAATTACATAAATATATAAAAAAGTTTATAGGCTCGGCCTATAAACTTTTTAGACACATACGTTCTACTCCTGGACACAAGCTTTCTCTCAGTGTTGAGAGGGTTTTAGGGCAAGGAAGTGTTCAACGCGATGCCCCAATGAGTGTTGGCGGACATTACATGCCTTTGAAATATTTTTTGATTTCTTAGACTTTCAGGTTTCTTCAGGATGTTTTCCTTCACCGTCAAGCAAGTGGTAAATCAGTACTTACTCAATTAACAGATTTTAGGTGGGAATCAAACCTGGGTTGCTCGCATATTTTGAATTTTACAGCGATTGCTTCGCTCCTAAACCCACCAAAATAAGAAACTAGAATATGATGTGCGCGATGAAGCCCTTAAAAATGAGTTTTATTCATTGTGAAGTGCTCGCCTAAGCTTACCATGCCACAGCTCTCAACTATCTACCGATGTACTGTGTATTTTATTACAGTTTATTTCATTGTGGCTATATAAATAAAAATTATATTCTTACGTATTTTATCATTTTCTTTGAATGTTCCGGACTATTTAAGTGCTTTGCGGGCCATGGTCACATGGAAATAAAACGCATCTAAAAATAAGAAACTAGAATATGATGTGCGCGATTAAACCGTTAAAAATGAGTTTTATCATTGTGTAGCGCTCTCCTAAAAATACTGTTAAAGTAACTAACAAATTTTTAAAACTAAGATCATAAATGAGAAATATTTTGTGTCTATTTTATTCACATAGTAAAAAGCAATAGGAGTCATTCTATTCTAGAATTTGACTCCTTTTGCTTTGTACTATGTTATTTTATCTACTATCTATGCCAGCCAAGTTCGGGAAAGATGAAGCAAATGGTGAAGCACCGGCAATGAGAATGTTTACATGAACCCACATAATTGTGATTTCTAATAAGGCCCTTTTGTATACCTAGAATCCTAAATTTCATGAAATGATTATCCTTCTTGAGCTAGGAAGGCTTACTCATCAAAAAAGCCTAAGTCACTTTTTTAGATTTTTAGGCAACATAAGAAAGGAAAAAACAGAACACTAGAAATATCGTTATTCGAAGTCAAAAAATCCAAATACTGTACTTGAAATTAACTGCACCAATCACTTTGTCGTCATTTAATTCTTATGGTTTAAATTAGTGAAGCGTAAATGCAAAAAAAAAACTTAAAGTTAAAGTACTTAATCAGATTTATTAAAAAGATAAAACTTTTCAGAAATTAGTAATATCCCACCAAAAACATAAGTGTGAAAAAAAGTTCGGTAAAATAGAACGGGAAAACCTTGACTGAGATTGTCAGCTTCGTCGATAAAGTAGTTGGGACCTGAACGGCTGCCAAGTTCCATAACAGTTCCTTAAATCTTAACTATAGGATGTAAAACGCATTTCAATTGATTTAAAATAAAATTTGTTACTCTATTTGATATTTTATTCATAACTTGGCAATAAGTTATACCACAATTTAGTTGGAACTTGTAACTTGTCGGAACTTGATGTGGAACTTGGCAAGCGTAAATATCTTGACCCTTTATCAAAACCGATTGATTTTAATATTTTAAGAAGTTTATGATGATGAGCAAAATTCATTCTTAATGGAGTGTATAATTTTTTCAATTCTTTTCTCTAATGAAATATAAATTTTGTTGGTCACGTAGTTCTAAATTGTGATAATGTAATACGATCTTCAATTACGTTTACCATTTCACTTGAAGCGTCCTAAAGCGAAAAACCGCAGGGTCAAGTGAAGGACACATAACTTAATTTTGCTGATGTAGCACTCAGGGCATCGATCCCTTCTTAGCCGCCACATAAATTCCTTGTCAAATACTTTTTACCGACGTTTACAAGATAAATATAATTAAAGACGATTCAGCATTTTATTTGACATAGGCAAAAACGGTACAGTTAATTTGCTGACTTTAATTGATTCCTCACTACTGTCGCACTTGGACTTTTTTTGTAGGGAGAATTTGTCTTCTTCGCGAAGCTTATTAGGAGGATTAGCGATTAACGTCTCGCAATTTTGATGCTTTCAAAATTCTTCTATGTATATATCACTACAATTTAATACCGGAAATATAACAGGCATAAAAAGGTATGTATTTTTGCCACATGAATTTTCAACTTTAATAGGGTTTTACACCCGTTTTCAAATAGTGTTTTAAATTAATCCTAGAGTGATAACGCGCCACTATAATTTTTATATATATTTTTTTTAAACCGAATGCTGCCATAAAAATTATTTTTACTTAACTTATTAACATATCTATCGTTTATACAAAACAAAACACCATGAGGTGATAGGTATTGCAAGTCAAATTTTGTAGTAGATTAGGTGTGTTTGTAATCATAGATAAACATAACTATGTATTATCAAAAGACTCAGAGTGTCTGTTTTCCTGTCAGTGTTCCTGCTATTGTTTTATTGTAAAAACAAAAGTTGGTAATAGGTACTTACATTGATGTTTTAACATTCCTCAACTCGGCAGAACAAAAATCAGGTATTTTTGTTCTGCCGAGTATAGTATAGTAATTTTTGGTAGGTTAGTACTTTCTGCTTTTACTTTTCCATGATGTCATTTCAATAAAATACGGAACAAAAGTCAACAATCGTGATGATAACTAGAAAAATTTCGACATAATACGCAGCACATAGCTTGTTTACTATAGAAGTGACGTCACGACAGAATATAATATGGCGGATAGCGTTTTGGCTGTTTGAGGCACAGATTAAAAAGTAGTCTTAAAATTTAATTATAAAATTTATAATGCATTTTTATGAATAGAAATCAACATTTCGACGGCCCCTACGTACATAAAGACATGTCTAAAACCGAGGTTTACAGGAGAGCGTAATTTATGTTCAAACTGCCCTATAAATAATTCTGTGTACAAACACAAATACTTTTTTTCTACAAAGTTTTATTATCTTTAGGAACTTTATAATGGCATTTAAACATATTTTTTATTTTTTTTTATTTTCATAGAATAACTGATAGATGACTGCTTCTACGCTGATATTAAAATGTAAGCATGTCAGACATGTCTATGATACCTTTATGTACGCGGGAAAGAATAAAACTGTGTTTGAAATATAATTTAAATAAAATGTTTTATAAAATCGTAGAATAATGTTCTTGTTGTCTGACCAGAATCTAAAATCTTTGACGCCAGCTTTAACTTTGTTGTTAACGAAAGAAACAAACAACTAGCCACTTCATTGGCGCCACGTTTAGCAACTGTCTCATCCCACATGTAACAAGTAGCTTTCTTTAACCCAGCATCAAACACTGTAAAATTATAAAGTGATAATTTCCTTTTGTAATACAGCACACTAATTTCGCCATGTGGAGTGTTATTTATTTTTTGAAAATCGAACATCGCTGTGCAAACATTAGAAGGATTTGATTGAGATTCAATTTTATCAACATTTTTTAATTCCCTGGCAAGTTTTTTGTTATCAATGTGTGACTTATGCTTCAGTTTATCATCATTGGTTGGCGAGGTGTTGTTTTTCATTGCGTGACACAGGTCGCATTGGTCCTTTTTAGGTATGTGAAAAGCTATGTTAAGTTCTTTGTTAATAATATCTTTGTATTGTCTTACAGAAGTAGCTATATTTTCAGTTATATTCAGCTCTTTACACCATACAGTATACAGGTCATACATTTTTTTTAAAGTCAATTCACTATCTAAATACAGTTTATTTGAGTCTTTGCGCGTATAATGACTTTCTATGGGCGCAAAACATTTTACATGTTGAATTACATTTTCTTTCATTGCCGCGTTTATAATAGTTGGATGATTTGAATGAAATCCCCTCATGTCTTTAGAACAAATACCCGTATTTTTGTCATGCTTGTCGATGGCAGATTGTATGAAAGTGTTACTTATAGAAAACGTATTTTTAAACATGGTTTTGCATACCATAATCTTCTCTTTGTGGCCACTACCAGATAAAAGCGGCAAAAAAAACTTATAAACATTTAACCTCTTGGAATCCTGTGTCCATTGTTTTTTTCTTATTTCTTTCACGTGCGACGCAATAAAAGACCACTGCTGAGAATGATCACCTAGATCCCAAAAGGTTTTGAATATATTTTGGCGAGCTACCACATCAAATTTTTCAAAACATTTTAATCGACAGTTAGATGGACATGGAATCTTCATTTGTTTTGCCATTTGTAGTTTTCCGGATCGAGATGTATGAGCTTCACCTAAATTGACAAGCACCTTCCTTTTTTCATCAAGCCAGTTAGATTTGTTAGTAATTCTGTTCCTTGTTATTGCTTTTTTCACATACTGACGCTTTTTTTTTCGTTGGTGCGGTGTTGATGAACCAGACATTTCACTGGATCCTAACGGGCTTGATCTTAAGGTTGCATCAGATAGGAGAACAGTACTTTCACTTAAATAGTTACATTCGTTTACAGTGTCCCCAAAGGACATGCATGGACTTGGCATTGGTGTTGAACCCCAATTTTCAGGTATTGATTGTGGTGTTTCATTTTCACAAATGGGCGTGGTGAGATCGTAATTTTCAATTTCAACATTCGAAATTTCCCCTACCGTATCGATTATATAATTTAAATCACTTTGCGATAGTATATTAGCTGATATAATATGATTTTGTTCTCCATCACTATGTGCTTCGGTAGCTTGTCTTTCGTCGATAGAAACTTCCAAATGCCGATCCTCAAGATCCATTGATACATCTTTTTCTGTATATACAGGTGTATCTAAAAAATAAAAACGTAATGTATGTTTATCCAACAACAGTAATAAACGTAAATGAAAACAAATTCATACATAAATGTTCTAGTTACACGTATATACAAATATGTAGGACATGACTTCATATACTTCGATAACAATAAAAAAAATTCTTTATTATAATTATTTCATAGAAATCATATTTTAAAGAAACCTGCAACTTATTATAATTATTTGTGCAATAATGTTAATTTAAAGACTATATCATAGTTTAAGCGGATATGTCTGATTTGTCTGCTTTTACACTGCGACCGGTTATAAAAACAATAAATATACTTATTGTTATCGTTTTTGTGTATTATTGAGCGTTTAATATATACTTATTTGAATAACTACTTACCCTCATTAGCTTCAGTAATATAATTAATTAAATCTTGTGCTTCAGAAACGCATAAAACATTATTTCTGGAGTTTGCAATATCCACCAATAACTTTGATCTACTGTTATTCATGTTTTACAGTATTATGCAGGAAATATTATGAATACTTTTAACTAAAAACACACCACTAAATCATAACTGTATTAAAACAATCATTTCACCACGCGAACAAGCATCGACACGTCTTCTCCAAGTGAATGAAGTTAAGTCAGACAAGACCGCGCTCGCACCGTGTGGCGCGCATTTTAAAACGCCGTACGAAATGATAGGTATAGATATCCGTATCTACGACATTTATTCGTAGTAATTATCATACTTGTTCTCTTATACGATTTGTAAATGAAGTTAAATACGTAATATTTAGAAAAAAATCTTATATAGGTATGTGCATAAGGAAAATTTAAAGCCAATTATGCAATAAAAAAAATGCCATTTTTGACATGACCGTATGTACGTAGGGACCGTCGATTTATCGTTTACTTTTTACAAAACCTATAATAAATACATATTTTTTTTAAATGGTGCAAAAAACCTATTTGCATCCTTATTTATTTTCCCACAATCTCTTAAAGGTGGTGGGACTCCTTTTTATGACTAGAAGTCCGTCTGGGTAGTTCGTCTCTTACCTATTTATACCGTCAGTAGTTAGTATAGTAAGTGTTCTGGCTGGAAGGGTATCGAGAGCCAGCATTATTAAAGGTGCCAGAGGTATCATATCAGCTTTCTTTGCTTTAAGTTGATTGCTGACATTCATGAGCTGCAGTAGCCACTTACTATCAAGTAGGCTGTAAGTTTGTTTGGTAATTCTATTTAGTAAAAAAAGTTTTATTGTAATAGACATAAAAGGTAGTATGTAATTGAGCAAAAATGATTCAATCCACAAAAACCTACTTATGATTTTTTGTTTGTTAATATAATTTTCATCATTACTTAAATACTATTTAATATATATATAATCAAAATGCAGATGCGTTGTCACCCCTGAGGACTAAGTTGGAATGCCTCGTTTCCAGTAAAAAGGGTTTCCGGTTCTCGGTTCTCGACGCTCACCATACGAAACACAACAGTATTAAGCTGCTATTTTACGCTGGTTTTCAGTGAGAATGTAATCCTTCCCGCGTCGAGACGACCTATTCGTGCTGCAGCCATAATATAGCTGCAGCGTGGCTTTACCACGTAAATCTACATAGGATACTCACAAATGTTAAATATACACAGGCCAGACTACCGGGTGTACATAAAATTAAACTATAAGTCGTATCAGATTCACGATTAAGAATGTATACATTATTTTTTTTTACTTATTATAATCTTTTCATGTAAAAAATTGATAAAAGAAGATATACTTATTTTTATTTTTATAATAATTATACATACTACATATTAACTCTCACGACTGTCACCCAGAGGAGTAGGCAGATACTATTGACTTAAATTTGGTACGATCCTGATACACCTCTCTGGCTTCTTTCATATCCATATCTATACATGCTTGTTTAAGAGTATTCTTAAATTGGCCCATCTTTAATATATCGTAAATTTACTCGATACTTCATCTAGGGCCTTTCTTGCCAACTCTGCCATTCACTTTTGCAATATTTTCCTTTGCTACTCTATCCTCTTTCACTCTTTCAAAGTATCTAAACCACCGAAGTATTAATATATTATAATCAATCAAAATAAATTTGTATGAGACCTTTGCTGTGTAATTCAACTTTTGTGAAATGAAATTAAATAAAAATTAAATTATTTGAGACGTTGAGAACATCAATCAATGTCGAATAAAACCTTGCTCCAATTTTAAACGAATCTGTCTATCAGTTTCGGGCAATCCGATTTTCAGTGGTACTAGCAAATCGATGATTTTTTATTGTTTCTTTTTACAATCATCGCAATTTTTTAATGACTGACAGAAACATTTGAAAATATGGAATCATTGTGGTATTCTTCTTTATGATCTTCATCGACAACATCACCAAACACAAAAACCAGCAATTGGTAAGAAATGTTCTCGACTTGCAGCCTTGTACCAGCAGGTCGCCCTAAATTATCAATTTTTGGTAGACACATATTTTTTATTTACCTAAAGGAAACAATATTTGATAGTCTTTACAATTTGGGTACAGCATGACTTTCAGCCATCAATCGGTCCCCAAAACACCTATGTCAATTAGCATAGTACCACGGGCAGGTGAGGTTGGTATTTGGTGGTCGCTTTTCTTTATCTTTTTTTTAATTAAATTAGGGTGACAAGCGAACACACAACCTACCTGATAGTAAATGGATGCTGTGACACATAGACATGTACATCTATCCTCGATTAAGAATCAAATATTTTTACTAGAATTAGGGTGACAAGCGAGCACAGAGCCTACCTGATGGTAAATGGATGCTGTTGCCCATAGACATCTACATCTATTTTCGATTAAAAATCAAAATGCAGATGTGTTTTACCCCTGAGGACTAAGATGGAATGTATCACGCTGCCAGTAAAAAGTATGTCCGGTTCTCTACATTCACCATACGAAACACAGCAGCATTGAGCTGCTATTTTAGGTTGGTATTCTGTGAGAGCTTGGTCCTTCCCCGCTCGAGCCGACCCACTCGTGCTACAACCATAACATAGCTGAAACATGGCTCTACCCCATAAAAATCTCCTTTATCGGCCTATTAAAGTCCACTGATGGACATTGTCTTTTCCTGTTATAGGCAGGATTTGTCTTCATTATCACGCTTGGCAAACGGACTGACGATCACAGTGACAGAAGTCTCGCTCATTCGACGATTTGATAAACAAAATTTCTATTTTTGGAAGCCATAAGATTTTTCTGGCATTTTCCATAGTCGCCTCTTTTTAAATTTATTTATTCATACAAAGCTGGTACATTATTATTACAATTCTCTCGCCAAACTGCAATCAGTTTGTCGGCGAGTACACGCTCTTAAAACAATTTATTACTAGCGATTCACACGGGTGAATTTGTTGAAAGTTCAATTGTAAATATAAACCATTCAGGGACCAACTCAAACACACACAAAAAATTTCATCAGAATCGGTCGAGCCAATTTCGAGTTTAAGCGAGACTAACGGATAGCAATTGAGTTTTATATATAGAGATTAATATGCAACATCACCTACAATACAAATACAATTAATTACAAAAAACAAAAGAAAATTAAAACTAATAATAATCAAAGCTATGTTACCTACTACAATTACAAAATATTTAAAAATACGAAAAATAAAAATAAAATAATAATAATAATAAGATATTCCAGTTGTGGTTGATTCAGACGATGATGAAATAGTCTCCCACAAACTAGAGCAAATGAGGACCATATTGGAAGAGGCTATTTTGGAAACGCGCAGTACGCCTCTCGAAAATCGACCGCGACTTCCCCGCATACCCTTAAGCAAGCGGAAGGCTCCACCTCCCATGGCCCCACCAACCTTGCAGTTATACGGGCCGAATCTCGAGAGATGCACGCGGTACTTGCTCAGGGCTCTTTCCCCCGTGCACTTTCTTGACTCTCTACAAGTTATTTGATCTATTCCTTGTCCCGAATTGTCACTCTCCCTTTCTGTGCTGGACGAACACACAACGCCTTCGGTTCCGGGCAGATTTCTCCCTTGCTTCTCCATCGCTGTTCTCCACGCATGCCAACCATGCGCAAACTCCCGCAGCCGGCCAAAGCTCTCCTTACCGTCCACGAGGTCCGGGTAGTAAACCGGACCCACCCCTTTGCGTACTATTCCGTCCATCATCTTACATCTCAGGTCATCATACAACTCGCACTCCCATAGCACGTGATGCCTATCCTCATTGGCAGCACCGCAATCACACATACCAGATTCAACCAATTTCATATTATGCAGTCTCTTTCAAAAACATCCATGCCCACTGAGCGAGACTTGATAATCCGGCACAATCCAATTCGCATTGAGTCGCGCCGACACGTCCGGGAAGAAGCAGAATAATTCCCTACCATTCGTCTCGTTCGTCCATCGTTCCTGCCATACATTCATAACTTCAGCCCAAATCCACTGTCGTAAGGGCTCTCAACCCAATGCTGGTGACCTATTTGGAAGCCAGCCGGGACCTTTGCGAGACGGACTCAATTCTTTTTGGCGCCACACTGGCAGTTTGCCGTATTATTGGCGCCAAACTTCTCACGGCTGGACGCGCTGCTAGACAAAGTAGCGTCATCCCAGCCTGGAGAAAAAGAATTGAGGACCGTATCGCAAAGGCAAGAGCTCTCATCGGCAGACTGACAAGCTTCAGGTCGGGTAATAATAGACCGAGAATTGTGCGCTGGTAATATCCCGCTGGGACAAATATAAGTTTGTCCCAGCCGGATTTTACGCAAAAACTGACTGAGCGCATAGACGACCTGAAGCAGACAATCACTGCCTGGGGAAAGAGGATTCGGCAATATATCGAGAGGTCAACAGGGTTCAACCAGAATTGTCTCTTCCAAAGTGATCAGAAGAGGCTCTATAAATCATTGGAGCGCCCAATGGTACGTGGAACGGGCCAAGCACCGAATCAGGCCGACACTGTCGCATTCTGGCGCGGCCTGTGGTCAGAGCCCATAAACCACAGCCAAGGCCCTTGGACGGAAGTTGTGACGAGTCAGTGTGCGAATGTTACGCACATGGACCCCGTCATCATAACGCCGGACGATGTAGCTGAGGCGGTTCGAGAGGCGCCGAACTGGAAAAGTCCGGGGCTCAACGAGCTGCATCACTACTGGCTGAAGGGGTTCGTGTTTCAAGAGGCTCTCGACCAGAAGTCGCTCCCGAGCCTCTTCACTACTGGGATCACTCATTTGGTTCCTAAAGACCGAGATACCACAGACCCGAGCAAATACCGCCCCATCACGTATCTACCCACGATATTCAAGAATCACTCGTTACCTGAACTCAAATCAGGTGAAGTCACGCGCTCAAAATGGATGTCGGGGTGATGGTCGTGGAAACATGGAACCACTCTTCGTTGGCGCGGTCATTATCAAGGTGGTTAAACGCAACCGTCGGAACCTCTCCGCCGCCTGGATAGACTACAAAAAGCCATTCGACTCGGTGCCTCATACATGGCTGAACAGGGTCCTGGAGCTGTACAAGGTTGACTGTATAGTTAGAGACTTCCTCGGGTAGTGTATGTGGTAGTAGAGTACGATCCTTTGTCATCTAGGTGAGCGGATGACGGCTGCGGAGAACCACATAAGGTGAAGAAGGGGTATCTTCCAGGGTGATTGTCTGAGTCCAATCTGGTTCTGCCTCTCTCTAAACCCTCTACCTTACTGGAGGGTTTGGGGAGAGGATTTTAGCTTCGGAAAGGAGGTAAAAAAGAGACCCACCTTTTCTACATGGATAATCTCAAGTTATTCGCCTCCAGTCGCTCACATCTTATGGAATTGCTAAACAACACTTGTGATTTTAGCGATTCTATTAGAATGGAGCTGGGGTCGGATAAGTGTGCGCTCCTCCATGTCGAAAAGGGTAGGGTTGCTAACTCTGAGGGCATATAATTATCTATGCCCATCAACATAAGGTCCCTATCCGAGGCTGAAACATACCGATACCTGGGTATGTCACAGAACATAAATATCGATGAGGCACGCTTGACAAAAGTGTTCAACTGTTTTTTGTCGGGAGTAAATAAGACACACGCATATAACAGTTGGGTCATGCCTGTCCTCATGTATACTCAGGTGGACTCAGACCGAACTTAATGCTCTGGATAGAAAAGTCCGCACTGTTATGACTTCCCATAGGATGCATTACCCGAGATCGTCAGTAATGAGGCTGTACTTGCCGCGGAAACATGGCGGGCGCGGCTTTTTGAGCGCTCTCACCATGCATAATCGCGAAGTGTGCAGCTTCGGTAATTACTTCCTGGCGAGATCGAATAATCCATTTTACAAGGACGTAATTTCGTGTGATAAAGGGCTTACTCGCCTACCCTTAGCCAACGAGCAATGGCAAGACAGTGTATTTCCGACCGGGAAACCGTATAGAAGGAGAAGGAGCTACACGAGAGTTTCTACAAGGCTCTACATGAGCCTTTTGTAGATACAGTCGCCACCCTCCACTGGCTACGTTTCGGTGACCTCTTTGGGGAAACCGAGGGTTTTATCTGTGCGATACAGGATCAGGTTATTAAGACCAACAATTATCGGAAATACATCCTAAAGGATATGGATCGGAAACTGCCATATTATAAGTACTTGCTGGAAGCCGTGCTCGAAAATGACCGTGCCAAGCTCTACTGGGGCCGGGCTATCATCACAGACAGGACTATTCTTGCGAATAAGCCTGATATTGTGCTGATGGACCGGGCACAGTCAAGGATATTTTTGGTCGACATTACCATTCCTTATGACGAGAACCTCAAATTTTCGTCTACTGCTGTAGACTGGTTT
Source organism: Parnassius orleans (assembly GCA_029286625.1). Taxonomy (NCBI): domain Eukaryota; kingdom Metazoa; phylum Arthropoda; class Insecta; order Lepidoptera; family Papilionidae; genus Parnassius; species Parnassius orleans. The sequence goes on along the minus strand of JAGSMP010000266.1, from coordinate 442,555 downwards.
TCTTCCTACCTTTGTGGCGTCAGCAAGCTGTCATTAATGGTCGTGACATATCTGACTGGTGTCAACTCTCCACTGGCGTGCCACAAGGTGGAATATTATCTCCACTTCTGTTCTCCATTTTTATTAACTTTCTCTCTTCTCAATTAGCTGCTCTTACCATCTTTATGCTGATGACCTGCAAATATATGTTCAAGCAGACGTCAACTCTTTTTGTGATGCTATTGCCACACTCAATATGGATTTAACGAATCTTCACAGTTGGTCTCGTAAGTTTGGTATTAGTGTGACCCCAATAAATGCCAAGCTATAGTAATTGGTAGTGCTCAAAAATTGTGTAAGCTTGATGTCCATTGCATTCTGTTACGTTTGACAATTCTGTTATACTGTATTCTGGCAACGTTAAAAATCTGGGTACTTACTTTGACACAACCTTAATTCAGAATATCAGTGGTTTTGTTTTTGCTAAGCTCAGTGCTTTGAACCGTCTCAGAAACTTTCTTCCAGTCAAGGTAAAGATAACTCTCTGCAATCTCTTATTTTGCCTATTATTAACTATGCTGATGTATGTTTTCCTGATCTCAATGAGGTGTTCCTTGATAAGCTGGATCGTCTCGTCAATAACTGTATCCGTTTTATTTTTCATCTTCGCAAGTTTGATCATGTATCCTCATTCCGCACTCAGTTTAAATGGCTTCCAAATCGTCAGCAAAGACATTAGGATACTTAACACAGTTTTTTCTATTTTATTCGATAACCACTATCCAAATCATCTGAAACATAAGTTTCACATTCTGCGCGACACTCATGACAGACAGCTTCGTTAATCGGAGACTCTTGCTGTCTTTATACCCCTTCACCGTTCGAGTTTCATATCTTCATCCTTTGCTGTCCAAGCCGTGCGCCTATGGAATGACCTACATGAAAAATTAAGACAACCTACCTGCAAACAAAAATTTTTGAAGAATGTTCGAAATAATTTTCTAAAATTGCTTTACAACTGCTAAGTTCCGTCATCATTATAGTTGTAATCTCTGTATATTAGTTTCATCGGTATATTACGTATCTATATGTTATATTATATTTTCTTGTAATATATAAATTTATATATTTGTGTATATTGATGTATGTATGTGTGTATATGTATGTATATGTATGTATATATGTATGTATATGTATGTATAATATGTATACGTATGTGTGTATGTTTATTTATTTGTAACCGTCTTCGTAGTTCTATTACTGCCCTAAGGTTGACTGGCAGAGAATGCTTTTAGCATTAAGTCCGCCTTTTGTTCCTGTACTTAATGTGTAAAGTTCAATAAAGTTTAAATATATATCTGGACCTGGCTCACGAGGTGACCGCCATGTCTGCCGACCGAAATTATTCCTGTAGTCGTTTCTGCGAACGGGCTAATCCCAGTCAGCCCGTCAGGTCATCTGAGGCGACTGGGACTCCGTGACGGACCGCTCCTGGCTCAAATGCAGAAGGCGGTGCTCCTCGATACCGCCTGCATCGTCCGCCGGTTTCTTTCCCTTTCCCCCTAACCCTCGGCCGTTTAGTCTCCCCTGCCGAGGGCTTCCATCTAGTTGGGCTTTGATTTATTTATTTATTTTTTATGTATGTATTATATTTTATTGATATTTATGTATATTTATCATTTTCATTTACAATTATATATTTATACAGCCCAACCAGATGAGAAAACTATATAGATACCCCATTATAATAATAATAACAAAAGCAATCAACAAATCAAATAAATCAAACATGAAAAACAAAATCAATCAATAAATGTATTTGTATGAAATAATGTGTTGATATAGCTCAGTTGATAGTATCCTTTTTAGAGAGGATTTTATTAATATTTCTTTGCTTAATTACTTTTGAAGTTGAAAAAATTTACTTTTTCCAACTTTAATATAATGGATTTCCGGAAAATAACGACTGATTCTATTAATTACTTTTGATTGGAGGCGTTTCTCTTAACCATTTAACTTTGTTATAAATTCTGGGTACAATGAATTTATTCAAGTGCTGTCCATAGTAGTTATTCGCACTAGGCTCTTCTAAATTTTTTCCCTTACCTTACGCATGTTGTAAGTTTTAATAATGGGTACTTAGTATGCCTCAGTATAATAATGTTCTATGGCTATTAAATATTTTAATGGTGTTTCAATTGGGAGTATATTACACATGGAACATAATTTTTCCTTTTTCTAATGCTAATGAAATGCAAGGGTAATGAAAATATTGTTATATTAGGAGATTTTAATGGAAGGGTTGGCGTGAAGAGGCTTGGTTATGAAAGGATATTGGGAACGTTTGGTGATGAAAGTATAAATGAGAATGGTGAAAGCCTACTCACCGTATGTGTGGAAAAGAATATTTTGTGACGAACACTTTCTTTCGTCATAAGAAGATTCACATGTATATATGGGAAAGAGGTGATGATAGAAGCATGATAGATTTCATAATTGTGGATGAAAGAATGAGGAGCGCAGTGGTAGATACAAGGGTTTACCGGGGGTCCAACGTAGGGACGGATCTTTACTTGGTCTTATGCCGAATTAATGGTCTACTCAGACGTTGGCGGCATCGAACATCTGTGTCTACCACTGCGTTACAGCGTATAAGAACAGAGAGGTTACAAGATGAAGGTGTGAAAGAGAAGTACAAATGTAGACTGAGAGAAAATATAAGTGGTTTGGATGAATTGTGTATGAATGATTTAGACTTGGAGACTGTTTCGCATAATGTTAAAAAAGGTTTGGCGGATGCAGCTACCAAAGAATGTGGTAAAAGTAAGAGAACGATTAAAAGGAAAAATAATATGTTATGGTGGGATGATGAGCTACGGATGGAAGTTGAAGCAAAGAAGAGAGCATGGCTAGATTTACTAGCAAACAAGGCTGGTAATTCTGGTGGTATGAATGGTAATATTGAAAGAAAAAAGCAGTCTTTAGAAGTCTAAATAAGAGAGTAAAAGAATTATTTGAAAGGAAAAAGCAAGAAAGAACGGATTAGAATGATAGAAGAATATCGGATAATTTCCAGCCAAATATGAAAATGTTCTGGAAACTCGTAAGAACTGCCAAGGGACATTCAAAACAGCCTAGAATGAATGCTATACGAGACCAGAATGGCTGTATTCTGAATTACGAAGTGTCGAGTTTAAGGAGATGGAAGGAATACTTTGAAAGCGTGTTTATGAGTGATGAGACGTTTGAATTAAATGAAATAGAAATTCCGAAAGAAGAGGAAAGAGATAAGTATAGATGAAATAATGAAAGCAATGAAAAGTATGAAAGCAGGTAAGGCAGCCGGATATGATAGAGTATCACTCGAAATGCTAAGGGCTGGAGAGGAAGTGGTGGCAGACCTGCTGTACACCTTGTTTAATTTGTGTTGGAAAATTAAGCGGGTACCGCGAGACTGGTGCAAAGCCGTGATAGTCCCACTATATAAAGGAAAAGCATCGCAGCAGGACTGTAAAAACTACCGTGGTATCAGTCTTCTTAGCATTGTGGGAAAACTGTATGCTAAGGTGCTAATTGAAAGAGTTATGAAAGATACTGATGGAAAAATTTGGGATGTACAAGCGGGATTTAGAAAGGGAATGGGATGTATGATCAGGTCTTTTCCATGCGCATGATCGTGAAAGTTTTGGCCAAAAACCAAAAGGTTTTTGTGCGTTCGTGGACTTGGAAACGGCTTATGATAGAGTGGACAGGGATGTATTATGGCAAACACTGAACTCATTTGGGTTGAGTGCTGGTTGATACAGGCATTGAAGTCTCTGTATAGGGACTCCAGTGCTTGTGTCAGGATCAACGGGGCCTACTCGGACTGGTTTGGCATCCATAAAGGGGTCAGACAGGGCTGTGTGGCTTCCCCGTGACTGTTCAACCTATTTATGGACAGTTGTTTGGAAAATCTGAAAGTTGAAGAATGCGGGTTAAGAATGGGTGAGTTAACCGTCAAATGCCTTTTGTACGCCGATGATCAAGTCATATTCGCGTCGTCGGCGTCCGAGTTGCAAATGATGGTTACATTAATGAACATTTCATTAAAAGAAAGGGGAATGAAAGTGAACGCAAGTAAGACGAAAGTTATGGTCTTTGAAAGAGAAGAAAGTAAAACAATATGTGAAATAAGAATAGAAGGGGAATTGGTCGAGCAAGTAGATGAGTTTGTGTATTTGGGATGTGTATTTAGCAGGGATGGTAGGTATGATAAGGATATAGAACGACGAGTGAACGCAAGAAATAAAGTAAATGGGGCTCTACACTCTGTTGTGGAAAGTCAGAATGTGTCCAAAAAGGCACGTATGGCAATTCACAATGCTGTGTTAGTCCCTACTTTCATGTATGGTAGTGAAAGTTGGGTATGGCAGAAAAAGCACGAGAGTAGAATAAATGCTGTAGAAATGCGGTCATTAAGGAGTATGTTAGGGCTGAATCTGAATGACAGAGTGAGAAATTGTGTGATAAGAGAAGAGTGTGGTTTGCAAGATGATGTTGTGACCAGGATTAAGAAAGGAATGCTTCGGTGGTTTGGTTATGTAGAAAGAATGAATGAAGAGTGACAAAGCAAATTTATGTGGCAGAGGTGAACGGCGGAGTCGGGAAGGGGCGCCTTAGACGAAGGTTTATCGACCAAATTGGCGATATACTGAAAATGGGCCAAATTAAGAGTACCCTTAACCGACGAGCGTGCATGCGTAGGTATATGGATGTGGAGGAGGCGAGAGAGGTGTGTCAGGATCGTGCCAAATGGAAGTCCATAATCTCTGCCTACCCCTCTGGGTGACAGGCGTGAGTGTTTATGTTATGTTATGTTTTATGTTTTTCCTTTTTCCTTTTTACAACTTTTCTTATTTTTAGAATTTATTAAAAAATTTATTATGCGAATTTGTTGGCATATCACCTGTTTTATATAAGTACTAAATATGCCGCCATACACAATAAGGCCAGAGTTAATTAAATAATCAATTAATATATAGTAATAGAACATATTTACTTACAACTTTTTGAATTTGATAGAATTTGTCTAAAATAGACATTAATTTTGAACATACTTCTTCAATATGTAACTTTCAATTAAAACTCCTATCTACGAAAGATCCTAAATATTTAACTATTTACAAATTCTATTTTGGCACATTGACATGATCATTTTCCTCTATGCAAGCACTCATAGTCATGCCATCATAGCGTACAAAATTAGCTGGCCTGTTGTATGGAGAATGTATATGCATACACTTTGGTTTTCTTTTCAAATGCGATGTGATGATCGATTTTCTTACGACACCCATGGGACGAAATGTTGTGATGTATTCTTTAACAACGCCATCAAACGAATAGAATAAAAAGTCGGCTTGTATGCATTCAAATCCAAAAGCACCTGAATTAAGAATTAACTTATAGTAAAGTGAGTAAGTAAAAGATTACGTTAGTGAAGGATCGATGAAAATTTTCTCCATTTAAAATGTTAACTAAAAAGCGTCACGCCTGTGATAGTCGAAAAAGAGGATGACGAGCTACTCGCAATACTTTTAGCCATAAATAAGGATTGAGATGGGAAAATATGTAAAAGAAGAGATAGGTGGCTATTACATCGCCTACACAATCACAAACCCAAACTCCTATTAATTGTCTTTTACGGCAGCTAGGCAAGTCACGCAGTTGGCATATTATTTTTGTACGTCATAAAAAAAACACATTATTTATATAGATCTAGAAAATATAACACATTATGATAATCTACGTTGCGTAATTTCTACTTTAAATTTAATATGAATAATCTAAAAAAAATAAGCCACGTTTTTTCCATTTGTTTTAAAGTAAGTACAAAGAAAGTATGTATTACAGATTTGCGCCAAGAAATGCTGGAAAGAGATCTTTATGCTTTCCTCGAAGGAAAACGAAATAAAGTAAAACATCACGGACTTTCCGTACCACTACTGTTTGAAAATTGAAAATCCGTATCCATAAAACTCGAGTATAGAGTATAGCTTGGAAAAGTAAAGTTCAGAAGCGTCGATTGGAAACCTTATGCGCATTTGTTTATATATGTTATTGGTATCTGGGGAACGATACTAGGTTTCTTATTTAGATAATCTCTTAGATTTTTTTAAATCTGAGCCAAGTTTCCATCGCCCAGGTATTACTTTTGGTTAAGTAATTAATTATAATTCGGCGAGAAGGGCCAAAAAATGGTGTGTCGGTTTAAATGACCAACTGCTGGTTCAGATTTATTAAAAAAGGATGATTATGCATAAATTAAGTTTGGACCGTATTATAGGAATTAATAGTTTCACGATACTGCAAATGCCTTAAATTTGGGCTACAGGAAGGACGTGAAGGAATGCATGCACTCACTGGACTTCTGCTATTCTGCCTCGTGTCTCTAGGGCTGCAGCCACGATGACTCGGCGCCGGCTTCTTTCACACATATAACCTTCACAGATAATGTCGAAATATAGCGTTATTGTAAATTTCTAAACAATTTACGATAATTTTATATAGTTTTATATCTAAATTACATAAAGGCGGGTGCGATGGCGCGAAATAGATGCGGTTGCTTGAGCGGTTGGTTTCGTGTATTCTGGCGAACTCCGTTAACACAAGAGTGCGCATGCTAAAGGCATAAAAGGCGGTAGATAGGAAACCCGGAAATAGACTCTTTACGGTACTCTTATTGGATAATAGTTAACGACTCACATATGCTTTAGGTGGTAGTGCAAAAGTGGCGGGAACAACTTTCATAATATATTAGGTATATTCCAAGCATATTATTGTTTTTTTTTTAATATATCATACATTATAGGCAAAAAATATTACCCAACAATTGTTATTATTAAACATTTAGGAGATATATTTAGTAAAACCTATAAGTTATCGAAAAATATCTATCTGGTATATTTTTGTAAAAACTAACAAACCAAAAAAGTAATAAAGATGTCTAAAATTAAAATTAAATTTATTAAAAATAAAATTTAAAATTAATTAGCCAATTTAAAACTAAAAAGGTTAAAGATGCGTTGTCACTTTTGAAAACTAAGTTGGAATCATACTGGCTCTCATATCCTTTAGACCAGAACACCGCAGTGAAAGCACTGCTATTTGACGGCAGAAATAAGTAGTAACTAGAAACTAGTAGAAAGTAATAGTTACACTATTACTTTGCTTGTGGCTAACGCAGTAAAGTGAATATAAGACCATTTATAACCATTATCTTCTGGTCTGGCGGCGCTGTAATGGCGACATGATGACGCAAACGGACAGAAAAACGGTCGAAGCTTATTTTTTTTTATTTATTTGCTTATCTTTACAAAAACAGTACATAATAATATAACTTCGCCAAACTGTAAAGACAGTTTGTTGGCGAATAAATGCACTCTTGTATCCTATTACATAATTAAATAAGTACACCACCCACATAATGTAGCAAAAAAATAGAAATTCTAAATATAAACACTATTATTTCTATATTCATAACATCTCACTCACATAACATTGACACCAAATAGAAATTCTAAATATAACCCGTATATATTTTTCAAATATTACAAACGAATATCAGTTTTTACAAATTGTCAAATACGCTATCATGTATGTCCAAAAAATAATTCTTAAGTTTCTTTTTATTTGTAAATTTACGACCAGGTCTACCCTGCCTTAGCCAGTCTATTTCATTAAGAAGCTTTGGTATTAAATATTTTGTACATATTTTACCATAGTAGTTTTTAACACTAGGCTCAATTAATTTCCCTTCTCTAACTTTCCTGGTTCTATATTTATTATCCACTTTTTCTTTATAATTATTTTTATTAATGTTTTCCAAAACTAATAACATGTTAACTTTGTGTTCTACCGGTAAAATTTTACAAATAGAGAATAACTTATTATAATCTTTCTTACAATTTTCTTTAACTTTTTCATTTACAAGATATTTTAGGAATCTTGTCTGTAAATTTTAATGTCCTTATATAAGAAGCAAAAGTGCGACCATATACTCCAAGTCCATAAGTTATGAGGCAATCCACCAAAGCATAGTATGGAAGGTACATAGAGTTTTGTTCAAAATGTAGTTTAAATAATAAAATTTACCTAATATCGCCGACAGCCTTGTACATACATCTGTTATTTGAGGTTTCCAATTAAAGTTTTTATCAATAACCAGTCCTAAATACTTAAACTTATCGACAAATTCAATTTCTTTACAGTTACAATTAATTTTATTATTATGTAAGCACTCAAAACAGTGGCCCACAACAGCTATCTCATTCAATGTGGTGTTTTTCGCTGCAGCATTGTATGGAGAGTGTATATGCATGCATTTTGTTTTGTTAAAATTATGATTATGCCATTATCATGGGCCCATTTTATTATATTCTCAAAGTCACTTTGTATATTATTTTGCAATTCTTTTGTTTCTTTAGAGGCAAATAGCAAGCATGTCATCCGCATACATAAACACTTGACAATTTTATTACATTAGATACACTATTTACATGCATAATATAACCCACAGGACCGTAAATAGAACCAGTCGGTACACCCAAGCTAATACTGGCCTTCTCTCCCATAACGCCGTCCACTACAGTACGAAGCGTCCTGTTAGATAGATAGCTACGAAAAAAGTTATATGTAGGGCCCCTGATTCCACACTCCTCCATCGCTTGCAATAACATATTATGGTCCAAAGTGTCAAAGGCTTTTTTATAATCAATAAACAGAACCATAACCTGTTTTCCATCATTTAAATATTCATTAACTGTATCTGAAAATAGGGTAAGTGCGGAAACTGTACTACGATTTTTTCTAAATCCATGTTGTGCCTCTGACAATATACTATGCTGTTCCAAAAAATCGGTTATTTGGCCTACAACCACCTTCTCAGCAATCTTATTGACAGATGATAAAATGGCAATTGGCCGGTAATTACTGAAATCTAAATGACTTCCGTGCTTAAATATGGGACTTATATCTTATATCACCCTATAAAAGTTTTCGAAGGATTCTACTTTATATACATAAAAGCTCCGTATTGAAACACGGAGTGTTGGTTGCCAAAAAGTCTGCCAAGGCAGTTTTTTATTATCTTAAGTTGTTATCAGAATGATGTTGCTGCCCATCACCTGTTTCAGTTTCCTTTTTTCGCCACTTACGACAGTATGCTGTAGTGAACCGATACTATACGGCCGAATCAAAAGTTTAACCTACAATTAAATATATTATACTAAATTTTAAACTTTCCCATTAGACAACATTGCGAATAATTCCCTGCTTCGCTATTTCTAACGGATCACGATAATGGAGCTACACGATAAAAGATTTTCCCTGGATAGCCATGACTTATAATGTCGCCTCAGTAGGCTTTCAACTATCTCTTTAAGTAACAAGTTTTGTTTTTATACGTCCATTTAAGCTTTTAAACCTTTATAAAAAGTTTGAGTTTACGAAGGTATCCTCAAAGGGGACAAAGAATGAATATTTCGCAAATATTTAAATCACACTCCTAAAATTAATAAATGCTTCCAATATTATCTTCTTATTCTTTCTTATTATTATTATTCTTCTTATCTTCCACTATCGGAATACCTAACGCAGGATCAGTCTCTTTTATAGTAACAGAGTCAAACGAGCACACAGTCCACAGTGATGGTAGGTGGATGCAGAGGACCATAGACATTAAGATATATCCTCTATTAAGATTCAAAATGTAGATGCCTAGTCACACCTGAGGACTTTTGTAGAATGCCTCGTTTTCATTAAAAAGGGTTTCCGGTTTTCTAAACATACGAAACACAGCAGCATTAAACTGCTATTTCACGCTGGTATTCAGTGAGAGTTTTCTTTCCCCGGTCGAAACTACTCATTCGTCCTGTAACCATAATGTAGATGCAGATGGCTCAACGACTTACAAAAGCCTGCACCCCTTTGTTGTCAACTTACTACGCACTTGAACCTAACGTGTGTTCCATCCGATTTAAATCTGGTTATCTTCAAGGCTAGGATGAATAGGCTTTTGTTAAGCTTTGTCAGTGCACTCTACCTTTGGTTATTACCATCTGGTGGAACAGTAGTGTTATAATTTCTCAGACATGCAGGTTTTCTTCGCCGCCGAGCTTGTGGTAAATCAGCACTTAATATTGTGATTAACAGTTACATTGGTGGGGATTGAACCAAGTCTTAACCCCTGAGCTACCATGTTAATTTTTAAATATTTAATCGTTTATTTTGTTGATATTGAATCGTAATACGATGGTCACTTTCCATCGGAGATGTGTTTACTTAGTGAATAAGTAGCACTAAAATCTATTTGTCTAGCCCTTTGTTAGTGAAGAAACTTCATTAAAAATGTATTCGAACTAAGTGGCAATAGGCTTGTTAGCGTAACAATGACCATGTAGGTGAGGATTATCTTCTGTTAAAATCATAGAGGTATTTTAAAGGTTAAGTATTATTTGTTTTTCGGTTTACCACCCGAAACTACATTTACCATTTATGATAAGATGGATAGCTGGCAGTCAAGTACTAGATTATAACTTATAAAAAAGATAAATTAATACAACTGCGTTAAAAATAAATGAATGATAAATACTGTAACGATAATTAAAATCAAAGCATTTTTTCTTTGACCGATACTCTGGAAATTTCGTAATACGAGTTCGTCGAAATATGAATAAACGAAGCCGTTTTATTGTTTTCTAAGAAGTAAAATGAAACTTTGCTTTGGTAAGCTGTATAAGTTATTAAAAACTAAAGTATATTGGTCTAAAATATAAAGAGTTACAATGAAATACAATATACTTGGATTCATCTTATTAACATAACATGTTCACGTATTGCACGCCTCATAACACGAAGCGTTATAGGTGTGTTCTACTCTCGACACGTCAAGGTCAAGCAATTTTGTGTTCTTAAAATACCTCTATCATAACCATATTGCACTTATACTATAATATGAGTAGCCGTATATCATAAAACACTCTAATTAATCCATCTTATATTTTCTTGAAAATCATTTTATATTGCTACTTTGAAAATAAACGGTTTGAAAAAATTTGCGTGGAAGTGCGTATGTTGATTTTGTATGTGGTCACGATATCTCCCGAAAAAATTGACGTATCGAGACCGGGTTTTTTTATTACCTTCAGAATTACATCAACTGATTCCCTATTTCATGTCAATAGCCTAGTATGCGTAGCTTTATGTTTGTTCCTAGTGTTAAAAGTATGAGCATCTTTATTCTTATCAAAGCTATTTATGTTTTTATGTACATAAATTACATTTTCATAAATATATTGCGATGCCAAAGTTAATATGTTTCTTTCTTTAAATTTTTCTCTAAGAGACTTTTACAATTTAAGTTATAAATCGCCCGTCTTTTGCAAAAAAACATATAGCTTCAATGTCAGTCGCATTACCCCATAGCAAAATTCCATAAGACATCACGAATAGAATAGAATAGAATAGAATAAAATAGAATAGAATATTTTTTTTATTCAATATAGATTACATGTGTAATTCTTATTGAAAGTCATTTTTTACTTTACCACTGGTTCGAAAAAAAAACCTCTGTCCTGGGAAGAACCAGCAAGAAACCCAGCGGGACTTTTTTTTTGAAGTAAGTTTTACATTAATGGTTGTACAAACTATTTAAGTACAAAATTTATTTTAGAAACTGCTTGGTAGCGACCACCTCATTCCCAGGGGTTATTATCAATCATATATTCATTTATACTATAATAACCCTTTTTATACAGTTTCAGCTTAACAAAACATTTAAACTTGGTAATAGAGAGTACACTTTCCGGGACCTTGTTGTAATAGCGTATACATTGCCCCAAGAATGAATTACTGACTCTGTGGAGTCGAGAAACTGGTATCACTAGCTTGTGTTTGTTCCTAGTGTTTACAGAATGTATATCACTTTTTTTACTAAAACTACCTTTGTTTTTGTGAACATACATTAAATTTTCGTAAATATACAGAGAGGCCAAAGTTAATATATTTATTTATTTAAATTTATTTCTAAGAGACTCTCTCGGTTTTAGGTTGTAAATAGCTCTAATGGCCTCTTCTGTAAAACAAAAATAGTTTCTGAATCAGTTGCATTTCCCATAGCAAAATCCCATAAGACATTATGCTATGGAAATAACTGAAATAAACTAGTCTAGCTGTCTCGACACTAGTGAGACCTCTAATCTTTTTTACAGCATAGGCTGCAGAACTTAGTCTGCTTGCTAGTTTGGATATATGGGAGCCCCACTGAAGCTTTGCGTCGAGAGTGATGCCAAGAAAAACAGTGGATTCAACAGGCTCAGTTCTTCCCATTTAAAACACATTGGTACCCAGATTTTTAACATTCGTTGTTGTAAATTTAATACATTTAGTTTTATTTCCGTTTAAATGTAGATTATTAACGTTAAACCAATGCACTAATTTTGATATAGCATTATTCACTTCGTCACATTTAAATGATTGACGTTTAAGTTTAAAAATCAAGGAAGTATCATCAGCAAATAATACTATATCATGATTATCCCCTACAAGGGAAGGTAAGTCATTAATATATACCAGAAATAGGAATGGGCCGAGAATCGAGCCCTGAGGGACACCCATTAGTACAGGTGTACGCTATGAAAGTAACTAAAATAAACTAATCTAGCTGTCTCAACATTGGTGAAACTTCTAATCTTTCTAACAGCATATGCTGCAGAACTAAGTCTGCCTCCTAATTTAGATATATGGGGGCCCCATTGAACCTTCGCGTCAATAGTAATACCAAGGAAAAACTCTAAAACTGCGATTGCAATTCCACCAGCCAGGTGTTGCTCAAATACTCTCTACAATGGAAGAGACTTTTGTCCAGCAGTTGGAAGGGCTGATTACGACGCAGAATATGTTATTATAGTTTCTACTTTTATTTTTTATTTAATCAAGGACTAACAAATTTGTTTATTTGAAACCCGAAGCGAACAAATATAAGTCTTTATTTTTCAACTCGCTCCGAATTCAAATTTTAGAAAAAGTATAGAGTAATGCGAATATGAGATACCTCGGGGAATGAATTCGGAAAAGCTTTTAGCGTTGAGTAACTTATGTGAAATTTTTAAATGAGGTAATGTTCGATTTTTTTTTTTTTCCTGTGAGAGCTTTCTTTGCTCTCTAGGCTAAAGATTGGTTTCATGGCATTTGACGTTACTGAGAATGGCCCGAGCAAAATCACTTAGTGAGATGGATTTTTTTTTATATACGAGGGGGCAAAGGAGCATAGGGCTCACCTAATGGTAAGTTTCGACAGCCGCCCATTAACAACTACAAGACCAGGAGAATTGCAAGTGCGTCGCCGGCATTTTAAAACGGAGTAAGCTCATTTCTGAAGGTCCCTAAGTCGTATCGGTCCGGAAAAATCGCCGGATTCCTTTTTTCTTTTTCCTTACTCAGCAAATTATCTTAACTTTACCATTACAGCCTGTCAAATGTCCACTGCTGAACATAAGCCTCGCGCATGCGCATCGTCACACAGAGAGGATGTTTGCCATAGTTGCCACGCTTGGCAAGCGGGATGGCAAGCAGCATCAGGAAGATGCTGCTACCCCTCTCCAGGTTCAGTTCCCTCTGACGTCTCTTACGACATTCACGAGATTAACACAACAATAACGACCGAGCAAATACCTTTTTTTTAATTAAATAGACAGGTAACTTCTGATAAGTGTTTACTGCTGCCTAATAAAAAATAAACACCTACAACCAACTTTAGGCAAAGGCTGCCGGTGTTTTATCATCCCTAAGGACGAAAATGGATGCCTTCATAAGTAAGTATTGTGATTTTGGCGACACTAATAAGAAGGTGGTACCTACACTGAGGGACTGAATTGGCCAGAAAAATATTGAGTACTTACCATTAAATCTTTTTTGTGAATTGGTTTGGACCAGGAAGCATTCCGTTTCGAAGCGACCTATTTCTTGATGGCATACTTTTCGATTACTATAATTATTTTAAATTTCTCAGATATGCAAATTTTCCACGATGTTTTATTTTACGATGAGCTCGTAAATTAGTAATTAAAATTGCGGGAAACAATTCCAGTGGCCCCGGCGGGAATCTAACTCAGTAGGCAGTAGGCTCTGCCAGAACTGATATGCGATGGATGTATTAACAGCTTTAGGTAGGCTAACAAAACTAGGTCAAAATGTCTTTGTTGTGGGCCTTTTACTTAATAGTTTCCGAATAAAATGTATTAATAGTACATGTAAGGATGAAAAGCAAGCATACTGTTGATTGTGAAAACAGGTTATGGTTCAAAGACACTACAATCAATAACCACGATTAAGAATCAAAATTAAGATTAGTTCTCACATCTGAGTGCTGATGTGAAATGCCTTAATACTAGTAAAAAGAGTCTCTCGACACTTACGACATTAGTTGAAACCCAGCAGCATAATGCAGCTTTGGTCAAGCCTACTCATCCGTGCTGTGATCTTGATGCAGCTACAACTCAATAAATTTTTCTACAATTATTTCGTGATGAACTTGTACAAATGAATGAGAAATTATGTGGTGATGCAAGATGGCGCTTTATAGACTAGCGCGAGCGTTGAGAGTGCTGAGATGTAGATGAGTGAAATAAATTGTTCGATAATGAAAAGTTGAGTTTGCTTACTTTACACCGAATCCCACATTTATACATTGCTTTAATTATATAAAATCAGAGTTAGTCCTAACTTTATTTAGGTTTAATTAAGTCCATAAATAAAATTATTCACCCCTTACATCAGAGACTGTCTAACTTTCTGTTAGGTTAAAATTTGTACTGAAAACAAGTCGACATTGTTGAGTGAAGTTTGTACTCCGAAGTTGCGGTGTTAATTAGTTGCCTACATATATTTGTTTATATTAAAATTTAAATTAAGACTTATAAGGCCTTTGCGTTTTGGGGCTTAACAGCATCGGTTTTTATTTTTCTAAATACTGCTTTGCTCAGAGACGAACATAAATCACAACAAATCTTTTTGAACTAGTATAATATCTACCAGACAATTTCAATGGAGACTAGCGATCTGTGCAGAGTTATAGTACATGTTATAGTATGCAAGCATAGATGTACTATATTCCCTCACTCGCATAGTCCGATAGGACGGTAATCCAAATCTACCGGAATGAGATCAGGCGCAGGACCAACGGCTTTACGTACTTTTCGAGGATTGTGTTTTATGTCATTTCTCGACCTATGTTCAGCAGTGTAGTGCCGACTTGTGGAGGATTGTAATGATGATGGTGATCATCAAATAGGCTAACAAGTGCGAGTGAATGGAACTATCATGAGGATACCTCCACGTTTAAAAAAATGATATTGACGATTGAATATTATGATTGTAAGATTGTAATTGTGAGAGCCGTGGTATCTCAGGGGCTAAGCGCTCGCTGTAAATTTCACAGTAGACGAACAACCCGGGTTCGATCCCCGCTGGCACAAATGAAATTTTTAAGTACAATTTTAAGTGCTGATTTACCACGTGCTCAGCGGTGTAGGAAAACATCGTGAGGAAACCTGCATGTCTGTGAAATAAGAAAAAAAATATTTCGAAGACATGTGAAGTTCGCCACACGCATTGGGGCAGCCCGGTGGACATTTACTTGCCCTATAACCCTCTCAGAAACAAGAGGAGGCCTGTGCCCAGCGGTGGGACGTTTATAGGCTGTAACTTTAACTGAAGATCCTTATCAGTTATATAGATGTTTAACATACATTTATTTGAAAGCCAAACACATAGCTTGTTTCTTGCGGGAAACAAAGCCGCAGCTCAGAGCGAAACAACCAAACACTTAGAAACACTTAGCATCTGTGCTACAGCTTCATCATCATTTCATTTTGTCAGCCGGTAATAGATTACTGTAAAATATAAGTTTCCAGCGACTATTATAATGGTTTTTAAAAAAACGCGACTTATTTTTATAGGTTGTTTTAATGTAAAAAAACATAAAACGTTCGCAAAAATCAACATGGCTCTTGCTTGAAGTATATTCTTACGAACGTGTCATTTGCCGATTCCGTGGCGCAGTGGCTTAGTATTGAGTTGCGATGCTGAGGGCCGCGGGTTTCAATCCCGTACAGTACAAGTATTTTTATGACCTAGAAATAATTTTTCCGTTACTGGATATGTATCCTTTTGGAAATTATGTGTGTAAACTTACTTGTAGGTGCGTTTTTCACTTCAGTTTTATAAAATAAAATAAATAAAATTCTTCCTTCACGATAAATAAGATAATCCTATTATATGTGTCCCCCCCACACAGGAGGAGAGGGTAACGTGTTTAAAAAATATTAGAGATTGTTCTGTCTGTCCCTCGAAACCGCACTTAATGTAATGAACACAATGCAAATGCATTGACAGACTATTAAGTATATCATTGTGCTTCTGATAGTATTATATTCTTTATTTTTCAAGTGAATTGTATTAATATTGATTGACGCTTACCAAGGATCAGGCTTTTAGATATTCGAAGAGAAGCAATCTTCAGTTAATGCATTCAATTGCTTTAGGTATTCATGAGACAG
The DNA here is from genome assembly GCA_029286625.1 of Parnassius orleans. Lineage (NCBI taxonomy): Eukaryota > Metazoa > Arthropoda > Insecta > Lepidoptera > Papilionidae > Parnassius > Parnassius orleans. Next base: position 425,981 of record JAGSMP010000266.1, on the reverse strand, counting down.
TCCTATCACTGAAGATCTCTTAATATATTCCTACTTACTCGTGCCTTAAGAGTCAGTGAAAAGTTACTAAATTTACATATTAAAAATTTAAATGAACCAACACAAATCGTTAAAAATAATGTGAATGATCTAGGAATAGCAAAACAATTTAGTTATTATAAAAAATATTACAAATGTCGATGAGATTAACTATTATAAAATACTTAAAACATCGATCACTAATAATAGTGATCGATCACTAATAATGAAAGGAAGTGCTTTGGCTTCGCGGGCTCGGTTTTCGAAAACTATTTTAATTAATATTATATTGTCATCATCATAATCATTACAGCTCTTTACAAGTCCACTTCTGACATAGGCCTTCCCCAAAGAATGCCACAAAGTACGGTCCTGAGCCACCTGCATCCATCGACTTCCTTCATATCTTACCAGGTCTCACTCCATCTAGTGGCGGGCCGCCCCATACTTCGCCCACCGTTACGAGGCTGCCACTCAAGAACCTTGCTTCCCTATCGGTTTTCGGTTCTTCAGCTATATGGCCGGCTCATTGCTACTTCAGCTTACTAATCCGTTGGGCTATGTCGGTCACTCTGGTTATACTGCGGATAACCTCTTTTCTAAATTTATTACGCAGAGAAACCCTGAGTATAGCTCTCTCCTTAGCTCGCTGAGCGATCTTGAGCTTCCTCATACGGCCAGCAGTGAAGGACCACGTCTCAGATTCATAAGTCATCGCCATCGATCATTATTATTAGTGATCGATGTTTTAAGTATTTTATAATAGTATCTATATCTCATCGACATTTGTAATAATTTTTATAATAACTAAATTGTTGGCTCAGGACCATACTTTGTGGCATTCCTTGGGGGAGGCCTATGTTCAGCAGTTGACTTGTGAAGGGCTGTAATGATGATGATGATGACACGTATTAAAGTAAGATGATATGTAATTTCATTAGATTTTATATTTATACGTGAACATCGTCCACATAAAATGTATGGCGACAATTCATCCCTGCAGTGCTTAGTGACTTTTGAATTTATATTTTTACCATCATATCACTTTTAAATTTTTTTAATTTATTTATTTATGTGCCTCTGTAGTAATCGGTTGCACAAATATACTCTTGCGCGGAATTTTAATGTAATACAAGTACACACGGATAATTTCCACTTATTTAAAATTACCTGCCTCTGTCCGGTTATAATAATACGGTTTTAATTTACGAGGTGGAATCTTTTCTGCCTTGGAGTGAGTTTAGGAAAGTACGAGCTTACCTATTTCTACCATTAAATACTTGCACTGCAGTGTTCCGGTCTGAAGGGTATAGAGAGCCAGTATTAGTAGAGGATCCGGCTTAAGAAAATACCCCCTCATTCTTTTCCTTCATGAAATATTTTTTTATAATAAAATATATAAATAAATACAAAGCGGGGTGATTGACGGCCTATGTTTTGGCAAGGCTATTTTTAATTAAAAATTATTTAATTAATTTTTTTTACCAGTTACGGTCATTCTTTTCCTTGATAAAATTGGTCTCAATCGATAAAAAAAATATGTACATATATAGAAAATGCCACAGCATGTTTGACTACCATTTTCCATGCAACAATACCTGTCCACCAGGTGTAAAAAGGTAAACTGATGTAGTAATTTACCCTCATTCTTTTTCCTAAAAAAATTTAATGTGTAAATATAGATATTTTTATATCGAATCCAATGGTATATGGTTGACTTTTCAAATCGTGGCAAGACTAGTGATTGACACGATTTAACATGAAAATATATTATTATGTGCGGTAGGGAAGGATGCATTATAGTAGCTGCGCGGTAATAGAGAAAGATAAAATATATTCTCCCACCGCAAAATTGGTAAATGTAATTATAAAAGTACATTTTAAAAAGAATCGCAAGTTCTAAAAACTTTGGCTTATACAATTTGAATAAAGTAACAAAAAAAAGCAAAAAAATAAAATGACGCATACGGCATTGGTGTACACCACACTTTTAGGTGGAATAAAGTTCTATATCTTTTTTTTAATAGAAATAGGGTTCAACAAGCAGACAATCCACCTGATGTTAAGTGGTTGCTGAGGCCCATATACATCTACATATATCCTCGTTTGCGAATCAAAATGCAGATGCGTTGTCAGCCTTGAGGACTAAGATGGAATGCCTCTTTTCCAGTAAAAAGGGTCTCCGGTTCTCTACACTCACCATACGAAACACAGCAGTATTGAGCTGCTATTTTACGTTGGCGTTACATCAATTACAAAAAAGTAATTTTCTTGTTGAATACTCATGGCAATAGGTATTTTAATAATAAGATTTTGGTTTTTATGTCTTTTTTTTTATAGGATAGGGTGACAAACGAGCACACAGTGCACCTGATGGTAAGTGGTTGCTGTGACCCATAGACATCTACATCTATCTTCAATAAAGAATCAGAATGCAGATGCGTTGTCACCCGTGAGGACTAAGATGGAATGCCTCTTTTCCAGTAAAAAGGGTCTCCGGTTCTCTACACTCACCATACGAAACACAGCAGTGTTAAGCTGCTATTTTACGCTGGTATTCTGTGAGAGCGTGGTCCTTCCCCGGTCGAGCCGACCCATTCGTACTACAACTATACTACTAATATAGCTGCAGCATGGCTCTACCACGTAAAAAATTATGTCATTTAGAAATTATTCTTTTTCCTTTTCTCTTCCTCCGGTACCGTTACAGGCTATTAAAGTCCACTGCTGAAAATAGGCCTAGTCCGTAAATTGCCTCATAGGGGAATATATTTGCCGTAGTTGCCACGCTTAGCACGCGGGTTGGCAACCACAGTTTTTTATTTTTAGTTGTTATTAGGAAGACGCTGCTGCTCATCTTCTGATTTGTTTCCCTGTGTCGCCTCTAATAACACCCACCGGATGATATGGGGTAGTGGATATTCTTACACCGCCACTACACGGTAACTTCTCTTTCTCATCAGCTCGTAGTTATTGGACATAGGCTTCTCCTGTTGTAGGGAGGATTCGCCTTAATTGTCACGCTTGGCAGGCGCATTGATCGCAGTACCAGACATTTTGCACTTTGATGGTGCTGACCGTCTTTGATATGGTTTTTTTTACGTCTAGAGTAAACAAAATGGTTAAACTGCCATATATCGGAAGCCATAGTTTTATAGCATTTTCCAATATCGCCTTTTACGACGGCGATGAATTCTCTTACCCCTACTACACGGCTACTATATTTTATCTCGTCAGTTAATCTATTCCACTGTAGAATTATTTTTATAGTATAGCCGTAAAACACTGTAAGTTGGTCACTTCATAAAATACAGTCACTTTGAAAGCACTTGAATTGCAATTTAAAATGATCTACGCTTGCCATTGATAGCAAAACTTTGGGCGTGTGCCAGTATTTTACAGTGACGCTTACAGTAATAGTGCATTTGTTTCAAAAGCCAATATTTTACCTTATGTTTCAGCATCTTTGAAATCAGGAATCGTGTAATACTCATGAAAACATTTTTTATGATTACCGAGTTTTGTGATAAATGAGAGCATAGAAGTTGCCACTTCGAGTAATAATTTTCTTCAGATCGAATTTTGGTCACGGCAGCCAGTCTTAACGGAGACTAGCCACCTGTGCAGGATTACAGTGCACGAGTGTATGCGCAAGCATAGGTGCACTCTGTTCCATCACTCCCATAATCCAATAGGACGGCAATCCGCAACTACCGGCCCTCATATATCTAAACTAGCTACCACACTTAATTCTGTAGCATATGCTGTAAGAAGATTAGAGGCCTTACATGTGTTGAAGCAGCTAGATTAGTTTATTTTAGTTATTTTAATAGCATAATATCATATGGAATCTTACCACGATACAGGAGAAAATTCTAGTGTGGAGGTTACGTTTTTCAAAAAAAAGAATAAAATAATCTTACTGTGGCGGCGCTGTCGTAGCTCCACAAGCGAAACGCACCGAAGCCTGAATCGCGCTATCAATATTCCGAAGTTACCGCACTCCATATATAGAAAAACATCGCAATAACACATGGAGCGTTGGGGCGTTATGGGTTAATGCGACTGACATTGACTAGAAGAAAGGCTACTAGAGTACTAGAGAAAAATTTAAAGAGATAAATAATATATTAACTTTGGCCTCTCAGTATATTTACAAAAATTAATGTATGTGCACAAAAACAAAAACAGTTTAACTAGAAATATTGATGTATATTCTGTAAATACGAGCAACAAGACCAAGTCAGTTACCAGTTACTCGAATCCAAAGAGTAAGTAATTCTTTCATGGGGCAATGGATACGCTATTACAACAAAGTCCCAGAAATTATACAAGCTTTATCTATCAAAAATTTAAAATTTTTAATAAGCAAAAATTGTTTAGTAAGGTTTAATAAACTACTAAGGAGTACATGATTGATAATAACAGGAATATCAGATGCGTTGGAGGCCTTTTAAAAAATAGCAAGCTCGTTTCTTGAAGTCGTATAGGACCGGAAAAATCGCCGATGGTAAACGTTTCCAAAAGAAGTCGTGCGAGGAAGAAAACTCCTAGTTATTCGCACAGTGGTGGACCGCCATGCATCCAGATGATACAGATGTTATTACAAGTTTTGTCGTGATTCGCGATGGTGAACATGTTCAAAATTACTCCCGTTATTACAACAGTACTGATAGACCACAAATCCTCACAATAGAATACCAATACTTACAGATTTTAAAATAGTGAACCTCATTATCATTCTTTAGAGTTATCTCGTGCGCCTGCTGCGTATGTTTGCTACAATATCGTCTGCTGATTTCCGTATGTCAGAGGTCTCATAGATTTGTTACTTGTACATATAGCCAAACATGTTTATACAACATTTTGCAGCGAGTTCCCTTAAAAAAGTTTAAACTGCCAAAGAAAACTAGTCGATTTATATCAATCAATCCGCGATGTCTAATATCCCTCTACAAGATGTAAAAGTGCACAAGCTTGATTATGAATGTGGTCTTTCTTACTAACATCAAAAGAAAATTAAAACATCAATAAAAGCCAGCGTAAAAGAACATATAGCGTCAAAGCGTAATGATTAAAGCAATTTCTACCTACTGAGAAAAACTCTTAACCAGCAGTGAACATTTACGGGCTGATGATGATGATGATAAAAAAAAAGTAGATAAAAGAACACATGATTTACAATTTTTCTTACACGTTTTATTCAATTGCAGTTAAACCCATTTAAATATTTAAAACCAAATATTCGCGTTATGCGCAATAAATCAAAATAACGAAATACCTACGTTGGAAGCGTGAACATTTGAATTCGAAATATTGTCCATGAAATTTATGCGAATAGCACAGTGCGAGACTAGTAACTTTTTCTGCCGAAACAATCCGCCACTGCTGGAATGTTGGTAATTTTAAACAGCGTCGTAAAATTAGTAAATAATACTTTAGTAATATAAATCACCCATTGAAATCATATTCAACCATTTTTACTAACTCTAAATAAAGGATTAAAAATTATTTTTTAATATTTTAAGAAACTGGTTTATTATATTTATAATGGTATATTATTTTAAGAACATAGGCCTCCCTCACAACACCCCGAACGGATTCCCGCCTTGTCGTGGCGGGGAGGCTTAGTAGCCGTGGCTTGGTCACCTGCGGTGAACAAAAAGGAACCTACATGACTGGCCTGAGTTGAAGGGCCTGCCCGAGGTGGTCAATTCACTTCAGATGTGTGTGTGGTGGACTGCGATGATAGAGATGTCCCCCCTCCCTACCGCTGCAGCCGAGGTGGAGTCACGGAGGAAGAGGAGTATTGGTATGGCAATGCGCCACACGCCCTATCCTCCGCGACTCTGACGGGGTCGCACCGTTGATGTGGTGGTGATGGGGCTGCGGGGAGAGGAGTGTTGGTTTTGCGAGGCACCACACTCCCTACCCTCCGCAGCCAAATCTTGGTTGGCGGCAAAGCCATAGACCAGATACGCCGCTAGGGTCACGAAGGCTAGTGCTTCTGAGTGCTCATTTTTCCTGGCCCCATGGCCTTCGCGCATCGGACACGGGGGCGTCCGTTGCGCTATAGTTGGAGGCCGTGGAGGAAGGCGCACCATGTGTTCTGGTGCACCTTAACTGAGAAGGAGATGGGGGAGGCGTAGTAATCTGCCGAGGTGGGGCCGCGGATGTGTTCGAAAGCGTTCCCGTAGCCCTGCCATTATGCGACGAAGGTGGAATACCATAGAGTTTTAGTCGGTGTGAGACATAACCCATCCTTGCCCCGCGACGTGGGTATGTGTAGGCATTTCCTCATGTTAAGAAAACGGGCCTCCCACACAGATTACCTCATCAGGTGGAGATATTTGCCGTAGTTGCTTCGCCTGGCGGGCGGGTTGGCATCCGCAGTTATTTTATTTTGAGTTTTTATCAGAAAGATGCTGCTACCCATCTTCTGTTTCAATTACCCTCTGTCGCCTCTTACGACACCCACGGGACGATATGGAATAGTGGATATTCTTACGCCGCCATCACGTTTATCATATTTACGGCAGGTTTATATAGGCTTGTGGATTCTTTTTCGATTTCGAAGTAAGACAATCGATTACTATTTATAAAATTAGTGTTGGCACTTGATAGTAAGCAGCTACTATAGCTACGATACCTATATTTATTCATAAAGAAGGTAAACTAAAGGTCCTTTCTTTGTGGATGAGTCAATAAAGTCGCCTGCATGGACGAAGACTTAATGTGCCACAGCATGCTATCATGTTGGCTCTCTAGACAGAAAAGTTGAAAAAAATAAGAACCGACTTGACAGAACTTATTATTATTATTACTAACCTGAAATGTTCCACTGCAGGGCAAAGGCCACCCTACTCTCTTTCCATTTTTTTCTCTCCAGAGCTACCATAAACCAGTCCTTCACGAAGGAGTCGAGTTCATTTTGCCATCTCCGCCTGGGTCTGCCTCGCTGACGTTTGCCATATATAGGGACTCATTGGGTTGTCACTATAGCCCATTGGTCATTTGGCATTCGGCAGATATATCCAGCCCAGTGCCATTTTAGTGTAGCAGTTTTTCGTATGACATCAGCAATTTTTGATCCGGAACGGATTTCGGTATTCCTGATCCGGTCCACAAGTTTAATGCCCAGAATACTCAGTTCCATTGTTCTTTCACAGATCTCAAGCGTGGACTTCTGCCGGACTGTCAAAGACCATGTCTCGGCATCATAGGTGAGGATGGGAAGTATGCACTCGTCAATGAGTCTCCTTTTCAGGGATAGAGGAAGACCACTCTTCATAAGATCTTTCGTAGACCAATAGCTCTTCCAAGCATATTCGGTGCTTCTTGCAACTTTTTTGTCTTCTCTTACCTGGAAAGAGACTATTTGACCCAAATAGAGATACTCATCGACGTATGCAATCTTTACACCGTCGACAGGTCGACAGTAATCTGAACTATTCGTCACCAACTATGTCTTTGACATGTTCATGCGAAGTCCAACCTCAATGCTTGCCTTGCTAAGATCGTCTAACATCTGAGTCAACTCGTGGGCTGAAGGCGAACAGAGGACAATATCATCGGTGAAACGGAGATTGGATAATCTCACATGTCCAACTTGAATGCCCCTATCCGCCCAGCTAGCTGCTCGCGTTCTATAGACCCCTTCTAATAAGGCCGTATGTAGTTTTGCAGATAGCGGGTCTCCTTGCTTCACACCTAATGCAAAAATATAGGCCTGTCATAGAACTGATCTTATTGGATGCAGTGATATCAGTGATATCAGAGTTCTTGTAGATATTTTGTAAGAAAATGATGTTGAAGCTTTTGAAAGACCTAAACAGAATAAAATATGATGATAATAATGACTAACAAGAACTACTCCATAAAATCTGTAAATAAATTGAATTTGGTGTTGAAACATTTAATTTAAATTACCAATAACTCTGTTCGGAGTTTCCTGAAACCGCACTGTTTGATGGCCAAATATGTATAAATCCCTCCAGTTTAAAATAATTGTTGAGCTTAATATATTTGTTTACCACATTTTGAATATATTTGTCATAAATGAATTATTTTCACAAATATTTTACACAATTTAACATGCGGTAGAGCCATGTATATATTATGATTGCAGCTTGAATGTGTAAGCTCGACCGGGGAAGGACCACGCTATTACAGAATACTAGCGTAAAATAGCAGCTTAATACTATTTTGTATAGTGAGTATAGAGAATCGGAGACCCTTTTTAATGGAAATGAGGCATTCCATCTTAGTTCCCAGGGATGAGAACACCTCTACTGTGTGCTTGTTTATCACCCTTATTATAGAATCAGTTTAAAGGATCATTTATTGAATCGTAATTATAAAATATTTGCTAGCGTAGTTGTTTGAAAATATTCAGCAAAAATTATTAAATTGAAATGGGTATTTCATAAATTGCGTAGTCAAAACATTTTGAAAATCATCGGCAATGTTTAAAACATGGCCTTAATAAATTTCTGTGAAACTACATAAAATACAACAAATATTTTATCGATTCTTAATCGAAGACCGTTGTAGATGTCAACAGCACATCAGGTGAACTGTGTTCTCGTTTGTTACCCTTATTTTAAAAAATATATAGATTGTTCTTTGAAAAACTCGTAGAAGATTTTTATCGTTATAGCAAGAGAACTATTTGCTCCTCTCAATTCCTGCAGGATTTTCAGTTTGTCATCCTTATACTGCAGCAGTTCACTAGTGATTATAGTAAGACTAATTACCTGTGCGAGTCTTTTAACCTCAATTTTAATGACTTTAATGAAGGTTAGGCTCAACCAAGTCAAGAAACCTTAATTCATGGGAATATTTTTTATGTATGCTTAGCGATAACTCCTAACCACGTTGTCTAATTTCAATGACTCGTTTTTTTAAAAAAACGGTTTATCCCAGGAATAGTTCCATATATAAAATTTGGCCAAGATCTGATGTTGGAAGCTATGACAAAAGCAACAAACTAATTTTCATAGGCATCTTCATGACATATGGGTTAAATAGCTTTACCACGTTACCTGATTTCGGTAACTAATAATCCTTTTAGCTCCTTATAGTCGGTTTTTACGTTTTTAAAAGTTTAATTATAATTTCATGGAACTTGCAGTCATTGCTCTGTTCCCTTTAACTCAACTTTCAAAATGGATATTAGAGACCACTCTATTTGTATATTTACGGGAATACTACATATATTTACTTTTTTTTTTGTATTACTCAGATTGTTGCTCTAGCCGCGGGGGAGCCCTGGTGACCTGTAATACAGGTTTTTATACCTACATCAGGCACTAGTCTCTCACAAGTTAGGTACCAGTCTGGCAATTCTGTAATACCTAGCATTAAGTTTACCTATTGTGGAGAGAAAATAAATTCATTCATTTATTCATTTAATAAAACTATTTTTACGTACTTTATAGCGCTAATTTTACAAATTATGCTATATAAAACTAAACGCAATAAAATCCGTAGCATCAGTTGTATTCAACCATTAATATTCATACTAAAAATTTATACTATAATAATAACAATAATAATAAAATAATAAAAGCCTTAATAAAAGCCTTTATTCAGACAAATTTTATTGATACATTCTTCCATATTTACTTATAAAACTAACTTCGCCTCGACATCCCTGTCTGTGTGCCTCTTTCTACAAAGGCCTCATCCAACTTTGACCATTTTTCTCTGTCACCAGCCACTCTTGTCCATGTGCCACCTGCATCAGTATTTATTTCATCTTATTGATGGCCTACCTCGTTTCCTTCCCTTGTTTCTTTTGAACCAGAACTTTATTGTTTTTGACCAGTTTTCTTTGCCCCTGATTGTATACTATTCATATAAATAAAATTAAAGCGTCTGTCTGCCCGGGCTAATCTTTGAAATGGCTGAACCGATTATAATGAAACTTCACGAACAGATAGTGAGCAATGCCCGGAGTGAGCTAGACTATATTTTATCCATAAACTTAGACATTTAAAAATAAAATTGAAACAATATAGACTTGCTGTATGAAACATAACGGCGATATACGAGCAAAAATAATAAGACAATTACACGCTAAATATTTTACAGCCTGGAAGATACAGGAATCAAGCCTCAAGGGAAATTAAGGATTAATCAGCTTTTGACTTTTGTAAAGAACTTATTCATACGTATATACATTAACCTTTAATTATGGACACTTATTTTTTGTAACACTAGCATGGACATGGGGTCCGACAGACTCCTACATTGTTTAGGGTCATTTAGTATTAAATGTGCAAATAAATAAATAAACAAGAATTTAGAGTGGATGCTTTTATTACAAATAATAAGATTTCGCCCCGTGTAGTGGCGGTTAAAGAATACCCACAACCCTTGTCTTCCCGTGGGTGTCGTAAGAGGCGACAGAGGGAAGCTGAGACAGAAGATGGGCAGCAGCATCATTCTGATAAAAGCAAATTACAATAAATAAACTGCGGTTGCCAACCCGCTCGCCAAGCGTGGCAACTATGGCAATATACCCGCCATGACAAAAGTTACAAAAAGACAGCCCCCAGTCCCCGGCGGCCCCGCTATTCCTGGCTATGGTGGCGACCATGGTAACGGTGGGCAGGGGGTACTAAGAATCTCCGGTGGAAGTTCGGTTGCCACATAAGACGACTCGACCTGGCAACATACAACGCACACACCCTGAGGACTGACGAGAAGATCCTGGAGCTAGAAGAAGAGATAGACAAGTTGCGATGGGATATTATAGGATTATCTGAGGTCCGAAGAGAGTTGGAGGACACGGTAATCCTCGAATCCAGCAACTTGTTCTATCATCGGAAGGGCGACCATCTGCCCCAAGGAAGTGTCTGTTTTATCGTCCAAAAGTCTCTCGTTAACAAAGTTTACTACGTTGTTAACGAGAAACTTTTGATTGTGAGTGTGTCGACGAGGGTTACGTGCCTTATACTCAGAATCACCAAACGGTATTCGTTGAAGGTCATACAAGTTTACGCACCAACATCGGCACATTCCGATGAGGAGGTGGTGGAAATATATGAGGATATCTTTAAAGCCATGCATTCCTCCAAAACCCACTATACGGTGTTAATGGGAGACTTCAACGCAAAACTAGGCACAAGAGAGAACGGCGAGCTGAGGGAAATTTGGAATAGGGCAACGGAACCCAAGGGGCCAGCAGCTGGCCGACTTCATGGAGAAAGAGGGACTCTTTATGATGAACTCTTTCTTCTAGAAGGGGCCCACAGGAAGCGCAATAATGCGTAAGCCCGCACATGATGCAATGTGGCGGGACTTACGCAACTTTAATACTGCTCGTATTGAAGAAGTGATCGAGCAAAACCAGGGCTCCAAAGTCTTTGCCAGAGGTCTGTCTGCAAGAAAGAGCCAACTGTCGAAGCTGAAGACTGAATGTGGCAGCATCGTTTCCGGGACACCTGAGATTTTGAGTGAGATTGAGAGGTTCTATGGGCAGCTGTACACATCATCGTTGGAGCCACACGCAAGTGTGAGTAACGATCCAAGAGCAAGTCTTATCCGATACTATTCCGATAATATCCCGGACGTCAGTCTGAGCGAAATTAGAATGACTTTCGAGCACCTTAAAAACGGCAAGTCCCCGGGCAAGGATGAAATTACAGCGGAGCTTCTGAAAGCGGAGCTTCTGAAAGCGGGTGGAAAACCGGTATTTGAAGTCTTTCAGAAGCTCTTTAATTCCATCCTCTATGGTGGCATTACTCCAGAGGCATGGAAAAGATGTGCGGTGGTCTTGTTCTTCAAGAAAGGCGACAACGCTCTCTTGAAGAACTACAGACCGATTTCCATTCTGAGCCGCGTCTATGTGCTGTCTTCGAGAGTCATTACGAATCTTCTCGCACGCAGACTCGACGACTTCCAGCCTCACGAACAAGCCGGTTTCCGAAAAGCCTTTAGCACCATAGACCACATACATACCCTTAGGCAAATTGTACAGAAGACCGAGGAGTACAATTTGCCAGTATGTCTTGCGTATGTGGACTATGAGAAAGCCTTTGAATCCATCGAAATTTGGGCGGTGCTGCAGTCCTTTCAGCGGTGCCAAGTTGACTGTCGGTATGTCGAAGTGCTGAACTGTTTGTACAGTAGGGCTACGATGGCTATCCGAGTACAGAATCAGAGTATGAAACCTATCCAAATGCAGAGAGGTGTAAGACAGGATGACGTTATATCCCCGAAACTCTTCACTGCTGCATTGGAAGATGTTTTCAAGCTACTGGACTGGAAAGGATACGGTATTAACATCAATGGTGAGTACATTACTCACCTTCGATTTGCCGACGATATAGTTCTTATAACAGAATCGCTGGAGGACCTAAGCACTATGCTCAATGACCTCAATAGTGCCTCCCAACGGATAGGTCTTAAGATGAACATGGACAAAACAAAGTTCATGTATAACGTCCATGTCACACCTATGCCGGTAGTTGTTGGGAGCACTAAGCTCGAAGTTCTTGACTAGTATGTTTACCTGGGACAAATAGTTCGACTAGGTAAGTTCAACTTCGACCGAGAGGTCAATCGACGGATTCAATTCGGCTGGGCTGGGTTCGGAAAATTACGGCACATCTTCTCTTCAGGTATACCTCAAAACTTGAAAACGAGACTGTACAGCCAGTGCGTTTTGCCAGTGATGACCTATGGGACTGAAACGTGGTTCTTCACTGCTGGCCACAGAAATTGTTGGTCCGTGCGGGATTGAACTCGCTGTATGCAACTGTTACAATTTTCTTTTTTTTTTTTCTTTTGTTTTGCTATATTGGATTTATAAAGTTTTAACACCGCCGTTTATCGGTTGTGCAATAATTTCCACTAACTTATATTGTACTGTAAATGTGTTAAGAGGCAACAGAGGTAAGTAAAACAAGAGATGGACAGCAGCATCTTCTTAATAACAATAACATAAATGGAGTGTCCCGTAGATGCCTACATCAATCCTCGGTTAAAAATCACAATGCAGATGTATTTTGATCAAGATGGAATACCTCGTTACAAGTAAAAATGGTAAACGGTTCTCGTCATCCATAATACGATACATAGCAGCATTCCTATGCCATTTTACTTTTGTATCCTGGGCGAGGGTGGACTTTTCCCAGTCGAGTTGACTCATTCGTGCTGTAACCATATATCTCAGCCTGGCTCTACCACGTAAAACCTATAACAGGTTCGTTTGGGTCGTTACCACTTTTTTCCCTATTTCTGTCGCCAAAAGTAGGGCATGCTCTGTTGTGTTCCAATTTGATTAATTGGTGAGTAAATTGAAAATTTTAAATAGGAAGATAGCTTCTGCTACCCTAATATAACTAATTTAACCGGCCAGCGTTTAACTACATTTCCTCCTGGTAGTAGTGGCAATAAAGCCCTAGATAATAAATTGCAGTGCCGTAGTGTAACAAAAGCCTATTCACTCTAGGGTTGAATTCTTGCCAGATTATAATCGGACGGATAGACAGATTACTTGTTGAAATCTCGCGGAGGTTCGTACGTTAGGAAAAACTCAGCCGTGTTTCCTTCTATTGTTAAACCCAAATCCATATTATCCAGTTCACACACAGTATCCAGTTCACACGCATTAAAAGTTAATTTCAAAATTAAAGCGGTGCTTTACAAGCACTACGTTTGTTGATGATGTAGGCCGCTGGTGTCGTCTGGGGGAAAAATATACTAAAACAATTTGGTGAGCGCGTGTACATCCGCGGGGAGGGAGACATAGGTGTCACCTCGTATGATGTTCTAGTGCAACTAACTCTAAGCGCGGGATCATATACTCAGCGGTGCAACACCGATGTTGCAAATATACCTTCACCCTACTATAAAAATCGCGGTAAGTGCCACCGTCCCCGTATGCACACGTACTTATTTATTATAGAAAAACAATAAGTACATAAGGTAAGTAACAATGCTTTATGAGTATATATTTTAGATATATTATTTTTATTGATTAATGTTATTTATATTTCAGATATTCGAGAAGCAACGTGAGCGTCGTCAACATCCTCCCCCAAGTGTCGGTTCGCCATCACCAAGCTGGAGAAAGGCCACGCGAGCAGCTGATCGCTTCATCACTTCTGACTTAGTCCTAACGTCAACTACTCTGACTCTGCCGTCTGAACCTGGATAAACTTTTTCAATAATACCTATTGGCCAACAGTTACGAAATCATGATGGATCGACTACTACAAAAAGATCTCCTACTTTTAATTGCGGACCTTCCCTATCCCATTTACGACGAGGAATTAGCTCTGGCAAAAACTCTTTTACCCATCTGCTCCAAAATAAGTATGTCAACCGTTGGGCAATACGCCACTGTCATCTAAGATACATGTCGCCATCATCAAAGACCCCAGGTACAGGTAAGTTCGAAGAAGATCGTAGTAAAAAATGATTTGGAGTTAATGCCTCTTTGCTTTGAGGGTCAACCGAAACATGGGTAAGCGGTCTACTATTAATTATATTTTCGACTTCAGCGAGAAGCGTTAATAAAACTTCTTCTCGTGGAGCCCTCTCTCTAAGAACGACTTTCAGTTCCGTTTTCACACTTCTAATCAGACGCTCCCAAGCTCCCCGCATATGAGGACTGGCTGGTGGTATATACTGCCAGGAAACTCCTTTGTTTAATGCTTCGGCTATAACTTGCTGCTGCTTAATTTCTTCAAAAGATTTTTGTAGTTTAGCATCAGCGCCTCGCATGTTGGTTCCGTTGTCAGATATGACAACGGAACCAACCACGGCGTGCAGCCATCATCCTAAGTGCCATAATAAGTGAGTCTGCGGTAAGCGTCGATACTATTCCAATATGAACAGCTCGTATTGTTAAACATGTAAAAATAACACCATATCTTTTGGGTCTCTGCCTGCCCACAATTACTTCGATCGGACCGAAGAAGTCTACACCACAGACGTTAAAGGATATTTCATGATGAACCAAATTTTGAGATGGCAAGTCTCCGAGGCGAGGTGGTTTTGGTGTTGCTTTTCGTATTCGGCAAACCAGACACTGTGAAGCTACGGAGCGAACTGTAGGTCTCAGATTTACAATCCACTACTTTTGTCGTAACTCGTTTATTACAACTTCATTATACGAATGAGCCGCACGTACGTGGAAGTCCAAAACCACCAGCCTTGCTATGCGATGTCTACCATCCAGAATCACTGGGTTTTTCATAGTTTCAGTGACGTTTGCAGCCGTGTTTATACGCCCTCCTACACGCAATAAGCTTATCTTCTAGTCTTTATCTAAAAATGGTGTTAACGAACGTAAGCGACTATCACGATTAATTTCTTTATTTTGTTTCAGCAAATCAATTTCTGTCTGAAATGATTGTGATTGTGAATAGCGTAACAAAAGTACTTCGGTTCTATTCATTAAAAAATTATTAATACACCGAGTACGGGTTTTTCTACACGATTCTATAAATAATAGCACAGATGCGGTGCTGCGAAGCAAGCGCAGGAGTTTAGTAGGAGAAGGGTTATTTTTGTCCATATTATTAACATATACCGTAACCGGTAATGAGTGCTGACACACTGTTGTTTTACTAATGACTCAAAACGTTCCTCATTATATTTACACAGTGTCACCAGTTCGTTTATGGCTAGTATATGTTCCTTTATTTCATTTAGAGCTGGTTTATATTTATTTGTCATAGCTTGTAGTGCATTATGAAGTGAAGAAATTTCTGAATTAAGATATTTCATGTCAGTCTCATAACTTTTCCTAATGCTATCCACCTCAATTGAATATATTTTGACCTTATTAATTAATTCTTGTTTTTCTTTACATAACTTAACATGATTTTTAATACTTATCTTATTTTTTATGTTTTTTTTTTGCAATTTATTAATGTATTTATTAATTTTAGTGTATTTCCTTAATTTATTGTTACTGCAAGCAATTCTTCCTGCTGTTCTCGATATTAAGGCATCTTCACCTGTCAAATCCACTGTTGATGATGTTTGTAACAATTTTGAGGATGCTTGAGAGGTTGTGCATTCTACCAGTTCATGGAACATACTCTGAGTTTTGGAGGCTGTTAGTTACCTAAATTATTGTTGAATTGTAAAGTTTGCCCTTGGCCTTCATTCAATTATAATTGCAATGCAGCAATGAATTTGAGAGCTTCCTCATATTCCTTGCTGCATTGATCAAACTCATTTACCGTTCCCTGAAGCTGGTCCCTTTCTTTTAATACATTAAGATAATCTGTGTGTAACATTGCCATTTCACACTTTAATTGTATATTCCTTTTAATTATTTCAACTATTTTTTTTCATTGTCATCCCTTTCTTTTAGTAATATTTCACACTGCTCCTTGCACACCTTTAGTTCCTGAAGCGCGAGCTGGAGCTGGGTATCAAGATGACGCATCTTGGAATTACGAGCATTCATTTTGCTATGTATTTATTAGTTAAAAATGTTAAAACTAGAACTTCTACTGAATACAGAAGTAGCTGTGTAAATAAAGTCAAGAATTTAAGGTGTTAGGTTGTATTTGTAGATCTTAAATGAAACGCTCAAGAAAAGATTAAAAAATGTATAACCGAACTGAACATTTATGTTGTAAGAAGGGATAACAAGAATTACAATATGTAATATTCAAACAATATGTACGTTACCTGTCACTTATAATCCGAACGTTTAAATATAATAAATTTAGGTATGTAACTTACGTTTTACTTAATAAACAGTATAATTTGAACACAATTAACAATTGCAACACAAAATTGAGGTGGATATTAATGCTTTATAATAATTAAACTTAAATTTTATTGGGAGTTAATATTTTACAAACTTATTCCCGGGATTGCCACTCTCTTCTAAAATAAGCATCCGCATACCGCTCTTCTCATTCACACCGACAGAATTGTCGCCAATATCTCACGCATTAAAATTTTGGATTTTATCGTAAAAGGTGCTAAAAAACCATGAATATCATAAACAGACATTATAATACGAAGAACTTCACGCTTAGTCGGTTTTCGTGATAGTTGTAAGATATCACTCGGTATACGATTTAACGATAGATCGAACCCGAACATATCACTGGCGGGAAAACCACAAAAGCCCAAGCGTTCGTTCCGGCTGAGAGTCTATATTAAACCGTAGCGCCATGCAATTTAAAATCTCTTTTGGCATATCGTTAAGAACATCTGACTTGTTACTTAACCAGTTACGCATCACAAAACCACCTTGCTGATTTATATATGAAACATCTTTTATCATTTTTGCAGCAGTAGCGACGTCTGGTAAAGTATTGATAAAATCGTCCATATATTATTTTTTTCTTATTGCATTAACTGCACCTGGCATTTTATTCTGAAAGCGCAATGTGTTTTTATTTTGATTTATATATTGCGCTATAAATGGGGAGCAATTAGCACCGAAAATTAATGACGTCATAACATATTTCTTAACAGAATGTAGTATAGGTGATTTTGACCCTTTGTTACTACTTCCGAAGCCTAATTGTTCATTTTCATTACTTAAATAGATATCTCTCCACAAAAAACGCAAAGAATTAACATCTTCTTTTCGTACAATAATCCTTAAAAACATGTTTTTTATGTTCCCTATGATAGCTACGCCGTTTTCTCTAAATCTTAACATTATTCCTAATAACGATTGTAACAAATCAGGGCCTTGTAAAAGAAAATGATTTAAAGAATAACCTTTCGAATTTGCTGCCGCGCCATAAACTAAATGCAATTTTTTCTTATTTGGATTATCTACACCAAAGTGCGGCAAATACCATATTATACGTCTATTAGAGTTTTCATTGGTCTCTCTAAGTTCTCTAGCATAACCATTAAAAAATAAGTATCTCATCCTTTCACAATAACGAGTTGCATACTCTTTGTTGAGCGACAATTTTCTTTCTATTGACTTTAACCGTTAGCGTTAGTGTAAGAGTCGGGTAAATGCGATTCATCGGATTCCAAAGGTAGGCCGACAGTCCATTGACCATTTACTAATTCCGCAGTATCACCTAAAATTTGTAAAGCGCGTATTTCATCTGGGTTGCGGCGCGGCTTCGAACCTACACCATTAGATTATCGATCTACGAACCGCAACGTGCAACTGCGCGCAGGTGCATTCACTGTTATTATTATCGAGAAAGGGATCGCTAGTAATCGATTCTACCGTGTGTAAGTGAAAGACAGACTGCGACGGTCCCGCCTTTTCGATGCAACTATTAATGAAAAAGACAAAGCCATCAGTGCAATTAACATCACTCACCATATATCCGTGCACACACCATCCAAGCGCAGTTTGATTTATGTATGGCTCACGCTGCTTACCACGAACACAACAAATGGGAGTAATTAAATGATGATTGTCCTGGCCAATTAATAATTTTGGCTTAGCGTTACAATTACATAACATAAGATCTTCACTTAACAGTCCATAATTATTAAAGTCCATATTCGGCACTTTTTGTGTTGGTAAATATATTTTTAATTTTACGCGCACGGAAAGTAAACATTTCGTTATACGAATTAGTAACACTAACACTCACTGCTTGAGATTCACACACAAGCTCGCCCGAGTCCCATGCGCTGCGCGCGCACATTATCACGTTTTCACCGTATAATCCGAGCTCATCTGTGATATCAGAGGATATCACCGTCACAGTAGCTCCATCATCCAGTAGTGCATGCGTATGCAAACTGCCATTCGGTCCGTGAAGAGTGAGATGCACCACTTTCAAAAGCACCTTGTGACAGTGGGATGCCACCGTATGAGTCACTGTTTCATTGGTGCTGGTATAAGGACGAGGGAAATGAAACGCTCGAGTGTTGACATAAGACTGCTTGTAAATACGTTATTGTTAAGTTTATATATTAGATTATACCCAAACATACGTATAGATACTACACCTTCCTTCCCAAGGTAAAAAAGAAATGAATATGTGCATTTCTTTTTTTTTATAATACTAACATTTAAAATTACATAATAATTATATCCCTAAGTATTCTAATTTATAAAATGTAAACATGGGTAAAAGCATAGAGAAATAGTTAAAATAATATTTAGATTAATATGATTACAATTGATATTATAATACTTAGTGGTTAATATTAAGGTGAATTAATATTAATTAATAAAGCTTAACACACTAATTTATTATTATTATAATCGATTAAGTACACAATGTTTGAAATGTATTACTTAATAACTATAATATTATTACAATATTATATATGTAATATTATAATAAATTTATTACATTTATTTTAAGGATAATTCAATTTAGTTCGGTTTTTGTGAACAATGTAATTTTTTCCATCTCTTAGTATTTCAACATTCGGTGAACAATCTCTAATTACTAAATATGTACCTGAATAAATGGCGCTGAGTGTGTTACCAGTTTCTTCTTTAACTAATATCAAATCATTAATTTTATAAGTTATACGGTTAATTTTACAATCATATTTGGATTTCCTAACAATTTTACTATTGATTAAATTTTCTCTTGCTGCTTTTTGGGAGGTTTGTAGGCGATATTTTAACTCTAATGGATAATCTTCGTAATTATAGAGGGGTTCTACGGTTTTAGTTAAATTACTGGGTAAATTACATTTTTTGCTGTAAACTAACTCGAATGGGGTATACTTAGTTTTGCGATGAACGGAAGTATTATATGAAAAGCGCCAAAAAGGTATCCAAGAACTCCAAGACTCGGGGTGATTGTCAGTCTGTATACGTAAAAATGCTCCTTAACTCTTGTGGGAATTTTCAAGTGCGCCAATACTCTCGTGATGGTAGGATGTGGAATTTAATTTAATAATTTTTAATAAACTACATACCTCTTTCGTCACTGTGGACATAAACTCGGTACCTCGATTTGTGGCTATCTCCTTCGGTATTCCATGGCGAAAAATGAAATTGTTTACAAAAGCCTGTGCAACTTCTACAGAACTCTTAGAAACTAACCTCTACATATTTAGACATCTCAAATTGGGGTGTTAATACATACGAATAATTAATCTCTATCTAGAGGTCCTACGATGTCTAAGAAAATTTTCTCGAAGGGAGTTTGAGCTGTAGACGTTACAGTCATAGGCTCCCTAACGGAAATGGAATGCTTTTGTTTCTGGCATTTGTCACACCTTCTCACAAATGCTGTTATGTCTCTTTCAATACCTGGCCAAAAGTAATATTTTTTAATGTTATTTAACATCCTCTTGATACCCGCGTGGCCACTAGTGAGGAGGAGATGAAAATAATTCAATATCACTCTTTGGTCGTCTTTGTCATAGATTCTTTCAATTTCTTTTAAAACTATAATTCTTGGTCCGGACCAATTTTTAATACTCTTAATTTCATTTATTACCAAAGTTATGTAAACTTCATTGATCAAAATAATTTACAATCCCAACCCACCTCGGCTGTTAATAATAATAATCAATTTTTTCGAGATTAAAGCTCATATGTTTTTATGTAATAATGATTCACGTTTTGTTCAATTTACATTTAAAGAGTGTTTTAATTTGCATTGTTTAATTGACACCGGCGCATCAATTTCTGCGCCAGAGCTTAAACTTAACACTCACAACATTCCATTCGATAAAGAGAAATGTGTGTTTAGCGGTATTGGAGGTAGTGTTGAGGCAATTTGATATGTGTTTCTCGAATTGAAAGTGCCCCAAGGATCTTTTAAACGTAAATTCTTTGTATTTGATACTAAACTACTAAAGCTACTGCTATAATTGGTGATGACTTTTGCCAAAACTTTGCAGCTATAATAGATTATGAAAATAATTACTTTTCATTGATTAATTCCAATAATGAACGATTTTATTTACCTATGCTTAGTAATACTAATAATGATTTTTTTGCATATTCCATCGCGGACGGAATCTATACATTTTATAAATACTGATATGAAAGATGATTGCGTGGTATGTTCTAAAGAGTTATCGGAAGTTGTTTACATAGCCAACACGTTAGTGAGTCCAGTTAGAGGAAAAATACCTATTCGAATAATAAATACAACCGATAGAGATGTTTGTTTAAGCGACGTGAGCCGTAGCATTCATAGAGCGAGTGAGTACGATATATGTACGTTTGGAAAATCGAATAAAAATGCAGAACGCGTAAATAAATTATTTTCTGTTCTAAAATTACAGGACTATCTAAATGGAGAAGAACAGGTTTCAATCGAAAACATATGTGCAAAATACTGTGACATCTTTTATTTACCAGGAGATAGCTTAACAACGACTGATATCTATAAACATATAATCACTTTAAAACCCAACGTAGACCCAATTTATGTAAAACCATACAGATTACCACATTTTCAACAAGGAGAAATTAAAAAGCAATTGGATAAAATGTTAAATCAAGGGATTATTGCGCCTTATAAGAGCGAATTGTCGAGCCCTATTCTCTTAGTTCCTAAAAAATTGGAATGTAATGATAAGAAATGGAGATTAGTAATAGATTATTGTAAATTAAATAATTCAATAGTAGATGATAAGTTTCCTCTGCCGAATGTTACAGAAATACTCGACTCTCTTTCAGGTTGTATATATTATACACATTTAGATTTAAATCAGGGTTTCTATAATGTGGAATTAGAACCAATTAGTCGAAAGTACACAGCATTCTGTTCTGGGCAATACCAGATGACCAAAATGCCAATGGGCCTAAAAACCAGTCCCAATTATTTCTCTAGGATGATGAATATGGCTATGGCGGGCTTAACGTTTGAAAAATGTTGTAATTATCTTGACGACATCATAATTTTTGGAAGAAATTTAGCCGACCACAATAAAAACTTGACTGAAGTATTTGAGCGATTAAAACAAGTTGTTCAACATCCTCTTGATACCCGCGTGGCCACTAGTGGGGAGGAGATGAAAATAATTCAATATCACTCTTTGGTCGTCTTTGTCATGTATTCTTTCAATTCCTTTTAAAACTATAATTCTAGGTCCGGACCAATTATTAATACTCTTAATTTCATTTATTACTTGCTCTATAAATTTATTATTTTCTTTACATTTCATTAATTTATTTTCTTTTCTTTTTTGTAAGAAAGTAAATTATATATTAAATTAATATTTATTTTCTTACAAAAACCAGACAGCTCCCTCATAAATTCGCCTAGCGATAATTGTGATCGGATAGCTGGATTTATATAAATAGTCATTTTCTTTAAAGCATAAATAAAAGTTCGAGATTAGCATGCGATTTCATTGTTCTTTCGTAACTTTTCTAAATCACTTTCATCAATAAATCTTAATTCTATCGATATCTTTGGTTTGTTATGTACCTCTACGACTCTTGGGTGATCAAGCCAATTGTCAGTATTCACAATATCATGCAAAGAATCACAGATCTTCCCTGTCATACTACACTTGTCTTCCATCCTTTTTTTTGAGGTCTTGTCATTACATTCACACTACACTCACTCACATCTTTCTAGTCTTTCGATGTAATACGTATTCTAGATAAAGCATTTGCAACGACATTTTCACTTCCTCTTACATACTCTACCATATAGTCGTATTCTTCTAACGCAAGTCTAAATTTCAATAATCTACTTGACGGATCTTTCATGTTAAAGAGATAAATAAGGGGTTTGTGCTCTGTGTAAATTTTGAAAGAACGGCCATATAAATAAGATCTAAAGTACTTGACAACCCAAACGACTGCCAGTAATTTTTTTTCGATTGTTGTTTAATTATTTTCTGCTCTATTCAGGGTTCGGCTAGCATATGCTATAGGCTTACCGTTTTATTGGATAGTACGGCTCTGGCTACCGGATGCATCAGTCTGAACTACAAATTGGTTATTTTCATAAAAATCTGGGTATTGAAGTAATGGGGGTGTCATCATATCTTGTTGTAATGAATTGAATGAACGTTGACACTCGTGACTCCAATAAAATTGTATATTTTAACGACATAATCTGTTCAAATGGAAAGCTTTCTCTGCGATAAAAGTTTGCGAAGGCTAAAAAGCGTTTTATCTCGTCTGTATTGGTAGGAATAGGGTAATTTTGTATAACTTTGATTTTTTTCAGGATCCGGTAAAACACCATCTCCAGATACAATATGACCCAAATATAATATTTTTTTTTTTTTAATGTATCTTTAGTGTGATTTAACTTTAAATTTGCTTGTTTTAATCGCTCAAATACTTCAGTCAAATTTTTATTGTGGTCGGCTAAATTTCTTCCAAACATTTTGATGTCGTCAAGATAAATAAAACATTTTTCAAACGTTTAGCCCGCCATAGCCATATTCATCATCCTAGAGAAATAATTGGGACTGGTTTTTAGACTCATTGGCATTTTGGTCATCTGGTATTGCCCAGAACAGAATGCTGTGTACTTTCGACTATTTGGTTCTAATTCCACATTATAGAAACCCTGATTTAAATCTAAATGTGTATAATATATACAACCTGAAAGAGAGACGAGTATTTCTGTAACATTCGGCAGAGGAAACTTATCATCTACTATTGAATTATTTAATTTACGATAGTCTATTACTAATCTCCATTTCTTATCATTACATTCCGATTTTTAGGAACTAAGAGAATAGGGCTCGACAATTCGCTCTTACAAGGCGCAATAATCCCTTGATTTAACATTTTATCCAATTGCTTTTTAATTTCTCCTTGTTGAGAATGTGGTAATCTGTATGGTTTTACATAAATTGGGTCTACGTTGGGTTTTAAAGTGATTGTATGTTTATAGATATCAGAGTCAGATTGAAACCTGTTCTTCTCCATTTAGATAGTCCTGTAATTTTAGAACAGAAAATAATGTATTTACGCGTTCTGCATTTTTATTCGTTTTTCTAAACATACATATATTGTACTCACTCGCTCTATGAATGCTACGGCTCACGTCGCTCAAACAAAAATCTCTATCGGTTGTATTTATTATTCGAATAGGTATTTTTCCTCTAACTGGACTCACTAACGTGTTGGCTATGTAAACAACTTCCGATAACTCTTTAGAAGATACCACGCAATCATCTTTCATATCAGTATTTATAAAATGTATAGATTCCGTCCGCGATGGAATATGCAAAAAAATCATTATTAGTATTACTAAGCATAGGTAAATAAATTCGTTCATTATTGGAATTAATCAATGAAAAGTAATTATTTTCATAATCTATTATAGCTGCAAAGTTTTGGCAAAAGTCATCACCAATTATAGCAGTAGCTTTAGTAGGTAGAGTATCAAATACAAAGAATTTACGTTTAAAAGATCCTTGGGGCACTTTCAATTCGAGAAACACATATCAAATTGCCTCAACACTACCTCCAATACCGCTAAACACACATTTCTCTTTATCGAATGGAATGTTGTGAGTGTAAACAAGTTTAAGCTCTGGCGCAGAAATTGATGCGCCGGTGTCAATTAAACAATGCAAATTAAAACACTCTTTAAATGTAAATTGAACAAAACGTGAATCATTATTACATAAAAACATATGAGCTTTAATCTCGAAAAAATTGATTATTATTATTAACAGCCGAGGTGGGTTGGGATTGTAAATTATTTTGATCAATGAAGTTTACATAACTTTGGTTTTGCCCCACTTTTCCATTACTATTATTTTTCATACCTCTATTATTCTGGTATGGGCGGGAATTTCCGCGCCAATGTCCACCTCGTTGGTTGCCACGCCACATTGGTCGTTGTTGGTCTCTGCTCACTACAACGCCGCGCTGTAGATGGGCACTGTACGATCCATATTGATGACTACATTGATTATAACGTCCCCTGGAATTGCGAAAATAGGAATTATTTTTATTTATGGTCATAAAATTGGGATTAGCAGTGGTTGGTGGCTCCTCGTCTAACGCTGATTGAATTGTGTCTTTTAAAGATAGAAAGTTACGCGCTGTAATTATAGTTCCGGTTCTACAATTCCGTAGCCCGTCAGCAAATTGCTTGATTGCTTGCCTTTCATTTAAGGGCTTAAGCACCTTAAATGTTTCCGGGTCGTTGTCTGCTTGTGAAATTGTTAAATCAACAAACATTTGAGTAATTTGCTTACCGTATTCCTCAATGGTCAGCTCATTCTGTTTGAAGTACAGCAACCGTGATTGTATGGCCGTAGCGGATTTTTTCGGCAAAAGCTCTTTTTTCATATCAGTAATTAAATCTGAAATACTGGAGTAGCTTGGGTGTAATTTAAGTTTAGCTGATTGCGATAAGCGATTTTTCAAAACAAAATTTATTAATTGGGGCTTAGAATCGGCAGTAAGGGTGGTTTCATAATATTCTACTGAATCTATTAATTGTTTAGTTACTGATTCTTCGTCATTCATAACTGGTAATAAACTCAGGGCGACTTTTAAATCAAATTTATCCATGCTTAAGGTTTGTATAGTTTGGCTTCACTTTCTTTCGAATCAGATAGCGTACAGCGTACTTGAATAATATTTTACAGTATCTTTATACAACGAAATAAATTTCTGTGAATAGTCAAATATCAACTTACTATCACTAGCGCTAATGTTACCACAGCTTAGTTCATTTTGCAAATAAGCATTTAATGTTAAATATTGGCTATACAAATGATTTGATTCACTTAACAACGTAAATATTACCTTTTCTACGCTCAGGACCAATTTTCCTTAAATATTCTTTAATTATTTTTAGCTCTGGACACAATACTTTTAAATCATCTGCCATAACTCAAAAAAATATACTTATGATTAAAATTCATTATTACTAATTAATTTTTAGTTACACAAATATAATATTAATTACTTAACACTAAATAGTTGTTACGTAAGCTACATATGGTCTCAAGTACCTATCAAAGTCCATCTCTCCATTACGTTCCTTTCCTTATGTTTTGCATTCCGGAGTCAGGTTGCTCGGGATACATCACTTACGATACACTACTTTCTTAGAATATTAATAACTTTTTCGTACAACGTAAATTCGGAATCACTTGAAATTATGTTTCTTGATCAGTAACGGCTGTAGAACCAGGTAAGGTAGCCCGTTGACGTCTGAATGATCCACGAAGTATATATTGATGTATCCCCTGCTGGACCCAGCGATGGTGCATTTTTCGGTATACTCTCCATATAATATAGAGGATGAATAGAGCCATCAATAGCAATATTACCAGTAGTAGCATATTTGTGGTGGACCCGTGAAATTTTAGCTCCTTTATGTATGCGTTATTTTCTGCAGCAGCAGCATTTTGGTTTATAAAAATGTCCTCTTTTTCAACTTTAGAGTTACACATATTTTAAAGCGCGAACAAAAGCAACACCATAATTTGTTTTTGCACATCGAATACACGAGTTGGTATCAAAACTAAGTCATCTCGCGTTACTGATGCGCCCGCTGGCAGGGTCGCCATATAAGGACGAGGGAAATGAAACGCTCGAGTGTTGGCATAAGACTGCTTGTAATTCCGTTAATGTTAAGTTTATATTTTAGATTATACCCAAACATACGTATAGATAATACACTGGGATGCTCAACCTCATCTCGCTCCACAGTTTTTAAGCTTTCTTTCTATGGTTTAATCCAGTGCAGTAAACGATGATGCGGTTGATTGCCGCCGTCAATGTCGCAGTTACTGCCATTACAAGACATACCATTCGTATGGCGGGGCGCAAGACATTTGAAGCAAAGCTTTTTTAACGCGTACAAATCGCCAGGGAAATTTGCGTAAGGCGTGTTTTAACCGTGAACAATCTGCGACACCATGAGCCCCTTTTCGGCACAATTTACACTTTTCTACGTTTTCTAATTTATTACTATTTGTGTAAAGTAACAGCGAGTGTGAACGGTGTTTACGTTCATCGGGCTTCTTTAAATTATATTGATCATGAATATGACTTACTCTGTTTTAGTGGCTTCCTCATATAAAAAATCACTAAGCAATTCTAGTTTCGGTAAATTACACTCTCGCCGTTCATTAATGTAGTCGGTCCATTTTGCGACAAGTAAAGTTGGAAGCTTGAATACGACAATCGATACTAATTCCAGGCTGCGAAGATAATCACTTTGTTGCATAGCTTTGGCAGCAGCCACATAGTTCTTTATTTTTATAGCGTAATTAATAATATCATTATAATAAGTTAACGGCAACGGATATAGCTCTTTTAGCTGTAGAACAATTTTACTCATAATTGTTTCTGGTTTGCCAAATCGAAGTTCTAAAGTGTCAATTATTAAATCGGGTGTAGTTCCACCAATCAAGAGTGAAATCACCGCTTATTTAGCATCGCCACGAAGACACTTACGTAACCGCCATAAATTCTCTGTGTCACTATATTTGCATAATTGGGTAGATTCTTGGTACGCCTGTTTAAATTGCAACCACTCCATTGGATCTCCAAAAATAAAGGCAGGTTTTTAGACGTTGCTAATCTTGTTAAGAGCCCCTGGTTCTGTATTTTATATGATGAGGCAGCCACTGCCTCATACAAAGCATGTGCCCGCTTTACTAGGCCGATTGTTTCACGAGAGTAATCTTCCCGGTTCTTCTCATGCTGGTTTCCTGGAGCATTAAGCCAATTTTCAAACCTGCTTGTCGAAGATTCTACAGCTGACTTGTGGGAAGAGCGTGATTGAGACTCCAATTCTACCATCTCAGCTGCAAGCGGTTTGTTTAGCAGCTTTGACTGAATATTTGCCTTAATCTTGGCAGCTTCTGCCTGAGCACTTTAACCTTGGCTTCTACTCCACCTTCCGCTGCTTGTATTTCCACGAGAGCCATAGCTTTAGCGGTTTCGTATTCCAATTGCCGCTTGCGTGCCGTACTTGATGACGTGCCTGCGGTCTTTGATGATTTTTACTCTTACTACAGGTACTTTGCACATTTCCAGGTTTTTCCAGCACTTCGTCCTTTAAGCTGAATGATGGTAACACATATTGGTTGTTCTTGCACTCCGATTTTGCAACGGCGCCACGTGGCCGTCGCACTTTGTACGGAGTAGTCGGTGTGAGGAATATAACTGGTACTTATTATTATTATATTTTTGCAGACGACGTAAGGATTCGGCCGAAGGACCACTTTGTTGATGATGTAGGCCGCTGGTGTCGTCTGGGGGAAAATATACTAAAAGAATTTGGTGAGCGCGTGTACATCCGCGGGGAGGGAGACATAGGTCTCCTCGTATGATGTTCTAGTTACTTATTTATTATAGAAAAACAACGTGTCCATAAGGTAAGCAACAATGTTTTATGAGTATATATTTTAGATATATTATTTTTATTGATTAATATTATTTATATTTCAGGTATTCGAGAAGCAACGTGAGCGTCGTCAACAACGTTGATACTTTTACAATGTAAATTATATTAAGTTTGTAATTCATATAGTATAAACTGCCTGCCTCGTTGGTCTAGTGGTCCTAAGTACGACTGCTGATACTGTGGGGGGCTGGGTTCAAACTACAAATCAGGCCAAAATCCATTATTGGGCTTTTGTGCCAAGAAATTTTAAGTAGCAGCTCAGAGTCAGGAACTTAGTGACGTTTCACCCCCATGCCTCGGAAAGCACGTAAAGCCGTTGTTCCTGCGCTTGATCTCTCTCTGGTCATGTCCGATTTCCGTTCCATGGGACTATGAGAGTAAGGAAACAGAGAGTACACACTCGCATACACTCGTGCACTATAACCTTGTCCCGTGCAGATGGCTAGTCTCCTCGCTGTCTGAAATTCGCTCTGGTGGACTTATACTATTCTGAATATGTAGTGGTCGAACACGACCACAACATATTCAGATCTTAAAATCAATAATATGTATAACATCATTATTAGTTAAATTAAACTAAAATTTTTATAAATTAAAATTATGATTATTAGTTACATTGAATAAAACTATTTTAAGGATTTTATCTCCTTTAATTATCATCATTATCATCATCATCAGCCTGCGGCAGTCCGCTGCTCGACATAGGCCTCTCCCAAGGCGCACTACTTATCCCGATCTTCGGCTTCACGCCTCTAGTTGCTGTCAGCCGCCTTGCGCAGATCGTCGCTCCCTCTACGTCCCACACGCGGAGTTCGCGTTTACCTAAACGCGATCTCCGCTCTATGACACGCCTATTCCAACGGGTATCGCTTTTGCGATAGATGTGAGCAGCTCATTGCCACTTGATCCTGCAAATACGGAATGCTACGTTGGTGACCTTAGTTCTCCGGTGGATTTGTTCGTTACGAAACTTATCCACCAGAGAAACTCCGAGCATAGCTGTTACCAACGCCCGCTAGGTGACTTTGAGTTTGTGGAGTAATCTCACCGTTAGTATCCACGTTTCGGTACCATATGTGAGTACAGGCAGGACGCGCTGGTTGAAAACTTTCGTCTTCAAGCTTTGCGGTATGGATGACGAGAAGACCTGACGAAGCTTTCCGAATGCTGCCCAGCCCAACTGAATCCGCCTATCGGCTAATTTCTCGAAGTTGTTTCTATCTAACTGTACTATCTAGCTAAGGTAGATATACTCTTGAACAACTACAAGAATCTCACTATCAACGATAAGCAAATCTAGTATGACATGACCGTTAAACATGACTTTCGTCTTATTTATATTCATACTCAGTACGACTAGTTGGCAGCATTCATTTAGACTTCCCAGCATGTCTTGCAGTTCCTGCAGTGATTCTGCCATGACGAAGATATCATCGGCAAAGCACAAGTGTGAGATGTGTTTGCCGTTTATATTCATGCCGCGTCCATTACAGTTTCACGTCTTAACAACATCTTCCAGTGCATTTGTAAACAGTTTTGGGGATATTGTCTCCCTCTGTCTAAATCCACGATGCAACTGAATAGGTTTTGTAAAACCGCCCTGTATTCGGACAGATATCGAGCTTGTGGTGTTCAAATGTTTCAAGACATACAGCCCAAGTTTCGATGGAGTCAAAGGCCAGTCAAATAGGATGATTATACTCATAGTCTTCTGTATATTTGCCTCACTATGTGGATGTGGTCTATGGTGCCATAGCCTCCTCGAAACCGAGCGTGCTCGGGTGGTTGAAATTCGTCAAGTGTTTGCGCGAATCAATTCGTAAACACCCTCAAAACCAACTTATAGACATAGCTCAATAACGAGATGGGTCGATAATTCTTTAACTTTGTCTTGTCACCTTTCTTGTAAAACAAGCCTATGATACTTCTATTTGACGCGTTTGGAGTTCTCTCATCTCGTAAAACGCAGTTAAAAATTCAACAAAACTATTTTAGCAATAGTTATCCCCCCGCTTTCAAGAGTTCTGTTGTAACTCCGTCCTGTCCTGGGCTTTTCCATTTTTAAGTTGATGGGATGGTCAGGTTGCTAATTTTACGAGGCATATAGTGTACTGTAATAGCCTTCGATCTCAGCGAAAATATCAGGTTTTGACCTGATGAATTTGCCATCATATGTCTTTAGTTTCATGATGTGGCTCCTTTCCCTACGAGTTTGTTGAGTGCCAGCTGTTCTATTTGCACGGCTGTCGTTGTCTTACGTCTCTTTTGCATAAACTGAAGTATCTCGTCTGAGAGCTTAGACTTGCGGCCTATAATATGTTGCCTATTACACAACCTATTCCCCTCATCCCCTAAGATCTTGAACACACTAGTGAGATCCTGGTTAATGTCCAATGTGGGTTCTAGGGCATCGAATCGATTCCGGAGTTTCAACTACAAACGTTGAAATCCCGTTGAAAGACCGCTACGGTTTGAAATGCGTTTCAAACCGTAGCGGTCGGAACGTAGACTTCATCAGACGGGCTCTTTAAATCTTGAAATCGATATTCAGAGTGCCTCGAACAAGCCAGTGATCGCTTCCGGTATTAAGCCTATTAATCACAGAGACATCTACTCTTTGTCCTGAATGTGTACTTTTTGTCCGTCATGATGTGGAAAATTGAATATTTGTTACACCGCTAATATCTCTATACTTATTATGTATAATCGTTGGTGAGTTTGTTAGTGATCGTGTAATTGCTGTGTGACTTGATTAATTAAAATCACATTCACACTATGTATTTGTTTAGTCAAGGAGTGCTTTATAACTATGCTAAAATCTAGTTAGTGGCCTTATAGTCAAGTTATTAACAAATCATATAGTTATAGACCAAAATAACAAGTCGTGGCTAAGTTTGCGCCATTCATACCAAAAACGCCAACTATTTAATTGTGCGTGTATTATCTTTAGATCACAATCGAAGCCGGTTAAATTACAATAAAACGTAAGACATTAGATTTCACGGATGTTGCTGTGTTAACAACCCTTTCTAGGCAGGTGGCGCAATAGGGTACAGTGTTTAATGATAACTCGACTACAGCGCTAGCCATCAGGTTCAGATTTTATCATATTCTTTTTGGCGCACAATATAGAACAAATGTTACACTCTTTTATCAGCCCTTGTTTCCGATAGCAAGCAGCATCTATCTCTAATGAACTACTGAAAAGTGTATCCAGGACTTTACCAGGGGAGAACAACGTCTGACGAGTTAGCTAGTACTTCTTATATTTGCTAAGAAACAGTGTGGTACAATTTTTACAGCCGGTTAATATTATCACTTTTAATAAAATATACATAAACGTTAATATATAGCACACGAATGGCACGTTTTCGATTCCATTTCAAATTCATGAATTTTTAATAAAATAGATTTTTAGCAGAACATATTTCGAGTGCTTGATAACATATTTTACAAATGTAGTTTAAGGAATGTTGTGTATAATGATAACAGCGTTAGTATAACTTACAACTTTTTTATCTTGGTAGGGCCATGCTGCAGCTATGTATTGGTTGCAGCACGAATTGGTCGGCTAGACCGATGAGGGACCACGCTCTCACGTAATACCAAATATTACCAAATATAAGTTTAGTGATGTGTTTTGTATGGACCCAATATAACAATTCACGCACGCACGGAGCACGCTCGGTTGGTTGAATTGTTATTTTGGTTTTAATTGTAGAGAACCGGAGACACTTTTTACTGGAAATGAGGCATTTCATCTTAGTTCTCAGGGTTAATAAAGCATTTTTATTTTTTGATTCATAGTGGAGGAGCGATTTAGATGTCTAATTGCCACAGCATCCACTTACCATCAAGTCGCCTGTGTGTTCGTTTGTCACACTTATTCTATAAAAAACATTAAAACAACAAAGGATTAAAAATAAATTTAATTTTGTAGAGATGACTTTTATTTTAGTTTTCCTTCCAGAACACTTAGGAGATAAGTGAGTTTGTAAAGTGTACTATTTTGCTCGAATAAATATTTTGTGTTAGATATTATGTATTTAGGGTGAAGCTCATTGGAATCTCTATTTCGTATTAATAATGCAATATACGGCTTCTATTGAATAGACTACGTTGGTAGCATACAAAATAAGACATCGGATAACAATAGACGAGTACTCTGTATATTGATTGATAAACTCGGAAATCAAATGAGACCTTACCATTGTATTTCATAGTGCAATATTAAATATGTTTTTATAAAATTACATTTTTTTTTATAGGATAGGGTGAAAAACGAGCACACAGTTCACCTGATGGTAAGGGTTGCTGTGACCCATAGACATCTACAGGTATCCTCAATAAAGAATCGAAATGCAGAGGCGTTGTCTAGCCGTGTCTCGCCAGCAACGCAAAGTCAGGAATTTGTATTTAGAAAAACCAAAAATTAGGGGCTTTTTAGGTGCTAACTAATTAGCACCTAAAAAGCCCCTAATTTCAAAATTTGCCTAAGTGCCAAGTTTAAAATTTGCGTTGCTAGCAAAACGTATCGCTAGCAACGCAGTGACTATAATAGATATACGATAAATATTAATAGCAAGGAATTAAGTGCTAATTAAGTGCTGAAAGATTATTGAGGTCGGATGTAGATGACGGTTATATTCTGGGAATTATCGGGTCCAAGACCACCGTTACCTTACTATAAGGTATGAACGGCATTTTTTGTACTTTATCTAACACCGAATCAGAACGCCCCGACTCCACGTAGTCGTGTCTGTCCTACCCCTAGAGTGTTTTTGTAGAGCCGTAGGCGCGGAGGGAGAGCAGCCCCCGCCCGCTGTGGCAGCAAATCGCAGGCATCTGTGCGAGCCGAGGCTTAGGCTGGTCGCCGAAGGCGACCAATAAACCGAAGTTGCGGAAGTGAGCATGGGTGCTTGTGATTTGCTACGCAAGGGCAAAGGGGCTGATTTTCCCGCAGCGCCGAAGCCGTTGCAGAAGTAACTATGTCAATATTCCGGTGTAAAAAAGTGAGGTTATGAGTTTACAAAAATAAATTATTACTCATAAACTATACATTTCTGCAAGAGGGGAAGGATAGGGGGCTTCCCCAGAAACCTACCCCTTCTCCCACCCCCCTCGCAGCCCTCTTACATCCCCGTACGCAAGTACCGGATGTCTATAGTTTTACCATTTTCAGAAGAAAACCTAATTTTTGCATCTGCTTTGTTCTGAATAACGACCTTATTTTTATTAGGGGCGCCTTATCATTAGCTATACTTGCAGCACCTAATTAGCACTGAGTTCCTTGCTATTAATATTTATCGTATATCTATTATCGTCACTGCGTTGCTAGCGATACAAGAAATAATGAAAATGATATAAGAAATGTAAAATTATATTTGGTAAAAATATTCCCTCAAGATGTTGGTCTAACTACAACAACGAAAAATTGTTTCAAGCTTTTCGGAATAAGCAAACTTTTGAAAGTAATTATTGCTTAACGAACAACATTAAGATCCGTTTTAATTGGATTCCTCCTTCACGTATCATTCCAACTTTCTCAAAGTTTAAGGGTCATATTAGTGTTCGGATTTTTTTTCTTGCATCTATGCAGGTCTAAGTCTGATCATAAGTACATTAAGTTTGAGATCAAAACATCGCCAATCTATGAAAGTCTATAGAGATAAGCTAAAGAGGAATTTGAAACCTTTTCTTAAAAACATTAAGATAATTGAAGGTCTAAAGTTAGCAACGGAGAGTGTGACCGCAGGAATTGGTGAAGCCTTCGAAATCAGTTGTCGCGTTAAAACCAAGAAATCAGTACGAAAAGTCTCGTGGAACTTTAAGCTGAAGTAGCTCAGCGAAAAGATCAGAAGTCTTTTCACTAGGGCTAAGAAAAGCAAAGATTGGGATCTCTTTAGAGCAGCCCTAACTGAATTCAATAAAGAGATTAGGAAAGCTAAGAGAGTATCGTGGAGGATCGAGTTTTCACTACAAACACGCCAGTGAGTTATCCGCCTGGCTATGTTATTAGTAGCAAAGTTTATATCTAAAACTTTTTGCCTAGCTCGCGTTACTAAGGTTGGTTTACACCTCAAGTTTAAGCTAAAATTTTACATGCTCTGAGTCTGCTGCCCTTAACATTGGCTAAAATCTTACAGCAGTCGATTATCCAAGAACTTGACCGTTAGCCTTTATACTTAGGCTCTTATATGTGGTCGAGATCAATAATGTTCCGTGTGCAGATTGTAATAGATATTACTATATAATATATAGATATATATATATTTAAATATTATACAATATATGTAAATGCTTAGCCCTTTATTTACATATAAATAAAATTGAAGTGTCTGTCTGTAATATTGAAAAAACTCAGGGGATTATTTGCACGCTATTGAGACTTAAACAATTTTTTAAATTTATCTGTCTGTCTGTCTGGGCCTTGTCCAAGTTTTTCGGATAAAATATATCACTCCTAGCATTGTTCTCTATCTGTTCGTAAAGTTTCATCACAATTGATTTTGCCATTCCGAAGATTAGCCCGGATAGACAGACAGACGTGTCTATCCTGGCTAATCTTCATACGACGGACGGACGGACGGACAGACAAACAAAATTTTGAAATTAGTTATTTACGTCTTAATAGCATGTAAATAAACCCTGAACTTAACAAAAGCTACTTTATTACATATTACAGACAGACACTCAATTTTATTTAAATGTAAATAAAGGGCTTTTCAATTGGCGCGGGTAGATTTTGGCGGCCCGTGGCGGCCATTTTGTTTCGGTGACATCTATCAAATCTTTTATTTATTATTCTTATCTAATTCTAGTTACTTATACCAAATCATCATGGCAAGTTACACAATTGAACAGCACGTTCAAATGATAATACTTTATTATCAAAATGAGTGTGCGTTAGTGCAAACGTTGCGCGCATTGCCCCATTTTACGGTAGACGTGGCGGCCCTTCACTGTCAACTCTTCAACGTTTGGTGGCCAAATTTCAATTCCAATCAACCAACACCCGTACGTTCAAGGAACGAAAGATCGGCCGAGAACATCGATGCGGTTTGTCAAAGTGTACAGCAGAACCCGAGGCAGTCGATTCGTCTCCGTGCACAGGAACTCAGTCTTTCGCAGACTTCAACTTGGCAAATTTTGCATCGGGACTTACGCCTACACCCGTACAAGATCCAACTGACCCAGGAGCTCAAAGTTCAAAAACATAGACAACGCGGCTGTTCGCTGACTGGGCTTCGAATCGTTTGGAAGAGGACCCCAATTTCGGCGACGAGGTGCATTTTTGGATGAATTGCTGTGTTATCAAGCAGAATTGCCGTATATGGGACGATACCAACCCACGCGAGGTTCACCAGGTGATAATGCATCCTCAAAAAGTTAGCGCTTGGTGTGGATTTTGAAAACGACGCTGGTGAGGTGGTCCCTGTCAACGGCGAGCGCTACAGAACGATGATAACCAATTTCTTATGGCCCAAATTGAACCATATGGACTTAGACAACATTTTACGTGATAGAGCCATGCTGCAGCTATATTAGTAGTATAGTTGTAGCACGAATGGGTCGGCTCGACCGGGGAAGGACCACGCTCTCACAGAATACCAACGTAAAATAGCAGCTTAACGCTGTTGTGTTTCGTATGGTGAGTGTAGAGAACCGGATACCCTTTTTATTGGAAACGATGCATTCCATCTTAGTCCTTACGGGTGACAACGCATCTGCATTTTTATTCGTAATCGAGGATAGATGTAGATATCAATGGGCCGCAGCTACCACTTACCATCAGGTGGACTGTGTGCTCGTTTGTCACCCTTATCGTATAAAAAAAATGTGGTTCCAGCAGGACGACGCTACGTGCCATACAGCGGACGCCACGATTGACATTCTCCATGAGCGATTTGAGGGTAAGCTTATCTCTCGCACGGGTGATTTGAATTAGCCACCAAGGTCATGCGATTTGACCCCGCTAGACTTTTTCTTGTGGGGTTTCTTGAAATCGCAGGTCTATGCAAATAAACCGCAATCGACCGATGCCCTAAAATTTAACATAACACAGGTGATCACTCAAATTCAGCCGGATCTATGCAGAAGAGCCATTAAAAATTTGACCACTCGGATCCGTGCCACTGTGAGAAGCCGAAGTGGGCATTTGAACAATGTCATATACCACACTTAATAGCACATGTGGGCCTTTCAAATAAAAAAAGAATTTTGTTAATACCTCACACACAGGTGTTATATTTCATTTCAACATATACCCGCCCTTATTGAAAAACCCTTAATTAGGACTTTGATTTTCCTACATCATTTAAAATGTCCTTACAACAACGAACTGGGATTGTCAGCTATTGGAAATGAGGAAACTTTTGGAAGTGATCAATGGACTACACTGAGACGTCCACCCTAATATATATAGTATGGTTGCTCCGGTCACATCTCATTGCTAATGTTTAGGGACATTAATATTGTCCGTATTAGAAGGATGGAATGTACTTCAATCTTCTTTGTCTTCAATTTATTTACGATTTTTCTTTTTAACTTTATTAAATACAAATCGATACAATAAAACTGATTGTGCAGTGGCGATGTAAGAATATCCACTACCACACATCGTACCGTGAGTGTCGTAAGAGGCGACATAAGAAGAAACCTGCATGACAAAAAACTGCAAGTCGTTTATGATTTTTTTTAGTTAACAATAATACCTTTATTACGGATGCATTGTTTTTTTTTTTAATAAGAAACTTCAACATTGAAATAAAAACGAATAGCGTAATGTCATCCTGATGCGTTCTGTACTGCATTCAGTTTATATTGAAATTTAAACGTAAACACGGCGAGCGAGATGTTAAAGTTAAAGATACAGCCTATATGCATCCCACTGCTAGGCACAGGCATCCTCTAATCTCTGAGAGGGTTTTAGGCGAACTTCACATGTCTTCGAAATATTTTTTATTACTCAGATATGCAGGTTTCCTTACGATGTTTTCCTTCACCGCCGAGCACGTGGTAAATCAGGACATTAACAATTGCAATTAACAATTTCATTGGTGCCGGCGGAGACCGAACATGGGTTGCTCACGACTGTGAAATTTACAGCGAGCGCTTAGCCCCTGAGCTACCACAGCAAGCAAGATGTAAGCCTTATTATTACCACGCATCAATGGTAATAATGATCATGTTTCCGAAACAGAGATCAGAGGATTGTAATTTATTTAGCCTACCATTAATATCGACTGAAACACTTAGAATAAGCTCTATCTAACTTGACCGTGTAGTGACGGTGTAAGAACATTCACTACCTCATATCGTCCCGTAGGTATAGTAATATGTGACAGAAGGAAACAAACCAGAAGATGGGTAACAGCATCTTCCTAATTGACTTTCTTATTGACTTTTAATACGCTGAAACGTTACACTCTATCTGTTAATTTTTTTTTTTCAATTTTAATTTTAAATTCATAATATTTTCTGTAAATGTTGATAAGCTTAAAAAAAGTGTTAATTTAAGCTTATCAACATTCTGCTGAAAATAAACTTCCTTCGTAGATTGCCTCCCAAGAGGGATATTTGTCCACGCTTAGCAGGTGGGTCGGCCAGCGCAGTTTTTTTATTATTTTGAGTTGTTATTGGGAAGATCCTGCTGCACTCCTGTTTAACTTGCTTCCTTGCTTCCTTGCTGATCTCCTGTTTAACTACCCTATGTCGCCAGTTGCAATAAGTAAATCTTTGAGTTGCTGACTATTGTTTATTGTTATATATTTTTATTGTTTTTTATTAATAGGTTCATTTTGTTGCAACAGCCTTCTCACATAAACGATTTTATAATGGATATTATTCATTAAATTTGGGAAAACGTGTGAAACGTAAATAAGTTTATTTCTGTTGCCGCTGGATGGCAAAATATATGTGAAAAGAAGACAATCGTTTTTGGGCCCATTAGAAACTTTAACGTAACTTAATTTTATTATACATAAAAGAGATACCAATTTATTATAGTAAACGATCTAAAGATTTTATGAAAATGTAACCGGAATCATAAAATCGGAAAAAAAAAAGTTCTTTTGATATTCGTGAATTGGCTAATGTAATATGAAAAGAAATGCGTATAAAGAAGAACAAACTACTAAAAAATTTCCATCAAACCTTAAAGTACCTATAAATGCTGAATGTACCTACAACTTTCTTTTATACTATTAATTATTGACCAGAGCACTATTTTAACTTATAATACCGATGAAAACTACTAGACAATCGCTTTTAGTTTGTTTTTAGGTTATTGTGATATTCATATTTTAATTAATAATTTCTCAGTATACCCGTTAGATACGGTAAAACTAATATAACTGTTGTAATCTATTGGTTATAAGGAAAAAATCGACATGTGTTTCATTAAGTTACGCCTGTTAAATCTGTTTCAGAGAAAATGTGGTGATTTTTTCGACTTGTTCTTCTTGTTCTTGATTCTTCTTGATTGATCTTGATTGTTTCTTTACTATACTTACATTTAAAACATGTGATTATTATTATTAGGTATTATCATAAAAACCTTTCTTAAGTAATTAATAAAATCAAAGTGAATGAATATACGGGCAAGCGCGGAAAAGCGATTATGTTTTAAACTATTTAAAACATTTTATACCTTATTATAATTTTCCTAATGAAATAAAATAAAATAACCCTAAAATCATGATTTGTACAATGATTTAATGCAAACACAAGATTTAGAATACAACAAAGCTCTAGTAACAAAGTCAAAAGGTTGTCTACAAAATATTTGCAAGGAAAGCAAACGCAGCGCTTTGTTTTATCAACTAAACTATCTAGACCGGGAGACAGTAACTTTGTTAATTTGTATAATGCCTGAGGCTTACGTGTTTCATAGTCCTTTTATTCTGCTACAACAGATCGTTTTAAGGATCTTTTTTATTTTTTATTTTTTCTATAAAACAAATTGATCTTTGATTAATTTGATTTCTGGAAAAGTGATCGCGTAATTCAACTTTGATGGTGGAAAGATTGGATAATATATATATATATATTATAACGCTATCTGTCATAGGAGCTGCGCAGTAGGCATAATCTTCCATTAATCAGGTACAAAAAGTCTTAAAATTTACATTGTCGTGAAATCGAAAAATTATATTATCCGATTTTGAGTTGTTAAATATCAGTTTTTAGTTTAATAATATAGGCATTTTACAGCAAGCTATGGTTTTATTATACGCAAGTTATGATATAAGACACATTTGTAAATATGTTTTTTTTTTTATAGGATAGGGAGACAAACGAGCACACTGTCCACCTGATGGTAAGTGGTTGGTGCTTTCAACGCAATGTTTTTAGTCGATCAGATGAAATTATAAAATTTAATTTTGCCTTTATCCGTCTGAGGTGATGTAGGGAAGCAGGTTATTTTTCTGTTCTTCAGACGTATTTTCATAATTGCTACTAATATCTATAATACTCATAGGCAAAATAGCTCATATTATACCAATGTAAACTTTTTAAAAATATATTTGCTGTAAATGCGTTGCGATTAAGATTTAATAGCGCCTATCTGTTAAAAGTACAAAAAGGGAGTAATATATTCAATATATAAGGATCTCGCCTGGGTATAGACATTGTCATATTTCTGAGAGGATTTTCATGGAGCGGGGAAGTGTCCATCGCGCTGCTTTTGACGCGCTGTCCTGATGCATTTGTCCTTTTAACTTAAATTTTAAAATTTGCTAGTTTTACGGATTTTATCGCGTATATTAAGTTATTTTATATTCCCGACGTTTCGAGTAATTAACAGCACTCATGATCACGGGGGGGACTGAGGCATTTGAGGTCCCAATGTCATAGTCAACCACGGTTACCTCCAGATTAAAAATTATTAATTTTTGTTCTGATCTACGCAGTATGAACTTACAGTATCTTGAAGTCTTGCAGTTGTATGCTTGAGTTGGGATTTAATTTTATTAATTATAGGATCCCAAGCAGATGGTAGCACCCAGCCATCTTCTCTTTTGAAATTAGGATGTTTTTTAATTTCAATAGCCTC
Source organism: Parnassius orleans (assembly GCA_029286625.1). NCBI lineage: Eukaryota > Metazoa > Arthropoda > Insecta > Lepidoptera > Papilionidae > Parnassius > Parnassius orleans. The sequence goes on along the minus strand of JAGSMP010000266.1, from coordinate 385,652 downwards.
GCGAATCATCCTTGGAAGGAATCGGTGTTCTTTAGCGAGGATTTGTGATCTATCAAATCTAATGTAGTGACGGGAGGATCGTGTACATGTTCACAGACTGCAGACTTCCCGGAGCGTCGATTCTTCACATCAGCTATGTGTTCTTTAACGCGAGTTTTTATTGATCTTTTAGTTTGTCCTATATAAGAGAGACCACATTCACAATCAAGCTTGTACACTCCTGCATCCTGCAGAGGGACACTACGCTCGACTGTGGCCGGCTTCACTCGTTCACTGTGACGTAGGCGCGGGACCCGAAGCTTATTGTCGTGCAAAACTTGCTTGACGTGTTGGAGCTCGGCGGCCAGGTGTTTACTGTCACAGATCCCTCGTACTCTCTGAAACAAAGATTTACCCACGGTAGCTAACTGTGAAGGACGGTGATGAGAGTCACCGTTTAAATATCTATCTGTATGGGTCTTTTTTCTATACACAGTGTGGCTCAAGGTGTTATTAGGATTCCGAATTACTAACACATCTAGAAAAGCTAAAGAGTTGTTTGCCTCTAACTCCATTGTGAACTGAATTTTAGAATTTATGGAGTTAAGATGGTCTAAAAATGCAATTACTTTATCTAAAGGTAGAATTGTGAAAGTGTCGTCTACGTACCGCTGGTAAAATCTTGGATTTACGGGAGAAGTAAGTAGGGTTTTCTCCTCAAAGTATTCCATGAATATATCGGCGACAATGGGAGAAACAGGTGAGCACATCGCCACACCATCTACTTGCTTGTAGAACTCCTCCTTCCACAATAGGTAGCCAGACGTAAGGCAGTGTCTGAGTAATACTGCATATTCTATGGGCATGTTGTTTTCCTTCAGCCTTCTAGTTACAATCGAGATGCAGTCTTTAACAGGTAAGCATGTTAAAAGAGACTGCACATCAAAACTGACCATAGTTTCATTGTCAGCCAGATGTAGGTCTTTAATCTCGCTGACAAAATGGTAGGTATCCTTTGTGTGTGCTCTTGTATCTCCCCTGAGCGGTGTGAGTATTTTCGCTAAGTGTTGAGCCAATCTGTAAGTTGGTGAATAGATTTGGCTAACTATGGGACGTAGTGGAGCATTGGGCTTGTGTATTTTTGGTAACCCATACAACTTCGGTGGTTTGGCACATGTAGGTATTATCGATTTTACGTACAGATTTAATTTTTCAGAGTTTTTTTGTTTCAGTGTTTCTTTATGAGATCACTACTTGTTTTAAGTGTGTTATTTGTTAGGTCGTTTTTAACCTTTTTATAAGTGCTTGAATCCGACAAAAGTTCTTGTATTTTAAAATTATAAGCTGACGTATCCATGATTACCGTGGCATTTCTCTTATCTGCGCGGAGAATCGTAAGTTCTGGTTTATTACGTAGGTTATTCAACGCTTTAAATTCGTCCTTAGGTAGATTCGGTTTCGGCGCTGAACTTCGACGTAACATAGACGAAATGTCTTGACTTATCGCTTCCAAATCTTCCTTTTGCATATTGTTTTTAAAATAAACAGTGCTCGACACTGCAGATAATTTCTTCGTACGGTAATTTTTTTGGTGTTATGGCGAAATTAAGGCCTTTCGATAATACTCTAATTGTTACATCATCCAGAGTTTGTTTTGACAGATTATAGACCGCGTTTAATCTATGATCCTTGTTTGTGGTCAACGTATGCACTTCGTTCTCACGTTCACACAGATGTTGACATTTAATTTGGTCGTTAATTTTTGATATTTTACTATATGTTTGTTTTTGCATTCGTTATATTTATTAATTTCTCGTTTATTTAACGTTTCGATGCAAACATTATAATCGAATGTCGTTAAGACTGCCTTTAACTCACTGAATGATGTGTCTATGGATTTGTTTATGTCATGGGGTAGATGGGAGCGTTTTTGTTGGATTACCGTTCGCATAAAACTTTATTTGCCTAAATTAGGATCTTAGCGCTTCCTCGAATGTCCTTTTTAGTGGATATTTTGACACACGTAGAAATGAGATTATGTTCTTTGATCTCTTCAAGAAATTTAAGGCTGTTTGATATCTTGCGCGCTTGGTCATGAGATCTTTTTAGCGGGAATTTCAAACCTTGTATTGTGTAACTTGAACTTTTTATTTATATATCGAGTAATTTGGCTCAAGCCTCACAAACCTATGGGGTAAATTCCATACATTTGAGAGGTTGCACCAAATTAATCGAATATACTTTAGATTAGTATATGGGATAAAATAAAACTATAAATAAGTATAGATAGTTATGTAATTTTATTTTCTGAAACACATTGTTTTATAAACTATACATTATTATTGATGTTTTGTTATTGCTTTTGCACATACTATTTCCAAGCTTGTTACTGATATATAACACATGTTATTGTCAGAGAGTTATTCTTCACAGAATATTAACGTAAATTTAAATCAGCAAAATTCTCATGGTGAAAATTTAACTCAGCCCAAATACGTGATCTGAAACAGATACAATTCGAGTCAATATAGTAATAATCCCTACAAATAACGGTCAATAAATTCAAAATGTTTATAGACTTACCACAATATTGTCATAAGTTTTTCTTTTCCTATTATAGGAAACCTGCAGAAAGTGATCGGATGATTTTGTGCTTTTTGTTTGCATAATTTTTTTAAATAATAAATTAATTTATAGTCAATATCTTATACAGAGTCAGTATCTCACAAAAATCTTCACACACACAATCGCGAAGAATTGCCTATAAACGAAAATGAAGTATTCTGAACCGATAATAACTGAATTAAAGCAAAACGCAATAACAAATATTAAAATCTAAATCATTTTAAATAAATTTGAATCAATTTCAGAAAATATTATCAATATGAAAGACGTTGACAAACAAATGTCATTTTTTTCTTTTAGTTCATGGCTTCTCTTGATAGAATTCTGCTAATATTTAATAATTTAATTTTAATCAATTAGTAGGTTAATTAATTGTGCAAACCTCAAAGTAATATGTATATAATTACTGTTAGGTGCAAAAAAAGAAAAATATAGCATAGAATTAAAATTTTCAGTTTCACCGATATAATAGTTATGTATATTTGTACCTAATTTTAAATGGCAATCTGAAACAACGCGAAAGAATGAAACGGCGATATCTTTTTCTCGCTTTAATTTTACACGCCCACCCCACACATAGATAAAATTATGATTGTGTGCAAGTTTCTCGGGCTTCATACAGAGTTGCATCACCCTGGTCATGTAGATGGGAGCGTTTTTGTTGGATTACCGTTCGTAACAACTTTTTATTTGCCTAAATTAGGATCTTAGGGCTTCCTCGAATGTCCTTTTTAGTGGATATTTTGACACACGTAGAAATGAGATTATGTTCTCGGCATCTCTTCAAGAAATTTAAGGCTGTTTGATATCTTGCGCGCTTGGTCATGAGATCTTCTAATCGGCGAATTTTATTTGCAATTACCAGTCCGTACTGGTTTACATAATGATTTCTTATATTTAAGCGAACACTACAAGTAGCTGATGTGGCAATGGGCTCAACTGTATCTCCCATTGTCGCCTATATATTCATGGAAGACTTTGAGGAGAAAGCCCTATTTACTTCTCCCGTAAATCCAAAATTCTACAAGCGGTACGTAGACGACACTTTCACAATTCTACCTTTAGATAAAGTAACTGCATTTTTAGACCATCTTAACTCCATACATTTTAAAATTCAGTTCACAATGGAGTTAGAGGCAAACAACTTTTTAGCTTTTTTAGATATGTTAGTAATTCGGAATCCTGATAACACCTTGAGCCACACTGTGTATAGAAAAAAGACCCATACAGATAGATATTTAAACGGTGACTCTCATCACCATCCTTCACAGTTAGCTACCGTGTGTCCTTTGTTTCAGAGAGCACGAGGGATCTGTGACAGTAAACACCTGGCCGCCGAGCTCCAACACGTCAAGCAAGTTTTGCACGACAATAAGCTTCGGGTCCCGCGCCTACGTCACAGTGAACGAGTGAAGCCGGACACAGTCAAACGAGTGCCTGCTATACTGCACTATGTCAGAGGTGTCACTGACAAGATTAGCTACATCCTGAAGCGTGCTTCTATTAAAACATACTTCAAGCCGCCGAAGAAGATTAGTCAGTTTTTACCATCAGTCAAGTGTAGTGTCCCTCTGCAGGATGCAGGAGTGTACAAGCTTGATTGTGAATGTGGTCTCTCTTATACAAACTAAAAGATCAATAAAAACTCGCGTTAAAGAACACATAGCTGATGTGAAGAATCGACGCTCCGGGAAGTCTGCAGTCTGTGAACATGTACAGAATCGCCCCCACCACTACATTAGATTTGATAGACCACAAATCCTCGCTAAAGAACACCGATTCCTTCAAAGGATGATTTGCGAGGCTATTGAAATCTAAAAACATCCTAATTTCAATAGAGAAGATGGCTGGGTGCTACCATCTGCTTGGGATCCTATAATTAATAAAATTAAATCCCAACCCAAGCATACAACTGCAAGACTTCAAGATACTGTAAGTTCATACTGCGTAGATCGGAAAATTAATAATTTTTAATCTGGAGGTAACTGTGGTTGACTATGACATTGGGACGTCAAATACCTTAGTCCCCCCCCCCCCCCGTGACCATGGGTGCTGTAAAGTACTCGAAACGTCGGGAATATAAAATAACTTAATATTCGCGATAAAATCCGTAAAACTAGTTTTATTTAAATGCGTAGTTTTCGCGTAAATATAAGAAATCATTATTTAAAATTTGCATTTAGTAATAAAATGCATGTTATTAATGTATTATCATTCGCTAAGGAAATTCTTAAAATTAAAAAAATATTTTTATAACAGAAGTCTTTTTTATTTCGTTACTTAAAAATCGTATAAGAAATTGCATTTATACTAGACATACTGAAATCGAATATAATAGTATGAGTTTTAATTAAATGGCAAAACTAAATCTACGGCTAATTAGCCGTGGATTTTGTTTTACCATTTACCGACAGGTGTCACTGTTCACTGTTAATCTATTATATCCTGTTTATAATATAAAGACGTCCTAAGTGACTGACTCATCCATCAACGCACAGCCCAAACCGCTGGACGTAGAAATCTAAAATTCGGACAGTGGTTACCTTTTATGACGTAGACATCAACTAAGAAATAATTTAGGAAAAGTAGAAAAATAGTGAAATAGGGTGTTACAGTACTGTGTACATAAAATAAATGAATATACGTGTGGAGGGGGGAGGATAGAATGTAATTAATGCTTTAAAATAATAATATGTACCCGTACAGTTTTAAAACAAGGGTGCAAATTTTGTGTGAAAAATATTGTATTTAGACGCACAACCGAATCCGCTGGATATCCGTAACCGTTACCGTTACAGCCTATTAAAGTCCACTGTTGAACCTATATTAACCATGTACAGGCCTATGCCTCGCCCATAGATTGCCTCTTAAGGGGGATATTTGCCGTAGTTGCCACGCTTGGCAAGCGGGTTTGCAATCGAAGTTTTTTTTTTAATTTTGGTCGTTATTGATTTGATTCCCTCCTGATTTGTTTCCTCTGTCGCCTCTTCCGACACCCACGGGATGATATGGGGTAGTGAATATTCTTACACCACCACTACACGGAAGAACGATGTCCGCTGGACACAGAAGCGTGAAATGGCAACAATACCTTCCTTTTATTACGTAGTCATCCACTAAGAAAGAATTTTATAAAATTCAAACCCTTAGAGGGTGAAATATGGTGTACCAGTTTTTATGAAAATTACTCCAAAGTGTTTAGACCAAAGTACAAATTTTACGCGCAAAAAAAAGGTTTTTAATTGCATGGTTGTGGGGAAATTTTAAAATGAAATTATGAATGATTAATATATTATAGGACTTTGCAAAAATCTGCCCCTATTTACCCCTTAAAAAGTGGAGAATTTTTCATACAAAACAGTAAATTTGTCTATTTATTACTTTGTATAGGTTAGTTTTATTGCAATTTGTAACTAGATGGCGTTAACGCTGAAATAAAAGAAGATTTTGTTACCACCATAGGTTATTTTAAAAGGTTTTGAATATAACTTTCCTTCATTTTTGAATGCATTGCATTTATAAATTAAGTATTTGAGCATTTAAGTGATAAGTGTTTTGAGCGCTAAATACTTAAATTTCTTTTATTTTCTTACTGTTTCCAACATTCCCATCAATAAAGTCTTCTACGCCGAATTTTAGTCATGGCGGGCTGTCTCAACGGAGACTAGCCATCTATGCATTGAGACATTTTATACGAACCTTTCGGTAAAGAGTGTTCGTAACGTACGTAAGTACCAAAGGAGTACCTACATAATACTTTAAGGACGCAGGAGTGGATACTTTCTGTTCCCTCATTCTCATAGTCCGACGGGGCGGTAATCCGAGACAAATATAGAGAGATCAGACGCAGAACCTACTGCTTGACGTGCTTTCTGAGGCACAGGGATGAAACACCGAATGAATCTGTGTCCTGACTCCGGACTGCTACTGAGAATTTCTTGATAGATCAGATCACCCTACTGGTTTTAGGTCCGATCACACTTATTACTTAAAGGTCAAGATACTTTCCTCGGTTGACTTTATTTTTATTTGTTTGCAGGGCGAGACATAATATAGATAGACTTACGTAATTTCAATCATTTTACGTAGGCATTAGAATGTTGTTTTAATTCCAAATATATTTTTTAATATTAATGACAATATCGTGCCTTATACCATAGTACCAATATTTGGTGATAGAGCTTACTTATTTAGCGCAATACTTATCTGTTGTATGGGAACCAATTATTGAGTGAAGAAATTCGGGAGCAAATTGTGGATTACGTTATTGCGGTCATTTTGTTGTTTATTTGCAAGTAGCGATCCGCCCCGGGTACACCTGTATAGCTATGTCTACACCAGTTCGCTTTCAATTTCGCTTTCATGTTCATTATGCATTTCAACTTTCAGTTCGTCTTGCGTCAAGCGCTGTGCCATAAGACGCATGCAGCTTATCGTCTACACCCGTGCGCATGCCGCATGCAACTTGTCTATACCTCACGCGCCTCGGTTAGGCAAACCACGAAGATTCGTAATTATCTTCTGTTCCGGACTCACTCCTTTTCATCGTAACTTTAGTTTAAACTTTGTCTTCCGCCATTTTGTTTACTAAAACGCACGAAATGTTGAATGCGAACCCACCGGTGACGGATCAGCTTTCGCTAGATGCATGCGCTGTTGTCGAACTAGTGTTAGCGCATGCGCTATAGTTGCTGAGGCATGCGTTAGAGGAAGACGCAAGATGAACAGGAAAGCACACTGGTATAGACATACCTCATAGGATCTATTAATGTGGCGTTATTAAGATTTAAAAGATCAAAGACCATATATTTATCAATTTTTGGCTTAAAACAAGCAAACAATCATCAAGATTTTCGGTTCAAATAGCCTAGATCTGTCCTTGAATTGTTGTCTGTCTGTTCGTAAAGTTTCATCACAATCGGTTGAGCCATTCCGAAGATAGACCTGGTCCGACAGACCTAAGCTTAATAGAAGCCAGTTATTTCAATAATACAGACAGGCACTTCAATTTTATTTATATGTGTATATATGAAGCATAAGCGTATAGTTTGCCCAATTCGTTTCTTGGTTCATTTTTATTCGTTAGTTACTGATTGAGTGACTAAATGTTTTTATTTAGATTAGCGTCTTTCCAAATCATCGCGACAGTTAAAAGTACAAATCAATCATGATCACTTATCTTATAACAAAAGTACTAACGCCACGCGAACGTAGTCGAGGGCGCAGCTAGTACTATAATAAAACTCTAACATGACGATTTCTGCACGATGAATATTTTATTGAAATTTCAATTAGGGTATACTTTACTCCCAACACAGATGCCAAAACAAAATTTTTGGTAACGTTTTCTGTTCACATCACATTTCGCATCACACAAAAACTGTACAATGGATTTGGATGGGACTTTCACTATCGCATTACGTGAAGACCGAAACGTTGGAATAATTATAATTCATCACGCTATCTATCATAGAAGCTGGGCAGTAGGCATATACTTCACTTTTGCAGCTACAAAAAGTTTTAAAATTCCCATTGTCAATTTTAAAACCTTTTGAAAAATTAAATTATCCGATTATGAGCTTTTTTTTACTGTAATTATAAATTAATTATTTTTTACCTAGATGGCGCTAGAGGTATTTTAAAGAATAGTATAGTTTTATATATATAGAGTATGGCGCTTTCAACGCAATGATTTTAGTGGATCAGCAAATACAACAATTTTCTTACCTTTATCCAATTACGCCAATGCAAAGAAGCGGGTTAAATATTATATACAGCCTATAAATTATAAATCTCGGCTGGGTATAGGCATTCTCATATTTCTTTGAGCGGGAAAGAATCAATCGCGCTGTCCTGACGCATTTGTTATCTTTACTTAAACTTTAAAATTTTGAGTTAGAAATAAAATACATGTTATTAATTTATATTTTAATTTTCTTAAGAAATTCTTGAAATAAGACATAATCCTTATTTTTATAACAAATGACTTGACTTACCAAAATTATGTCATTAACAACCATATACCAAATTCCATAGAAATAGATACAATGTATACGTCGTTGTCTAGATTTAAGTATTTGATCCATAAAAATTTCAGAAATATGTCATAAAATTAGTAAATATATTATTAATATTATATAGACTGTAAGCATTAAATCCACAAACTGTAGCTATAGGAAATCTGGTTTTTCATGTATATTTATTAACATATTACTATCTGTTTCCTTTTTTCTTTTTAAAAACATCACTTTGCTATTTATGTAAGTGGTGGTTACCTGTAAGAAGATGAACACTTAGCATGTAGTCGCAGTGTTGAGTTATATAGTTGTTAGTATAGTGTATCATCTATTGGTGATCCAAATAAAGAGAAAAAAAAAGTCTTATTTATTTCGTTTGCAAATAGCGTTCATGAAATTTCATTTATATTGGACATAGTTAAAACGAACAGAATAGAATTGAATTAGTATATTTATTTTTGCCATCTACCGACAGGTGTCACACCGTACACTGTTTATCTACTATAGCATCCTCTTTATATACTGAGTGACTGACACACCTACCAACGCATAGCCCAAACCGCTTGACTTATAAACCTGAAATTTTACAGTAGTTACTTTTTATGACGTAGACATCCACTAAGAGAATATTTTTGAAAATTAGACCCCTAAGAGGGTGAAAAAGGGTGTTAGAATTTTTATGAAAACTTTTATTTTACAGGTTGATTGAATCGATACTAACTGAAAGTACTCCATTCATCCATTCCCTTACATTCTATAAAAGTTCACTGCTGATTATAGGTCTCCCTCACAGATTGTCTCATTAGGGGATTTTTTCATAGTTGCCTTGCTTGGCAAACGGGTAGTTTTTTTTTATTTGTTGTCAGGAAGATGCTGCTGCCCAACCCTATTTCATTTTCCTCTGTCGTCTCTTACGACACCCTCGGGGGTAGTGGATATTCTTACACCGCCACTACACAGTTACTGAAAGTACTGTCTAAAAAAATTAATACGTATTTTGCGATTTCAAAATAACCCTTTACGGAACAGGGGGCAGGGGCTGAAGGTGTTCAATTTGATATGGAGGAAAAATATTTTGCAACTTCTCAAAACACCGCCTTCCCGGGGCGGGGGCAGGGGGCAGATGTTGTTTAATTTTGTATGGAAAAATATTTAATGCTTTAAAATAAAAGTTAAAGTTACAGCCTATATACGTCCCACTGCTGAGCACAGGCCTCCCCTCATTTCTGAGTGGGTTTTAGGGCAAGGAAGTGTCCGCCGCGCTACTCCAATGCGTGTTGACGTACTTCACGTGTCTTCGAAATATTTTTTTTAATTTCTAGACATGCAGGTTTCCTCACGATGTTTTCCTTCACCGCCGAGCACGTGGTAAATCAGCACTTAAAATTGCAATTAACAATTTTATTGGTGCCGGCGGGGATCGAACCCGGTTTGCTCGCGTACTGTGAAATTTACAGCGAGCGCTAACCATCTGAGCTACCACGGCTTTCAACTAATCTATACTATAATAAAACTCTAACACGACGATTTCTGTACATTGAATATTTTCTTGAAATTTGAATATATATATGCACATAGACATAATCTTCCCTTTTGTAGCTACAAAAACTTTTAAAATTTACATTGTCGTGAGATTGAAAAATTTCATTATCCGATTTTGAGTTGTTTTAACGTTATTCCCACCCGTTATTTGCTAAATATCAGAGGTTTTTATTTTAGTGTAATAATCAGTTAATATCTTTAATTTCACCTACATGGCGCTTTAGGTATTTTAAATAAAATAGGATCGTTACAAGAAATAGACAGTTATGAGAGTTATTCATAAAAGAAAATAGACAATCCATAACTGTCTATATGTTATAATGCTCATAGCTACTGTAAAGTAAATGCGTAGTGATATAGAGTTTGTTTAATAGCACTGAGCGCCTCTGTTGAAAGTGCAAAAATAGTAAAGAGTTCAATTAAAAAGTAAACTAACAGCCTATACATGGGACATGGCTGGGTTTATACATTTTCATATTTCTGAGAGGATTTTCTTGGAGCGGGGAAGAGTCTATCGCGCAGCCTTTGACGCACTGTCCTGACGCATATACTTAAATTTTAATATTTGGATTTAGTATTATAGTGCATATTATTAATTTATATTATTAGGTCCTTACATAATTATGAAATTAGCGTTTTGTCGTACTGACACTTTGATCTGAAACATCTCTTTGGTTAAAAATTCCAAATTTATAAATTTTAAAATCGGTATATTTACGAGTACGAGTTCTACCGTGGCACCAGTGCTGCAGAAACAGCTCTAAGGATTAATGATGTGCAAGGCGCTGGTATCGCAAAAGAAAGCACGGTACATTTTTGGTTTCAACGTTTTCGTTCTGGAAATTTCGGCCTTCAGAACCAACCCCGTGGATGGCCGGAGACCAAAGTAGAAAATGAAGAATTAAAGGCTATTGTTGAAGTGGATCCATCACAAAGCACTTCAGAGATAGCTGCAGGCTTCGGGGTAAGTGATAAAACTGTATTAATCCACTTGAAGCAAATCGGGAAAGTAAAAAAACTTGAACGATGGGTACCTCATGAATTGAGTGAATCGAACTTGCAAACACAATAATGAAGGGATTTTAAATCAAATCATTACTTGTGATGAAAAATGGATACTGTACTATAATCGGAAGTGCTCGTCGCAATGGCTGAACCCTAGAGACCCAGCCAAATCCTGCCCTAAACGAAAATTGACTCAGAAAGTTACTTGTGAGTGTTTGGTGGACTACCGCCGGTGTCGATCACTACAGCTTTCTAAAATATGGCCAAACGATTACGGCAGATATTTATTGTCAGCAACTGCAAACTATGAAGGAAGAACTAGCTGCTAAACAACCGAGATTGGTCAATCGCTCTAGGCCACTGTTGCTTCACGACAAAGCAAGACCACACACTGCACAACAAACAACCACTAAGTTAGATGAGCTACAATTGGAATGTCTGCGACATCCAACGTACTCCCGGACCTTGCTCCAACAGATTACTATATTTTCCGGAATTGGGACAACTTCTTACAAGAAAAAAAAATTAAATTCCGATGCGGCAGTCCAAACCGCCTTCAAAAAGTTTATTGATTCTCGCCCCCATGGTTTTTTTAGTAAAGGGATCAATGAACTAACTACCTATGAGATGGCAAAAGTGCATAGATAACAACGGTGCATACTTTTATTAATTAAATATATTTTACAAAAAAAAAATTGACTTTATATTCCTTCCGTACAAAACGCCAATTTCATATGTAAGGACCTAATATTATTTGCTAAGGAAATTCTTAAAATTAGACAAAATATTTTTTTTTTTAACACAAGTCTTTTTTATTTCGTTTACAAATAGCGTTTACGAAAATTCATTTTAATGGACATACTCAAATATAATATAAAATAGAATTTAATTAGCCGTAGATTTAGTTTTGCCATTTACCAACAGGGTTCACTGTCCACTGTTTATCAACTATATCCTCTTTAGATATAAAAGAAAATGTCCTGAGTGGCTGACTGTGAAATTTGCACCGTAGATACCTTTTATGACATAAATATCCACTAAGAAAGGATTTAGGAAAATTCGAGCCTTATGAGGGTGAGGCTTACGAGACGTATTTAGCGACTTTAATACAACCTCTAACTGGGGCAGAGGATGTTCAGTTCGGCTTGTATGTTTAAAAAATATTTTATGCTTTAAAATAATAAAATTACCCCTACGGTTTTAAAACAACAACGGTGCAAATTTTGTATAAAATTTTTGTATTTAGACGCACAGTTCAAATCCCTGGATGCAGAAGCGTAAAATTGGGACAATTCCTTTCTTTTAGTATGTCGGCATCTACTAAGAAACCGTATGTTTTGTACTACACACATTGTGTACATATTAGCATACAGAGATGAATATGGGGCTCTTTGTATAAGGAGGATGCACCGTGTACACTCTGCCCATTTTCTATGCGTATATTGTTTTTTAAAGTAATCGAAAAATTATAAATGTTTCATATAGTATAACCTGTACCAACCCTATAAGGAGATGAATTTTCAAAAAGTAATGGAACACCTGTTATTAAATTTCTTTTGATGAGAAGACGCACTTCCATTTTTAATCGAACAATGACTATTAACAATTAAATTTAACTTATCAATTACATAGTTAGAAAAATGTTCAGAGACATTAGATGCAAAACTTTCGCATCACATCACCATGCGATGCGAAGCCATGTGCATTCCCTGGCCTTGTGACCTATGGCACAATTGACCGAAAAATATCATTACTGAATCATCACTAATATTAGTAAAAGACTCACACAACTATAGATTAGGTACATTTAACAAGGTTAATTATTTATAAAATATACAAAATTAAAATGCCAGTGATGACTTATGGATATAAAACGTGGTCCTTCAATGCTGGCCGTATAAGGAAGCTCAAGGTATGGAGCTATGGAGAGGGCTATGCTCGGGGTTTCTCTGCGTGATGAACTTAAAAATGAGGATATCCCCAGTAGAACAAGAGTAACCGACATAGCCCAGCGAATTAGTAGGCTGTAGTGGCAATAGGCCGGTCATATAGGTCGAAGAACCGACAACCGATTGGGAAGAATGGTTCTCGACTGGACTGGAGTGACGATGGTAAGACATGCAAGAAGTCGATGGATGCAAGTGGCTCAGGATCGTGCTTTGTGGCATTCCTTGGGGGAGGCCTATGTTCAGCAGTGGACTTGTGAAGGGCTGTAAAGATGATTATAATGATGACAAAATTTAAAAAATAACACACTTTCAGACATTCGTTTTATTTGTAAGCACGTTATTTGATTTTAACTAACGAAATTAAAGAAAGAGCCGTGGTAGTTCAGATGTTCAGCTCAAACGCTCGCTGTAAATTTCACAGTACGCGAGCAACCTGGGTTTGATCCCCGCCGGCACCATTGAAATTGTTAATTGCAATTTTAAGTGCTACTTTACCACGTCATCGGCGGTGAAGGAAAACATCGTGAGGATACCTGCATGTCGATACCTCCTAAGTATAGTGAGTCATCTAACATTTTAGGTATTTTCAGGTTTTGACGGTATTGATTTTAAAAACATGTTATTTATCAGACTATGTCGAAAAAACCTAAAATTCATAAGTACTTTTGGAAATAATCTAACGTATACTAGTTCATGTAGTGTTATTTAAAATTTCAATACGACGTATTCTAAGCTGTAATCTAAGACGTGGGTGGGGTATTTTGAGCGACATGTGCAAACTGGACCAGTATACAGCGTTCACGTGGCACGTAAGTATGTCAATTTAGGTGTATATTTTTGTGATCAATATATTAGATATGATTTATAAAATCACTATATTTTAATTTAAATAAGCATGGAGGGAACACTGCAAAATGCTAGAGCAAAAGTTGTGCTTAATTTGGTAGATTTAAGACACTCAAATTATATAAGTACATACATAAACACTCACGCCTGTCACCCAGAGGGGTAGGCAGAGACTACGGACTTCCATTTGGCATGATCCTGGCACACCTCTCTCGCCTCCTATACATCCATATACTCGTATCTACGCATACACGCTCGTCGGTTAAGGGTACTCCTAATCTGGCCCATTTTCAATATATCGCCAATTTGGTCGATAAACCTTCGTCTAGAGCGTCCTTTTCCGACTCTGCCGTTCACTTCTGCAGCATAAATTTGCTTTGTCACTCTTTCTTCGTTCATTCTTTCTACATGACAAAACCACCGAAGCATTCCTGTCACAAAGTAAATCCTGGTCACAACGTCATCTTGCAAACCACACTTTTCTCTTATCACACTATTTCTCACCCTGTCATTCAGATTCGGCCCTAGCATACTCCTTAATGACCGCATTTCTACAGCATTTATTCTACTCTCATGCTTCTTCTGCCAGACCCAACTTTCACTACCATACATTAAAGTAGGGACTAACACAGCATTGTGAATTGCCAAACGTGCCTTTTTTGACACATTCTGACTCTTCACAATAGCGTGTAGAGCCCCATTCACTCTATTTCCTGCGTTCACTCGTCGTTCCATATCCTTATCATATCTACCATCCCTGCTAAATAAACATCTCAAATATACAAACTCATCCACTTGCTCAATCAACTCCCCTTCTATTCTTATTTCACATAACGTTTTACTTTCTTCTCTTTCAAAACCATCACTTTCGTCTTACTTGCGTTCACTTTCATACCTCTTTCTTTTAATGACCGGTTCATTAAAGTAACCATCATTTGTAACTCGGCCGCCGACGATGCAAATATGACTTGATCATCGGCGTACAAAAGGCATTTGACGGTTAACTCACCCATTCTCAACCCACATTCTTCAACTTTCAAAGTTTGCAAACAACTGTCCATAAATAGGTTAAACAGCCAAGGGGAAGCTACACAGCCCTGTCTGACATCTTTTTGGATGCCAAACCAGGCCGAGTAGACCCCGTTGATCCTGACACAAGCACTAGAGTCCCTATAAAGAGACTTCAATGCCTGTATCAAACCAGCGCTCAAACCAAATGAGTTAAGTGTTTGCCATAACACATTCCTGTCCACTCTGTCATAAGCCTTTTCCAAGTTCATGAAAGCACAAAAAACTTTCTGGTTTTTGGCCAAAAACTTCTCCGCAATCATCCGCATGGAAAATACTTGATCTGTACACCCCATTCCCTTTCTAAATCCAGCTTGCACATCCCAAATTTTTCCATCAGTTTCTTCCATAACTCTTTCAATTAACACCTTAGCATACAGTTTACCCACAATGCTAAGCAAGCTGATACCACGGTAGTTTTTACAGTCCTGCTGTGATCCTTTTCCTTTATATATTGGGACTATAACGGCTTTGCACCAGTCTTCCGGTACCCGCTTCAGTTCCCAACATAAATTAAACAAGGTGTACAGCAGGCCTGCCACCACTCCCTCTCCAGCCCTTAGCATTTCAAGTGATACTCTATCATATCCGGCTGCCTTACCTGCTTTCATGCTTTTCATTGCTTTCATTATTTCATCTACACTTATCTCCCTACCTCTCTCCACTTCTTTTGGAATTTTTTTTCACTTAATTCAGGCGACCCTTTACTCATAAACACGCTTTCAAATTATTCCTTCCATCTCTTTAAATTCGAAACTTCATCATTCAGCATACAGCCATTCTCGTCTCGTATAGCGTTCATTCTAGGCTATTTTGAATTTCCCCTAGCAGTTCTTACGAGTTTCCAGAACATTTTAATATTTGCCTGGAAATTATCAGATATCCTTCTATCATTCATATCCGTTCTTTCTTGCTTTTTCCTTTCAACAACTTCTTTTACTCTCTTATTTATAAGTCTAAAGTCTGCCTTTTTTCTTTCAATCTCATCATTCATACCGCCAGAATTACCAGCTTTGGTTGCCAGTAAATCTAGCCATGCTCTCTTCTTTGCTTCAACTTCCATCCGAATCTCATCATCCCACCACAACGTATTATTTTTCATTTCATTCGTTCTCTTACTTACACCACATACTTCGGTGGCTGCATCCACCAAAACTTTCTTAACATTATTCCATACAGTCTTCAGGTCTAAATCATTCATACATATTTCATTCAAACCATTTATATTCTCCCTCAGTCTGCATTTATACTTCTCTTTCACACCTTCATCTTGTAACCTCTCTGTTCTTATACGCTGTAACGCAGTGGTAGACACAGATGTCCGATGCCGCCAACGCCTGAATAGACCATTAATTCGGCATAAGACCAAGTAATGATCCGTCCCTACGTTGGACCCCCGGTAAACTCTTGTATCTACCACTGCGCTCCGCATTCTTTCATCCACAATTATGAAATCTATCATGCTTCTATCATCACCTCTTTCCCATGTATGCATGTGAATCCTCTTATGGCGAAAGAAAGTATTCGTCACAAAAAGATTCTTTTCCTCACATACGGCGAGGAGGTCTTCACCATTCTCATTTACACTTTCATCGCCAAACATTCCTAATATCCTTTCATAACCAGACCTCTTCACCCCAACCCTTCAATTAAAATCTCCTAACATAATGATATTTTCATTTACCTTACATTTCATTAACACCATCCTTACCATGTCCCAAAACTGCTCTCGGATATAAGTGGGCTTAGACATGTCTGGGGCGTACACGCCTAGCACAAAGAACTTCTTTAAGCCCACTTTCATTCGTATCCATAGCAGCCTTGGGCTTACACATTCATACTCTTTCACACATTGACCCCATTCTTTCTGAAAGGATGACACCGACTCCCTGGCATGCCCGCTCGGTCTCGTCTACACCAGACCAGTAAGCGGTATACATGCCATGTGCAGTGGCATCCTTTCCCTTTCGTTTCGTCTCATTTACACATAACACATCTATTCCTCTATCATTCATCATTTCGCATATTTCATCCATCTTATCATTCATTGCTCCACATACATTCAGCGTAGCCAGACGGGCCTCCGCAAT
This sequence comes from Parnassius orleans, assembly GCA_029286625.1. NCBI lineage: Eukaryota > Metazoa > Arthropoda > Insecta > Lepidoptera > Papilionidae > Parnassius > Parnassius orleans. The sequence goes on along the minus strand of JAGSMP010000266.1, from coordinate 368,531 downwards.
CCACTTTTCGCCCCTCCGGGAGACAGAACGTGACGGGTGGCGAACCTCGTCGCCGGTTTTACTCCCGGAGATTCTTCGCACCCCTGCCCCATTAAAGGGGCGCCGGGAACTCGGGGCCATTTCTTTAATGTGTTGGCTCATGGTGCGATCTAAGGGAGTGGTAGATTTTACGCCGCTACCATACGGCGAGGAGCCGAGTCTATCCTTTCGGCTTTGTCGCTCGTTTAGCACCACCCGGGGGACACGTGTAGGGTGGGCCTAGGGTTAGGTGGTCGAAGCCTACGGACGCGAAATTATATAAGTATTCACAAAAATTTTGAAAATAACGAGTCAGTGAATCTTTTCATAAAAATGGTAAGTAGTTTAAGTTTTTCATTACATTAGCTTATATAAATTTTAATTATGACAGTAAATAATCACATTATTTTTAGATTATAAATTATTAAAAGTTCTGTACATTCTATACTGGGTTAAGTTGAGATAGACCAGTATACGTCGTGATAGTTTGCAGTAATATTACACATGACTTAGTATTCTAATTTTTAGTAGTAAAGGGATTAATTTTAAATGGTCGTCTGTCTGTCAGTCTGTGCTGTCATAATTTGCCTCATTAATGGCATGTCCCCTTTGCCACCTGGTGCTTACTTTACCAAAGATGAACTGTCAATTATCGATCACGTAGGCCTAGAATATAGTGAACGTATTCTAGAAATTTTGCCATCCAAAGCCTCCACATTTTCTGATAGTATTATTGATACGTCACCTGAGTCAGTCTATTCGCCATTAATAATAGAAAATTCAAGAGAATCCTCATCTATCGAGATACCTGTAAATGAACTTAAGACTAAGAGCATTATAACCCCATACCTTCACCATCAATTTCGTTTTCTAGTCCAAATAGTTACATAAACTTTAGTTTTACTGTACCTGATAATCATAACAGCGATTGGTCTTACATAGAAGATAACGATTCTGCAGTAAGTACTCCTAATCAGCCAAGCGATCAACGCAAGCGAAGTTTAAATATTAAAAAGGACAAGGGTTGCTCAAGGGAGTAATTTAAGCAAGAATGGAAGGATAGCCAGAGAAAATACAAAATGAATAGAGGTATGGAGTACACCAGTAGAAATGGAAAAATAAATCTTGCCCTGATCCTAAATGCTGCCGTCAAAAATGTTATGATAGGATATCAGAAGAGAACCGAAAAATATTTTTTTATATGTTTTGGAGGATTGGCAATCATTCACGACAGTGGGATTTTATCACTAAGTACGTTATCAAAATATCAAAAGTGGGTTTTACTGTTTATGAAAATTCGAAGCAGCTTTATACTATTTAATTTTATTTGCCATGATTGGAATTAAATGACAATGCAGAGATAACAAGAATATCTGTTTGTAGAAGAATGTTTCTTAGAACCCTCTCGATAAGTTTCAACTTTGTTTATACCGCTCTAGAAAAATTTGATCGTGGAAAAGTGTTTGTAGAATCCGATCACCATCCAAAAATTATAACATTCAATATGGTACGTGGTGTGATTGATTATATTATTGAATCTCTCGCGCCTTTTGAAGCTCATTACACTCGCAAAGATTCGAAATGTAAGTATTTGGATAGCTCATTGCCATTTCCCAAGATGTACTAGCATTATGAAGAGCGGTTTGATTCAAATGTCTATTCTGTCAAAGCGTCTAATGTACGACAATATCGTGATATTGTAAACAAATATATAAACATTGCCTTTCATAAGCCCAAAAAAGACGCATGCAAAAAATGTCACACATTTGGAAATAAAATACAGGCTTCCGAAGAAGAAATACAAAAACAAATAAATCATTTGAAAGAAAAGAGAACAGCTAGAAAATTAAAAAAAAAACGACAAGGAATTACCAATGCAAATAAAGAGGTTTTAGCATTTACAGAAATGTTAAATGTACATTCTATTGTAAAAGAAAATCGTCCATGTAAAATTTTACCATTTTTGATATGGTACTTTAAAAGGTTTGCTATTCTTGGAATCAACAGACAGCTAAAAGGGGAGCTAATTTAATAAATTGCAAGCTAAGTTTATAAATTTATTGTAATGACAATACCCAAAGGTATAAAAGAGTATCGTTTCTGGTCCGACAATTGTGGAGGCTAGAATTGAAACAGAGTCGTATTTTTAATGTATATGTATGTATGTAACAAATTTAATATAACTATTATTCATCGTTTCCTTGTATTAGGTCATACCAGAAACGAAGGGGACAGCATGCATGCCTTGATTGAGAGACAGACTAAAGACAGGATTATTTATACCCCAGACCTAAAACAGATAGCAAGCCCTATAATGTCATTGAAATGTAACAAGAGTTGATTCTAGATTTTGAAACACATTTCAAGCACTGCAATAATTGGAAAACTACTAGCTATGGAACTAAAATGTCATGAACAATGTAAGTGAATTTAAAATACAAGGAAATGGTCACTTTAAAATTATATTTAAGTACAACTTTGAAGACGATGCTGTTAAATGGATTATTAACTGCATTAATAAACCGAAGAACATACGAAACAAAAAAGAAAAGGTGGATCTGCTTCTAGTCAGTGCTTATGAAAAACCCCTACCAATTGACAAAAATAAACACAAAGACCTTATGGATCTTGGTAAAAGTCACGTCAGATACCGAAAGAATATCACTTATTAATATTCATAATGATGAGTCTGACTGTGACTACAAGAACCTGATTCATCTACTCAGATATTGTTTTTCCGTGAAGATATTTTATTTTATTGAATTTTACTAACAAAACAGATACTTCCAAAAAATTAATTGGTTAAGAAGAGGAATAAGAAGTTTTATTTTGTCAATTAGTTTTAATACTAAAAAAGATTAAAATTTTGTTTTCTACCTTTATGCGTGGTAAATTAAGCAATGTTTTATGGAAGATATACATACTTTAACTGCTTGATTATGAAATGAATAAGTTTTAATAAATAATAACTAACAAGACATAAAATTATTTTCTTTTATATGAAAAATAAACAAGCTAAAAGCTTGATTATTTTGCAGATATATCAATGTACTGCTACTCCATCAAACCGATTTTTGACATTAAAATCAGTGTATAATGAGTCAACTAATTTATTATCGTTTCTACTGTAGATACAATGTCAGTAAATTAATCCAAGAAAATGAAATACAATTCTGTATTTGTGTTTTTATAAACCTAATATTTTTCCTCAAGATATGGTAAATATACAAATACATTGTAAACTAGTGTATGTGGCAGTTAGCTCATTATAGGCCATAGTTCATATGATGTATACTAAGTCAACTATATTATCTTGGAAACTCACTAAAATAGGTCTACTATTTTATTATCTAAGGGCTTCAAATCTTAAAATAGTACGAATTTAAAAAAAATCAACATTCTAGAATCAAAACTGAAAAAGTTATAAACAATCAATCTATGACAGGCGCTCCTGTAAAATTTGAATTATGTAGTTGACTCATTATACTTAGGAGGTATCGATGTCTGAATAATAAGAAAAAACATTTTGAAGACATGTGAAGTTCGCCAACACGCATTGGAGTAGCGCGGCGGACACTTCCTTGACCTAAAACCCTCTCAGAAATGAGGGGAGGTCTGTGCCCATCAGTAAGACGTATATAGACTGTAACTTTAACTTTAACTTTTAACTAAATTGAAACTTATCGGGTGGAACTCTGAAATATTAATCGATATAGCTTAAGAATCTGTGTAGCTTCGGCATAAGAGAATCCTTTATTCATTTTCGTATCGTGGATGTCGTACGAAGCAACTAGGGAAAATGAAAAAAAGCACATGGTTTCCGATAGATGGCGTTACAAACATCTAGTATACTCGTACGTTAGAAGTCAAATAACAAGACCAGTAACGGGCAGCGGCGTTACGCGACGTAAGAGATCGTCAATTCGCCTGCCAATGGCCATGATTAAGGCAAATAATCTTTTTTTTTATTCATATGGGCAGATAATCTTGCAACGGGAGAGACCCATGTCCAGAAGTGGACTTATACGGGCCGATAAAGAGTTTTGTTCGTTTTTTTAATTTTCTTGTTTAGTGGTGTACAATAAAAAATAATTTATTTCAATAATTCATTCAAAAATAATTCAATACAATCGCCAGAGGGCTGTTACTTCGTTTGTTACATTAAAGTACTTATTTTACTAATTGAAAGTACATATTTCTGCCTCTTACATATTTCTGCCGCTAAATAACTGCGTGCACTGCTGTGTTCCGGTCTGAAGAGTATAGAGAGCCAGTATTATTACAGGATGTGAAGTATTCCATTAGTACTCAGAGGTGATAACGCATCTGTAGCCTTCTTTGATAGAAGTTGATTAGTCCATGCATTGCAGTAGCCACTTACCGTATTTATTACGTATCAGGTAGGCTGTTAGTTCATTTGTGGCCTTAGTTTTATGAAAAAAGTAAAAAAGGCTTAACATTTGTAGTCAATAAAATAAAATATTTATTCCGAAATATAACTGGAAATGGAACAAAAGTGCATCGTTATTACAATCAGCGGGAAAGCCTTGATGGAAAATATAAAGGTGCATTAATACTGAAAGGAATCACATTTTATACTGCATACTGTCATTTTTTTTGTTAGGTGTATTTTAATACTTATAAAATTATAATACTTATTAAATTTCTGTTTTTTATTTATTCTGTTTAGTTACGTCATAAACGTAGCCAGGCTTCACTTTAATATTTCATTCGCACAGCGAACTGGCGAGTTTTGACACAAGGTATTGATATAGGAAAACGTCAAATCGAATACAGAGATATATATGGTCCACATTATATTAAATAATAAATATTCAAAAGCTAGCCCGGTTATCTATGACATCGGGATGTTTAATTTTAAAAATAACGCGATTAAAATAGCTTTTTTATTTTATTGTAGTTAATAATCTATGATAGGAGTTAAATTGAGTGACAGGATAAGAAATAGTGAGATAAGGAAACGTTGTGATTTGAAAGAAGATGTGGTGACAAAAATTGAGAAAGGTATGCTGAGATGGTTTGGCCATGACGAGAGAATGAATGAAGAACGATTGACGAAAAAAGTGTATAAGGCGAGTGTGAATGAAAGTGTTGGAAGGGGTAGACCTAAGAGGACGTTTCTCGACCAAATCAGGGACGTCTTGAAAAAAGGCCAGGTCAAGAGTACCCTAAACCGAAGAGCATGTATGAAGGGAATAATGAAAGTGGACGAAGCGAAACAAATATGTAAGGATCGTAGCAAGTGGAAAGAAGTGGTCTCTGCCTACCCCTACGGGAAAGAGGCATGATTATATGTATGTATGTATAATCTAAATGCCGTAGAGTAACTGCTACTGAAAATTCCTTGACAGAAAATTTAATAACAGATTTTTTTGCCTGACCCGGGAGTAGCAAGTTTGCAGATTAAAGGACGTAGTTACATTTTTAACGTGCTCAAATTTATCTATTCGAGTCGCAAGCCAGCTTACGCACCCACACATTGAAACAGTTTTCCGCTATATTTTATATATTATATCTAACTAAACTTGATACTTGCTCAGACCAACAAAAGAAGAAAGACGGAGGACTGCATAAATTTCAAGTGAAGCCGAAATCATGCTCAACTTCTTGACACGCACACGCAAACATTTTCTTCTTGGTTTCTTTATATGCCCGTAAATATTTACTTATGGATGCATACCTATGCACCTAACCTGGACCTCATGGTCAGCAGTCCAATGAGGAGTTTCAGGTCCCTGTCTATAATAATAATAATCTGTTTAATCTGTAACACTTAATCCAGTGAATAACACTACAATATTATGAAGGCAATTAAAGCTTAGTATTGACCCAAGCTAGGCTTGGCCAGCTCAGTGGTATCGAGTATGCAGAATTCAACGGGATTAAATTGTTTACTGTACCTAGTCATAGCTGCTTAGTGTGTCGAAGTTTATTTTATATTTAAAGAAATAGTTGAAATTGTTTTTGCCATAAGTGGGGAACTAGCAGCTTTGTGTCATCAAACAGTAAAGCAACTTATCTTCATCCATCCATCTATCCACTAAAGCCTAAAGTCCACTGTTAAACATAGGTCTCCCACATAGATTACCAGTCAATTTTGGCAGGCGGGTTGGAAACTGCAGTTTTATATTATTTTAAGTTGTTATCAGGAATATGCTGCTGACTATTTTCTGTTTTAGTTTTCTCTGTCGACTCTTGTGACACCCACGGGACAATACGGGGCAGTGGATATTCTTACAATGCCAAGACGTGGCCGTGGCGTTCGTAGCCACAAAGCATACATATGCCTATTTGTATGTTTGACAACTCGCGTGATTCACATTGAACTCACCACCGACTTGAGTACTCCTGCTTTCATGTCTGTTTTTAAACTATTTAAAACGCGCCGAGGGCCTGTGTCGGTGGTGCATTCTGATAACGCCAGTAATTTCCGGGGTGCAAAATCATACCTTGACGAGCTTTTTAAATTTACAAAGTCAACGCAATATCGCTCTGCTTTGGTGCATCAGCTTAATGAGTATAAAATAGAATGGAAAACACACCGCCTACTGCACCTCTCTTTGGATTATGGGAACCATTAATTAAATCAGTAAAATCGCATCTTTATAGATCTATTGGCTCGCAGATATTAACTTACGAAGAAATGAACACAGTTTTATGTCAAATTGAAAACGTAGTCAACTAGCGTCCTCTTTGTACAACGTTGAGTCAAGATACAAGTGAGCCGTTAGCTATAACTCCCGCTCATTTTTGACCTTAAGTATTTACCCGCTGCCCTGGTAGAAGACCGAGCGACACATTTGTTAGGACGCTATCAACTGTTAGACAAACTAGTTCAGTAGTTCTGGGACCGTTAGTCGCTCGAATATCTAAGCACATTACAGGCGCGCGCCAAATGGAACGTTCCATCTGCAAATATCGAACCTGGTACAGTCGTGCTAATAATACATGATACCAAGGTTCCACCATTACAATGGGTCGGGAGTTATAATTGACGTTCATCCAGGTTCAGATGGGATTGCACGAGTAGCTAATATTAAAACTAGGCGCGGTATCTATAAGAGACCTATGGTACGCTTGTGCCCACTGCCTACACAAAAATGGTTATTGAAAACAGATATTATAATATATTTGTATACAGGGTATTTTTGAAACGCTCCCGAAAACGAAGACAGACGACAGTACTAACTATATCTTAGATGATGGGTGAAATATAAAATCGATCCTGATGAAAAAAAATTCATCTTTTCACAACGTTTTATTAGCTTTATTCACGCTCCATCGTGTTAGTATAAATCATCGTGTTAAATAAAACGTTAATTTCATTAAAATAAAACATGAAAATACTTAAACATAAAAGCAGCAGTGGAATTACTGAATTACAATCAGCTGACTAGGGGTCAATGTACGCGCGAACGCCGAATTCGCGCGGCCCGTAACTAGCGATGGTACCACAATACATAATAATTTACAACACTTGTCTAAATACCTAACTTATCTACTTAACCTACTATTTTGCCACTGTGCTTGTCTCCACGTAGCCACTTTAATTCAAATTCACAGGTTAAATAAACCAAATAACTGGTTCGATTCCCCGCTAATGAAAAAAATACTTAAATGAAAAGTTAACAAGGTTAGAGTTATGCGTTTTTATTCATCGTGTAGGTATGTTTATTATTCTGATGTATTCAGTTATGTACCTATTCAGATCAGTTCAGTACCAAGTTATTTAAAAAAAAATAGGTATGAAACAGCTTACCGCTCTAAATCCTCCGTGGTCTTATGAGATGCGGCTCAAATTGTGCTCCATTCATTTCGAGGCAGATGTGGGCTCGGTGTTGCGTCTCCTCATGCAGGCGGGCATTATCGTGTGGTCTTCGACACAGTCCGCACGTAGTTTGTCGAAAATATCCACGATCCTTTGGCGCATTTCGTCAGCACTATCACACTCACGATTAAAACCTTTCTTTCACATACCCCACAGAAAGAAGTCTAACGGGGTCAGATCTGGTGAGCGAGGTGGCCAAGCGTGTGGTCCTAGTCTGCCAATCCAGCGATCATCAAATAATTCGGTAAGGCGCTCACGGACGAACCTCACGACATGTGGAGGTGCACCATCATGCTGGAACCATGTACGGCGATATTCATCCAACGATAGGTCGTCTAAAATGTCAACCAACTGTTCATTTATAAAGTTTAGGTATCCCTGTCCGTTAAGTCGCTGTGGCAGAAACACTGGTCCCAGTATGCGATCCTTAAATAAACCTGCCCATACGTTAACCGACCATCGGGTTTGGTGCCCGGTTTGTCGAACAGCGTACGGGTTAACCTCTGAATACACGTGTATTTCTTCGGTTCCACATGCCGTTTCTGGTAAATGTCGACTCGTCCGTCCAGATAACGTGCTCAATGGAACCAGGCACACGTTGTTGTTGGTCTAATAACCAACGGCAGAAAACTCGTCGGCGGTCGTGATCGCCGGAACTAAAGCTTGCACTTTGTGCACTTTGTATGGCCGCATTCAGTGCACAAAAACGCTTTAACACTTTGTGAACTGAACAGTATGACACATTTGTTCCATCCCGACGTCTTAACAATTTAGCGATACTTCGTGTACCTAGGTTCGGATACCGGCGAACGACATCTAAAATGCGCTCCTCGGAGTGAACAGTCATTTGACTTCCACCTCCTGCCGCTACTGGAGCAATGGGCCGATTTTCCAACACTCGCTGAAATGCTGCTGTTATCAGACGAGAGTCAGCTGGGTGTCGAGCGGTCGGGAATTTCTCTCGGTAATTCGTAATGCACGCGAAGCATTCCTCATGAGCTTCCAAGGCACATTAACATGTTGCCGTATTCACGAGCACTATAAACGTACGCGTTAGGCATTATTAAAACAAAAAGAAACACAAAACGTAACAACAAGAATAACACGTAATAACAAGTAGGTAATACCAAGTAATAACAATAAGAATTTAATAAAAAAAACAATTGAACTGTCGCTTGCGCATGCGTGTCCAAAGTCAACACGGAACTGTCTCAAAAACTAAAATCAATAATTAATCCCGCCAAAACTGAAGCCTACACTTTGAACATTCCCACAGACCGTCAAATGTTATGACATTGCCAACTTTTATTTTATAAGTTTAGTTTCCATATGATCCCTACGACTACTCTTTCATATGGAATTTAGAAGTTATAGTTGTAATTTTTTTAATACAATTAGACAATCAATTGTACCCTGACGAAACAAGCAGTTCGTTACTACAAAAATGATATTGAAATTAATAAACGCACTTACTCGGGTTTGGTTATCTTTGATTTTGTACAATAAAATAGAAATAAAATGGTATTGAATAATTTAATAGTTAAAATCAATTGCAATTATGATCGACAGGTAATTAATCTAAAAAATAATTATTTTACTTTACTTTTATTGACTTTCCGTTTTAATCCATCCAATACTTTGATTTGAAAAGAGGTACGTCAAAACTATTAAAAATTACTTGCAAGTTTTATTGTAATTGCCGCCTCTAATTTTATGTCGCTTGCAAACAAATCTTAGTAGGTAAATTTGGGGAATGGGTATATATTGGCGCTGACGCGAGGTGACACACAGTCGGCCGGGCGGCGGCAGCGCGTGGTACGAAGGGGCGCGACGGGGAATGCTCGCCAGTATTACTGCGCGCACGCTATTGGTTCCTCATTCTTCCCGCGCTTTGAAAAGCGATGTTTCCCAATGTACAATCGCACACACAGCTTTCTTTGCACGACGCGCGACGATGGTTTTAAAAGGAAGGAAAGAAAATTATTTATATCTATTGTTTTATGACTGAACTAGTGAACGAAAAGGTAAATAGAAGGTGAATGGGAAAATTGTGCAGTAGTTAAATGTATTGAGGAAGAATACCGAAAAAATTACCATGTGGTCAACCTGATGACGGAAACTTTTATCATTCGCATTGATGATGATGATTCTGATGAGTGATGATGAAGTAGCATCCAGTAACACCAATACACCATCGACATTTGGCTTCCATGTTCCATGTTCCAATGGTATAATGGACAGCGTGTCACCTTAGCTTAAGTTTTCTTGTTACAAACTACTTTATTTTACGATAGAAATAAAAATAATGCTCAACAAACATTATCCATTTTGAATTTCAACCTCTTCCAAAGTTCTAAGTAGCTAGTAAAGTACCTATTATGATTCTACAATAAAACCATTAATTACTATTATAATATTATAAAACAACAGCCTAGTACTATGTAGTACTTTAGAACGCGACTGTACCCATGCGCAGACACACCCCCTCCACTATCGCTCAGCGTTCTTTTTACGTGACGTTGAGTTTGGCTTCGACGCGGATATTGACCCTAGTCAGCTGATTTTATGGTTTATTTATTTTAAATTCCATTGCTGCTTTAATGTTTAAGTATTTTCATGTTTTATTTTAATGAAATTAACGTTTTATTTAACACGATGATTTATACTAACACGATGGAGCATGAATAAAGCTACCTTTTAAACGTTGTGAAAAGATGATTTTTTTTTCATCAGGATCGATTTTATATTTCACCCATCGTCTAAGATATAGTTAGTACTGTCGTCTGTCTTCGTTTTCGGGAGCGTTTCAAAAATACCCTGTATGTAACATTAGTCAATCTCACAACTTCGTAATGCTATTTATGTTTTGTTTGCAAATTTTAATTAGTCATCACAGGCTATCCGTATTTCTGCATCATATCTCTCTATTTCAGATATTTTATATTGTTTTCTTTTCAATTATGTAATTTGTTGTAATCTGTGGTAAATGTTATAATTTTGTTTTTAGAAATAAGTCTTGTTTTCTATGTGGCAACATTAGCACCCTCTATTCGCTACTATAATGTCATGTCTTGTCTGTGGATCGCGTCGCTTGCTTTTATGTATGTACTTCGTTATTTCTTTTTTGCTAAAGTTATTTTGTAAGTAATTAACGAACTTAATATATCTACTGGCCTAGTTTATTAACTTCCACCACTCTAACATAATTAATAAAAAGTTACTCTTAAAATATTTTGAAAGGGAAACTTTCAAAGGCCGGGAGTATAGTCGCTACACGGTTAAAAGGTGGTATAATAATAATGCATTAGTAGACAATTTTATTGTGCCAATGATAGAAGTATTTTTAGTCATAGTCGAAATAATTTCCCAGTATTTACCATAGATGGCGGTGGTGTGAATAAAAATTGTCACTTCACTTCATCTTCAAAGGGAAAGGGTCATTAGTTCAATAAGCCTTCGCTAATCCACGCCCGCTATTGCACCGTGTTGTGCTCTTACCGCATTATTAATTTAATTAGTTTTAAAGTTTATGGTCGCTAATATTTTTCGGCTATACTCTATCATAGACTTACAGTAACACCTACAAAATTACACACCACAATATTTAGAATTAACGCCGATTAGTGATTGTGAGTAAGAGCTTCTCGGTGCGTAAATTTGATTCCTCTAATTTAAAATACATATATTTTCCTGCGCAATCAAGTATTTAACGGCCGCAAGGTGATATCTCGTGCCCGGCTTGATTTCAAACTTAGGCTTGAAATTTTTTCTCCAAATTTGAAATGCGAAGTAATATAGGAATCTAAAGAAAATTAATATTTTCTCATAAACAGCAGGATGAAACCTTAAGTTAATCTTAAAAGCCTTTTTTGTGCTAGCAACGCAAATTATAATCATACCGTAACTTAACATGAAGAAAATAAATTTTTTTTTAATAAAATGAAGCCATTCCACTTAAGGAGATTAAAATATAAAATTGTCTTTGTGCAAAAACATTAGGCAAACAGTTGAAGTATCGTCTAAAGATGTTTTCTTGTTACATAGGTTGTTGTCCGAATTTAATAAAGTCGGCGGGGCAAATATCATTATCATAATTATTTCTATTCTATATTTTGACGCCCCTACTCGTCTCCCTGTCTTGGTATTTTAAATTGTTATATACGACATTTTTAAGTCTATCAACGGATTAGTAAGCTGAAGTAGAAGAACCGACAACCGATGGGAAGAAAGGTTCTCGAATGGTAGCCTCGTACCGGGAAGCCAAGTGATGGGCGGGCGCCACTAGATGGAGTGACAACCTGTTAAGAGATGCTGTAAGTCGATGGATGTACATGATTCAAGACCGTGCTTTATTTTATTCCTTGTGGAAAGCCTATGCTCAACAGTGGACTTGAGAAAAGCTGTAATGATGATGATGATGATGATTTACGAGAGCTTACGAGATTTATGGCGCCCTTTGGTCTTTTTGAAATTTTCTTTTACCTCTTACGACAGTCACGGGGTGCAAATGGATAATAGATTCTTAAACTGTCTTCTTGATGATCAACTTGCTTTTGCAAGCCCAATTGCTCTGGGAGCAAAAACTCTAGTCACTACTTCAGGAAAACGAAGTTAATTGTCGTTGTAGCAATTTACTGCCAAGACAAAAGGTTTAAATCTGTTGGCTTAGAACCTAGGCGCTATCTCTCATCATTAGCTTGCTTTTCATTTTTTTTTATAAAGAATAAGGGTGACAAACGAGCACATATTCCATCTGATGGGAAGTGGTTGCTGTGGCCCATAGACGTCTACATTAATCTTTGATTAAGAATCAAAATGCAGATGCGTTGTCACCACTGACCACCATCGTGTTTTTTTGGTTCCACCAAAGAAAACACGGTCCGGAGCCATGTGCGTCCATTGTATGTCGCTAGACACTTCGCTTACCTACACTCAAGAGCCTTTTTCCCCATGGGTTGTAGGTTTTTCGAGCTATATGGCCGGTCCATTGCCACATCAGCTTACTAATCCGTTTAGCTATGTCGGTTACTCTGATTCTACTGGGGATATCCTCATTTCTACCGAACGAAGTACGAGGCTGCCACTTGAGATCCTTTCATTCTACATCGAGTTATTGAAGCTATATGACCGGCCTATTGCTACTTTAGCTTACTGATCCGTTGATCCATACAGTATGATAAATGATTTAATGCCAATTCTATTCAGAAAACACATAAACCTACATGATATATATACATTTAATTGTAACGAAATAACAAGAACAAAGTAATCTGGATTATCAATAACAAAAGCCTTCTTCTGTATTTTCAGCTTCCTTATTAACCATTACATGTGAAATAGCAGTGGAATACAAATATTGCATGTCTTTCTATTTATTAATAGGAAATAGACAAAGGTCGAAGCGTTATTGGAATCAATGTTCGATATTAATAATATAAGTCTGTATATATCTTAAACGTAGACTGAATACGAAGTTTGAATACTAAATAAATTAAATTAAACAATAAAATATTCATATATTAATGTACCTATTTATTAAATACTCGCTTTTGCCCGCGACTTCGTCCGCGTGGAGTTCGGTTATATCGCGCCCATATGTGAAATAGAGTCTGCTGGTACAAGCCACAATTATAACTGGATGTCGCAGGCAAAAGCTAGTAAACTACAAAACTTCTTTATACACCACATTTTTTGCTAATCTATTACTGTGTGCCAAAATTATCAGACTACTGGGCGAGCTTACGCGTGAACAAGCCACATAGAATTGCCCGTGTGGAAAATAATTTTCTCTCAGGTCTATACCCACAAATTTTAATGTCTGCCCTTGTGATTTGTTTATGGTCATTGCAAAGCAGACTTTGAGGGGAAACTATATTCGTTTGAACTCAAAGGGAAGATCATTCGAGATCAAGGGAATTCTTGGTACAAATACAGTTCCCCCTTGCGCACATCCAGTTATAATTGTGGCTTCCACTACATTGCGGTGTAACGCTTTCACTTTTAGTCTGGGTCCGTTGCACAGTTGAGGAGGATTTAAATTTCGCAACAACATAAGAGGGGTGGCCACGCGCAGAATAAGCTTATGATGTGGAAGACCCGATGGTTTCAGTGAATTAAAAAATTCGACAGGGTAGTTAATTGCGTCATCTGTGTTGACCACAGAGTCTGACGTGTACACCATTTCTTCCCCCTCAAAAGACATTAACAGTATATCGTTAATTGCCGCTGCTTGGTCGTTTTACGGGGTTAGTATGGCACGTTCATACAACCATTCCATTGGCTTACCGTGGATATGAGCAATATCTGGGTAAATTTTGGATATTAACTCCTGTAACGTAAATACAACTGTGCACAAATTACCTGTTGTTAAATTGAGTGGTAACTTGAAGGTAGCATGAGCAGTTCGTCCACCCTCAAGCAGTGTAGCTGCGATCCCAGAAGAAGCCACAGCCAAAGCAATTCCGCGAGTACTTATAACTTTTGCTAATAGCAAATTTATGAGTAATGTTTTGCCTGTTCGACCGGGAGCATCTAAAAGTAATATTCCACCCTCATTTGATTTAATTTTTGTCTCAATTTGATTATTAACTGCTTTTTGTTGGTCATTCAGTGTTCATTCATTATTTTTATCTGTGTTTTCTAATGATGCTAAGTCGTAACTTGACACTTTAAGAAACTCTCTATTTTCAAATTGTTGTTCTTTGCTTGGCTGAGGTAACCCATACTCTTTTAGTAGCCGATTTTTCATATTTTAGTGTCGACGATACAGATCTGTTCCGCTGGTTGGAGATGATATTGCACTGTTTACAAAAGATGTAACAGTTAAATGGTCAAGCTCTGAAAAAGGATCACGCTCTTCGACAGGTACCTCCATGCAACGCTGTGTAATTTTCTTCGCAACAATATGCAGGTAGGCGTCAAAATGTCAATTAGATAAATCATGGCTAAATCGTAATCGCCTTACTGGACAGATATCTATTCCGGACTTTGTATATAGCAGACCGTTTCGATAATATTAATCCTGCAGCTATCAATTCACAAAGTCCACCGTAAATTTCATTTTTAACATATCGGCTGAATATTCATTTGCTGTTGAATAATTGTGGCCATTTCTGTCGTGGGTCATAACTGAAAACCTAGGCCAATCATTTACCACAAATTTAACAATTTGTGAACGCACCACTATCGCATTTTCTTGGGTTCCGTACATTAAAAATGAAAGAGCATGAAACAAACAGCCGCTGTCACCTATAGTAGGGACGAGAGTATGTTCTTCCATTTTTCTTTTAATATTAAGAGTTTCTGTAATCATTTTTTCAGTCAGAAAAAATACTTCTATCAACAATACCTAATCACAAAGCAAATCGAATTCCAAGTTTGAACAGTGGTTGTAAGAAAGACAAAATCAAGCAACTAATCCGAAACACGAAGCAAATCTTATACCGTAAGCTTGCTTGCTTATACAAAGTCGAAGTCTAGTCAAATATCCGTTAACAATGAATAGGTACCGTATGTGGTACAGGTTGAAGCGCTCATTCACCATTCACTTTATATTAGTTCGAAAAACACAACGTTACCGCCTTCTAAAACGATACCAACGCCATCTATTGGTAGGGATTGGAACTTGAAGATCAATACAAAATAGGTAGATACCTAAGTATTTCTTTTGGTTTTGCCATTTTATTAATTTGTAAAAAAAGTATATGTGGTTTGGTTGTTTAGTTTCAATGTTTTTTTTATTTTTGAATTAGTATTTTTTGTTCAAGTGTAATTTTGTGCAAATTTTTTGTACAAATCTTCTTGTCTATTTTGTTTTATGTTTTTGTACAATAAAAGTATATTCTATTCCATTCTATTCTAATAAATTAAGTTTAATAATATATTTATCAATACATTTACGTTATTTACGACCAAAAAAACTTAAAAATAACACCCAAGTCACCCAACCCATGATGATTTTTACATACAAACATACATCCATCCATCCTTCCATCCACGTTGGTTTCAAACCATAATAGATGCCATTTTCGTTATTAACGTCCCAAAAAAACATAAAACGACACCGATACTGACATTTCAACCACATCGCACCCCTACAGGGGATGATGGTAGGTATTTCCCGTCGGCTACGTTGGATTTTGAAATAGTTGTTGTTTTCGTAATCAGCGACCCGATAAACCATAAAAACGATACCCATGTTGATTTTCAGAATTTGTCACCCCTTTTCCACCTTTTAGGGGTTGAATTCTGAAAGAGCCTGAAACAATTTCTACTTGAAACAATTCAATCATTGAACAATTGGACTTTGAGAAGGAATTGCAAGCATCACACAATCCCCAGATAAAAAATATCAAAGAAAAGAATAGATTGTGGTCAAACTCAAAGAATATCACAAAAAAAATTTTCATTCTAGGTGATCAACTAGCAAAAGGACTTGCAACTTCTTTGATAAATATACGTACAAAGGATAAAAATATAATTAATTATAAAGTGTTTAGTATTGTTAAACCAAACGCTAGTGCAGCTCATATTTTAAGCCACTGTAGCGAAATAGAAACTATGGTTGAAGAGGGTGATAAAGTAGTCATATGTGTTGGCTCGAATGATTCGAATCCTGTGAAACTATGTGCTGAACTAGCTACAGCCCTACGAATTTTGAGAAAGGCCGTGGTAA
Organism: Parnassius orleans; assembly: GCA_029286625.1. NCBI lineage: Eukaryota > Metazoa > Arthropoda > Insecta > Lepidoptera > Papilionidae > Parnassius > Parnassius orleans. The sequence goes on along the minus strand of JAGSMP010000266.1, from coordinate 351,990 downwards.
TTGTTACGAGTATTCCATATAATTACTATTTAAATGAATGTAAATTAAATCACGATATTAGAACTTTATTACAATGTTATCCTAACAGCAACTTTCTTGACACCAGTAATAATCCTTATTATTATAAACATTTATTTAATGTTCATAGAATTAACATTAAAATTAATACAGTTGACTACGAAAAATATTTTGTAAAGGATATAGGCAGATCATTTCGGTCAGTACCTTTTGATTTAATACAAAACAATTCTACGTTTATAGAGGCTTCACACTCTGTATCTACAACTGATAAAGTACAAATAAAGTCTTCAAAAAACGATGTAATTGTTTTTTTTCGAGAATAGGCAAATTTGTGTATTTCACCAAAATATAGCAGGAGCCCTAGGCAAACTTGATCGATTTACCATAGCACTAGATGCTTTATATGAAGAACAGAATCTAGTCCCAGACATAATATGCTTGACAGAACATTTTATCACTACTGGAAATGAAGATAATTTACAAATAAACGGATATAAAAGAGCAAATTCATTTGCAAGAAAAAAAATTAAGGACTCACAGAAGAAGAATTGCAATAGAGGAGGCTCTTTTATCTTAGTAAAAAGCAACCTAGAATATGATATGTATGAGGATATAAGGTTTTTGGCTACAGAAAAAGTATTTGAGTGTTGCGGTATCTCATTGCCTGGGGAAAAATTGTTAGTAATTTGCATATATCGGACTCCTGAAAGTGATATTAGCATCTTTTTTGAAAAATTTGAAAAAATGTTATTAAAAGTCAGCTACAAAAAGAATTTCAAGACTGTAATTTGTGGTGATTTTAATATAGATCTCCTCCCACATGCTAAGAAACATATGATAGCTTATCAATTTAATGAAATATTAAGTTCTTATAATTTCAATCCTATGATATCTGAGCCGACAAGAATAACTAAGACAACTAAAACTTGTATAGATAATATTTTGTGTAATTTTAAAGGTGGAATTCCTAAAATATGTGAACTAAATTTATCAAACCACACCGGGCAATTATTATCTATTCCTTTAAAACGAAGGCAAAATGTAAAATTCTGGTTTACATACCGAAGAGACTACTCTAAAGACAATATTCATAAATTCAAGAAATGCTTGGAAAATATTTCTTTCTCAGAGGTAATCTCAGAACAAGTTAATGTAAACATAGCTTACAGCAGCTTTATAGATACATATAAATTATTCTTTGACTTGTGTTTCCCTAAAATTAGAATAAAAATGACACAAAACAACAAGAACAGATGGCTCACAAAAGGTATAAAGGTATCCAGTAAAGTAAAAAGACACTTATATAAAGAATATAAATACGAAGGAAAAAAAATCTTAAGACAAAGTATTTAAAATATGCGTCAATACTGAAGACTTGTACAAAATGTTCGATAAAAAAAGCAAATCAACGATTAATAGAAAATGCTAGTAACAAAGCTAAAGCTATTTGGTCTCTAATAAAAAACTATTCTGGTAATAATGTTATACAAAGAATTATACCAAAGATTGTGGTCAATGATAAAACAATAACAAATAAAAAACTAATCGCTACTTACTTTAACAATCATTTTATAGACTCTGTGCCAAACACGAAAGGATCGCATTCTAATAATATATACGATTACGTAGATCATAACATTAAAACATTTTTTCTTCAACCGGCTACATATCATGAAGTATTTAATGAGATCAAATTATTAAAAAACACATCATCTGTCGGTCCCGATGAAATCTCAACCAAAATAATAAAAGAAAGCGCAGTATACATAACAGCCCCTCTCACACATGCAATAAACTTATCTTTTGTTACCGGTGAATTCCCGCAAAGACTAAAGAAAACTCTAATTAAACCATTGTACAAAAAGGGTGAAATATACAACATGAAAAACTACAGACCAGTTGCTCTAATCCCAATTTTCGCAAAACTATTTGAAAAAATTGTGTATAAAAGGGTTATTAATTTTTTGGATAAATATAATATTATTGCTAATGAGCAAAATGGTTTTCGTAGAAATAGATCCACAAACCTAGCCATATATCATAACCAAAACAATACACGAGTCATTAGACAGAAGAATACACATTTCGGCGATATTTACTGATGTGTCAAGGGCTTTTGACTGTGTTAATCATAAAATACTATTAGATAAAATGGAGAGGTGTGGAATTCGAGGAGTGGCTCTTGATTGGTTTAAGTCATACATTTCGCATAGGAAACAAGCCACAGAACTAAATAACTTTTGTTATAATACAAAAATAGTGACAGTTATTAGATCCAAATTTAGAGAAATAAGCCGCGGTGTTCCACAGGGCACTGTATTAGGACCCCTTCTTTTCTTGTTGTATATAAACGACCTTCCAAAACATATTCAAAATCCAACGATATTATTCGCAGATGACTGCACCACACTCGTCAAGTGTGCTTCCAGAGATTTATATCAATCAGATGTTAGCATTACACTCGGAAAATTGTGGAATGGTTATACCGTAACAATTAAGTATTAATTTGTCAAAAACTCATGTTATACAGTTTTATTCCAAATTTCAAAAACCGTTACCATTAAATATAGAACATGAGTCAGAAATAATACAGGAGGTGCATTCAACAAAATTCTTGGGCTTAACTGTTGACACTCATTGTAGCTGGGAACCACATTTAAATGAACTTTGTGCCAAGCTGTCAAAATACGTCTACCCTTTGAGAAGAATAATTTCTAACACGTCTGTTAAAGCAGGATTGATGACATACCATGGATATATACAATCAGTTTTAGCGTATGGCATAATTTTCTGGGGCAACGCCCCAAACATCGGCAGGGTATTTAAAATGCAAAAAAAGTGAATTTAGAGCTATTTGCGGGGCTCCGCAGAGTGACTCTTGTAGACCACTTTTTAAGAAACTGGGCATTTACTACCCTGTTTATACATTAAAGAGGTATCTTTATTTGTACGCAAATATGAATACTTATTTGAAAAATCTAAAAATCCCAGGAAGCCTTATAAAATAACAAGTTCATTTTATCCGAAAACAGTACAATATAATAAAAGCATTTACTGTAATGCCATTAAAATTTACAATAATATTCCTGACTCTTTTAAAAATATGAACGATATAAGATTTAAAAAGGTACTGAACACGTGGTTATTAGATAAATGCTTCTACAGCTTACAAGAATTTATAGAAAACAAAGATTAAATAAAGTAATGATATATTTAGTGGTTAGATTTATTATTTAATTATTCCAACAAATTATTGAGTACTAAGACAAAATTATAATGAAAAAGTTAAATAAAGTAATTTTAGTAGTAAGTAAAGTATTTTTAGTATAGAAAACTGACATCATATATTGTAATAATAATTTTAAAAAAATACGATGACATTAATGAATTAATCTATATATTATATTTGATAAAGATATCGATTATTTGATAAATATAATTAAGACTTAATATTGTACACCTGAAATAGGTAGACTATGGAGCACAAATGTACATAACATAATCTTAAGATCTTATTTAATTTTACCTGTAGTCATGCAATGAATATTTTTGATTTGATTTGAACACTTGTTTACTCATTTATTGATAGGAGTACTCCTGTGAAGTTTCGAATAAAATAGTGTAACTAATCCTGTTTCCCCATACAAACTTTCAACCACTTTTTCACCCCCTTAGTGGTTGTAGTTTCAAAAACCCTAGGACAGGTAATTTTTTAATTTCTAATCGTTAACCTAAAAACAAAGTTTCAGGTTTCTAGCTCTAAAAATGACGGACTTCCATACAAACTTTTAACCCTTTTTTCACCCCCTTAGGGAGCAAATTTTCAAAATTCCTTTCTTAGCGGATACCTAAGTCATTACAACTGTCTGTGCGCCAAATTTTAGCAAAATCCGTTCAGTAGTTTCGGCTGTGCGTTGATAGATGAGTCAGTCAGGTTTGCCTTTTATATATATAGATTTATCTTTATTACGGCAATATTAATAGAAAAATATGGAATAATATAGATATAAAAAAGCTCTTTAATTTAAAGGAAACCTTAATGCAAAATTATTTCTGGTTAAATCGTTATTAGTTGCCCACGACTAAAGCTAACGCCATGCCAAAAAGTAAAACGAAAAACGGTAACGAGGCATTCCATTTTAGTTTTCAGGAGTGACAATGCATTTTAATTTAAATTGATGTTAGATGTATATCTATGGGCTATTGTATCCCCTTACCATTATGTGGACTGTGTTCGTTTGTCACCCTTAATGTGTTAAAAAGAAAACGAAAAAAAAATCGGCCTAAGCGTATACTGATGTATGCGTTGATAGAAGAACGGAAGATTATTCACCAGAATCAATTTAGAAACTAGGTGTACAGCATACATAATATCTGTATTGATATCACGAAGAGATATAATAAAGAACTTATAATGTATAAAAATCATGTTGGGTTGGTAAGAAAGCCTAGGAACACTACTTACAACTAATTTATTAAACAATTTACCAATTTTAATTTAGTATGTAAGCGCCATGTGAGTCAATAACTTGCAAATGTCAATAACATTGGAGTTAGAGCCTGGATGCCCTCTAGCCAAAACTTTAGAAAGTGGGAGTTTAAGAAAAAATTGATATTAGGTTTAACATCTTTAATAAACCTTAAAAGTGCTTGAAATGAAATTAAATCAATTATTTGAATTCGAGTGAATATTTGACGTAATAAATTAAAATTTCGTTTATCGAATGTAATTTTTTCTCCAACCTTTTCGTAATGACCCTGAAAACAGTTAGAATAGAAATTGCGCGGATTGAACTCCGTTTTTATAGTAATCGCGACACTTCTACTTGAAATAAGAGTAAACAGAATTTGATTTGGAATTGCTACTTAATTTACCTACAGTGAGAGAAAATTAGTCTGGCCCACCAGGAAGGGTAATTGAAGTAGGTAAACTCACGGTTAGCGGCAGCGGCGATCAGCTTCAAGTTGGCTTAACAATATCTTCGGATGTGGAAGGCTTCGGTCTTCCTTGACCACACTCCTACGTGATTATATTGTCTATACACACAGCTGGGTCGACCCGGCACACACACTAACGCTTAATTACATTGATTTTATTTTGGAAGGTTTAGACAAGAACAGCCATTACCGATGCAGTTCGTCTTGAGTCTTGATTACATGTGGGTATCGATCGTGTCGACTTCCTTTTTGCAGACGCTTCTTCGTAGGCCAACAGATGGCGCCATAAGTTTTGTTTTGCATATAATTGGAAGGAAGGATGCGATAGAAAAGTAAAGAAGGCAAGCCAGTACAGACCCTTCTCTGACAGGACAAGAAACGGCGAAGGACGCTGTGCATACAAATCAAAATTGTTAATAGCTAAATATAGTAGACCCACCGGTAACTAAAGCGCATTCTACGATATACTAAATAAAGGACCTAAATTATTTTTAGCCATACACTAGGATTTTCTCCTGTATCGGGGAGGCAGTTCACAAACATAAATTACACTAGGACAAACATCTCACTCGGAAGAATTATTTGTAGGCCATACAAATACTTGTTCCGTGCGGGATTCGAACCCGCGGCCCAGAGCGCTGAAACTCATTGCTAAGCCACTGCACCACGGAGCCATTCAGTTTGGATTTCGAGCTCATCAGCAGATAGCAGCGAGCGAGCAGACCAGTTCCCACAAGCAACCCTTGTTTCAATACTTTATTGTCAATACATATTATTAGAAACAATATCTGATTATCACTTTTATGGTTATGTCGTTAAGGTTTTTATATTTTATTATAGTGACAAAGTACCCATTAGTCCATCTGCTGACAAACAGTTTAAAACAATGGATTCTTTGTCACTCCTAAAGTTGAATACGTAATGCCAAACAGTCTGAATTAATAAGTATACTGGTTTGCTCACCTCGATGGGTCGGTGGATGGATCGGAGCACAGCATTGGATACAATGCTGCTTGGCGGCAGAAATACGTTAAAAATTAACGGAACTAAATAAAATAATTTCACATTCTGAAATCGGTGCTAAGATATAGTGTGTAGAAGAATCAAAGCTCCGACTTCAGAATGTGGATTATTTTAACCTTTTTAGTTCTTTATAGTCGACTTTAAAAAAATTACCCCTACAGGGGACTAAGGAAAATCATAATCTCAACATCGTCTAAATATTTACATTAAAAACTTCATCCCCTATTTTAACTATTAGGTTTGGAATGTTTTGTCCAAATTTATATGGGACCATCCTTACATTATACTATATTTTATTAAAATAATCATCAAAATCGATTTACAATTGAAAAAAGTCGCATAACATATATACATATATATTGACGGCTCTGTGGCGCAGTGGTTTAGCAATGAGTAACTGCGCTAAGGGCCGCGGGTTCGAATCCCGCACGGACACAAGTATTTGTATGGTCTACAAATAATTGTTCCGGGTTTGGATGTTTGTCCTTGTGAAATTTTGTCTGTAAACTTCCCCCCACGATACATGAGAAAATCCTAGTGTGGAGGTAACGTTTTTAAAAGAAAATAAAAAAAAATTATACAAAACATAAATACAGTCTAATTATTAACCTCCTCCTTTTTTGAAGTCGGCTAATATAATTTACGTATTTTTCGGTCTTCAGAGTTTTTGTTTATGACCCACTCACTAGTGTATTTATTACACACAGCGATAGCAAGTTCCTTTTCAATTTTTCCTTATCTTTTTTCCTTTTAACCGACATCAAAAAAGGGGAGGTACTCAATTCAACTGTATGTTTTTTTTGTGTGTAACCTCATAACTTTTTTCGAAGTAAGCCGATTTTAATGATTCTTTTTTTATTTGAATGCTGGTTTTCTTGTGATCCCATATAAATTTGATCAAGGTCTGACCAGTAGTTTTTGAATTATCTTTAGTAATTTATATTGAAGTAGGTTGTACAATTTATTTTTATTTTACCACTTGTTTCAAAACGTACTTTTCCAATGATAAAGTCAGAATCTCGTTAGATTTTTTCACATCCAATGATGTGCTTTTATGGATTAATATGTTTTGATTTGATATTGTAAGAACCTCAATACAAATTATGATTATTACAGCAAGCCACGTGCGTGTACTCAGTGATGACATATGAATCTGACAGTGTGGTTATTTACTGCTGTTCATACGAGGAAGCTTATGATCACTCTACGAGTAGAACAAGAGTAGCCGACATAGCTTAATAAATCAGTAAGGTGATGTGGCAATGGACGAGGAAGAAGAAGAATGATAAGGAAGAAAGTTTCTCGAGTGGCAGCTTCGTACCTGACAGCAAAGTGTTTGACGGCCCATGACTAGATGGAGTGACGACCTCGTAACACATGCATAAAGGTAATATTAGGTCCTTACATATGAAATTGGCGTTTTGTACGGGAGGAATATGAAGTAATTTTTTTTTGTAAAATAGATATAATTAATCAAAGTATGCACCGTTGTTATCTATGCACTTTTGCCATCTCATAGGTAGTTCATTGATCCCTTTACTAAAAAAACCATGGGGGCGAGAATCAATAAACTCTTTGAAGGCGGTTTGGACTGCCGCATCGGAGTTGATTTTTTTTCCTTGTAAGAAGTTGTCCAAATTCCGGAATGATTCGATTTAAAATCCCTTTATTATTGTGTCGGTTGAGCAAAGTAACACAGCAGTCAACGCGTGTTTGCAAGTTCGATTCACTCAATTCATGAGGTACCCATCGTTCAAGTTTTTTTACTTTCCCGATTTGCTTCAAGTGGATTAATATAGCTTTATCACTTACCCCGAAGCCTGCAGCTATCTCTGAAGTGCTTTGTGTTGGATCCGCTTCCACAATAGCCTTTAATTCTTCATTTTCCACTTTGGTCTCCGGCCGTCCACGGAGTTGGTTCTGAAGGTCGAAATTTCCAGAACGAAAACGTTGAAATCAAAAACGTACTGTGCTTTCTTTTGCGACACCAGTACCGTACACGTCATTAAGCCTTCGAGCTGTTTCTGCAGCACTGGTGCCACGGTAGAACTCGTACTCGTAAATATACCGCTAGTTCATGTTTTCCATTATGCGGTTAAAATAATGAGGAAAAAACAAATGAATGACTGTTTTCAAAACTCAAATGTACCAGCTAAATGAATTTATAAATTTGAATTTGGAATTCTTAAACAAAGAGGAGATATTTCAGATCAAAGTGGTCAGTACGACAAAACGCTAATTTCATATGTAAGGACCTAATATATGTTGGTGGTTCAGGACCATATTTTCTGACATTCTTTGGTGGAGGCCAATGTTCAGCAGTGGTCTTGTGAAGAGCTGTAATGATGATGATGACTATGATGATTACAAGTCCACTTTTTAACTTGTGCAACATAAATTTTACGCAAAAATTGACCCTATTGACCCTAAAAATCACGTTTTACCAGGAGCTCCAGCTCGTGGAGGGCTACCCCACAATGCGCTTATAGATAGGAGGCTGTCAGTCTAGTACCTTTCTTCCCCATTGATTGCACTTTATTGTGCTATATGATCGACCAATTGCCGCTTCTACTAACTAGTCCGTTGCGCTATGTCGATTATTACACGATATTACACTGGTTCAAATTCACTCACTCATAAGCCCATGTGGCAGAGCTATGCTTCAGCTATATTATGGTTATAGCATGAATGGTTCGAATCGACCGGGGAAGGACTACGAACTCTCAGATTACTAGCCTGAAATAGCAGTTTAATGCGGCTGTGTTTCATATGGTGAGTGTAGAGGACCTGGAGATCGATTTTATTGGAAACGAGGCAATCCATGTAAGTCTTCACGGGTGACAACATATTCTGCATTTTTATTCTTAATCGAGGATAGATCTAGATGTCCTTGGGCCTCAGTTTTCAGTTACCATCAGGTGGCCTGTGTGTTCGGTTGTCACCCTATATTACTAGGGTGACACTGAAAGTTCTTAGAAAATCAAAAACTGAACAAACTAGCAAGTTATTAGTTTTATTATATATTTTCAAAATAGTGTCCATATATATCAATACATCGCTGCATCCGATGGAACCACCGAGAAAAGCACTTTGCCCACTCTTCCTTAGGGGTCTCTTCGACGGCATTTTGAAACACAGCCACTGCTTCCTCGGCGTTCATAAAACGTTGTCCTCGAAGTTTTTCTTTTCTTTTCGGAAATAAACAAAAATCGCAAGGTGCGAGGTCGGGGCTATAGGGCGGGTGACCCAGACGTCGCCAAGTAGTTGATTGTTTGCTTGGCGGTGTGCCACGAGGCGTGGTCGTGGTGAAGGAGGATCCTACTGTGAGGTCGTTTCTCCCGAACTTTTTCCAAGACAAGTGGCAAACAATTGTTAGTGTACCACTCTGCAGTAACTGTTTTTCGATCATCTAAAACAATTGTTGCGTAATGACCTCTCTTCACTTTAGTTGGCAACTCCACGGAAGAAACACCCAGACAGCAGACTGTCTCTTAGTTTCAGGATCATAACAATAAATTCAGCTTTTGTCAACCGTAAGTATGTCGAACACAGCATTTGAGTCACCTCCGTTAAATCTTTGAACCATTTCACGACACCAATCAACACGAAGGAGTTTTTGGGCCCCTGTCAAATTATGAGGTATCCACCGGGCACAAAGCTTCCAGACCGCTAAATGTTGATGGAGGATTTTGTGCACTTGACTCATACCGATTCCTAAGCTTGTCCGAATCTGCTGATAAGTCACTCTTTTGTCAGTTTCTATCATACGCCGCTCAACACTGATGTTATCTTCAGTAGTCACCGTAGAAGGCCACGTTTAAACTCATTAAACCAATTGTAAACAGTGGCACGAGATTGGGCTTCATCGTGAAAGGCCAATCGAAGTCTATCATAACTTTCTTGTTGACTTCGAAAGTCATAAAAAATCATTGTACGAAAATTTTCTCGCGTTAAATTCATGCTGACGTGGCGCAGAGAATTTTCAATTTGCCGCCATATCGTAAACAAATGACAAATCAATAAAATACATACACATTAATATTGGCAAAGAGTTCCATTTTCAAAAATTTGAACTTATTTTTTTATTATATCGTTTACAAGTGGCCAGTTCTAAAAACTTTCAGTGTCGCCCTCGTATATTAAAAAAATTACACGAGCTCGCTCATAAAATCTACCGTTATTTTTCCCGTAATGTTTAAGATTTAATATCAAGTTATCTGTTATTCTTATAATTTACACGTTTTTATATTGCTTACACTTGTTCATTTAGTTTATATAGTATATTTGTTAATGTAGCTTTATTGTAATTGTTGCGCTCTACAATAGAGTAAATAAAATTTTTGGCCATTGAATTGTGTTATTCGTTTTCTACAACGAATTCGTGAACCTGTTACGTTAGCTTCAGTTCATATTCAGTTGGTAATTACATGCGCGAGTGAGTATACGGGATCAATCAACAAAATAGCCTACGGGTAGTTAATGAAAATCGATTACCTCATTTGGTTTACTTTGAGAATATAACGAATGTACTAACATTAATGATTATGTTAACCCCAGAAATAATGATGGCATTAACACATATTCATTTTCTACGTAGTAGAGCCATACTGCAAGTATATATGTAGTTGTAGCACGAATGGGTCGGCTTGACTGGGGTAGGACCACGCTTTCACAGAATACCAGTGTGAAATAGCTACTTAATGCTACTTAATGTGTTTCGTATGGTGAGTGTAGAGAAACGGAGATCCTTTTTACTGAAAACAAGGCGCTCAATCTTAGTAATGCTTCCTTATGTTTACGCGAACACTACTAATTTGAATGATACCAGTTTTTTTTTACGGATTTTATCGCGTTTTTCAACTTATTTTATTTAGAACACCGGGAAGTTAAATATCTCAGTCCCCCCTCCCTGACCATGGGTGCTGTAGAGTACTCGAAACGTCGGAAATATTTAAAAAAGTTACTAATCGCGATAAAATCCATAAAAACTAGTTTCATTCAGATTTCAGTGAAAACGCATTTGCATTTTGATTTTTAACCGAGGATAAATTTAGATATCATTGGGCCTCAGCATCCACTTACCATCAGGTGAACTTTCTGCCCGTTTGTCACCCTTATTCTATAAACGAATGACCCAAACTTACAGTTTTAGTAGTATAGGCAAGGGAGATACGTTTTACGTAACATAAAAACGTAAGCATAGAATTTAATGATTTAATTTATAACTTATATCTAATGCTGTGAGCTATATAACTTATGTTATATCACCAAGAGAAAATATTACATGATATTAGAAAGCGCAAGGAAGCACGACAACGGTTTTTGCTTGCCAAGTGATTAATTACAATCGAGCGGTTGACTAGAGCAGCGCTACTAACTTCATTCTTCATATCATCGTGTCATGGAGCCCGTGTAATCAAGTGCTAATTTATGAACTTCCCATTTTCAAGTTTTTATATTTAGTCAAATATTTTAAGTACCTACAAAATTTAAACTATCTACACGTTTTGGGATCCGTAGAGAGGTCCTATCAAATCTCATTTGAATTATTGTAACAGCCTATCAGCCACCCTATAGATTGTCTCATAGAAAGGATGGAAATTTGAGAAAGAAGTGGTAGGTGTCTAGCTCATCGTCTTATTTGTACACCTACACACTCTCAAACCCAATATACCATTAGTCTCCTTTTTCGACATGCTAGGCAAGTGACACATTCTTTTTAGCCAACTTAAAAAGGAGCTTCTCAAATCGACTGTATGTTTTTTTTTTGTATGTATGTTACGCGCTATCTTCGTCAATTGTGAACTGATTTTGATGATTATTTTATAATATTAAATAGGTTATACTACAGGAGTGGCCCTAAATTTGGAAAAAAATAACACTCATAAGGGTAGCAAAATAGGGAATGAAGTTTTTAAAGTAACTATTAGTACCACATTGAGATTTTGATATTCCTTAGTCCATTTAAACTGGAAAAAATAACTTTTATTAAAAGTAAAACCGACTTTGGAGAACTAATAAGAATAAAATAATTTTTCATTCTGAATTCGGGGCTTTAATTCTTCTAAACACTATGTCTTAGCATCAGAATGTGAAATTATTTATGCTTTAGAATTTTTGTCATCAAGTCAGGCTCAGTCATCTTTTACTTTTATTAAAAGTTAATTTTCGTTGGTATGAGTCCCATATAAATATGGGACCTATACATATATCTGACCATCATCATCATCATCATCATCATTACAGCCCTTCACAAGTCACTGCTGAACATAGGCCTCCCAAGGAATGCCACAAAGCACGGTCCTGAGCCACCCGCATCCATCGACTTCCTGCATGTCTTACCAGGTCGTCACTCCATCTAATGGGGACGCCTACACTAAATCCGCCGGTACGAGGCCGCCACTCGAGAACCTTTTTCCCCATCGGTTGTCGGTTCTTCGAGCTATATGGCCGGCCCATTGCCACTTCAGCTTACTAATCTGTTGGGCTATGTCGGTCACTCTGGTTCTACTGCGGATATCCTCATTTCTAAGTTTATCACGCAGTGAGACCCGAGCATAGCCCTCTCCATAGCTCGCTGAGCGACCTTGAGCTTCCTCATCCGGCCAGCAGTGAGGACCACGTCTCAGTTCCGTAGGTCATCACTGGCAACACGCACTGGTTGTACAGCCTCGTTTTCAAGTTTTGAGGTATACCTGACGAGAAGATGTGCCGTAATTTCCCGAACGCTGCCCAGCCGAGTTGAATCCGTCGATTGACCTCTCGGTCGAAGTTGGACTTACCTAGTCGGACTATTTGTCCCAGGTAAACATATTCGTCAACAACTTCGAGCTTAGTGCTCAACAACTACCGGCATAGGTGTGACATGGACATTAAACATGATCTTTGTTTTGTCCATGTTCATCTTAAGACCTATCCGTTGGGAGGCACTATTGAGGTCATTGAGCATAGTCTTAGGTCCTCAGCGATTCTGCCATAAGGACTATATCATCGGCAAATCGAAGGTGAGTGATGTACTCGCCATTGATGTTAATGCCGTATCCTTTCCAGTCAGAAGCTTGAAAACGTCTTCCAATGCAGCGGTGAAGAGTTTCGGGGATATAACGTCACCCTGTCTTACACCTCTGCAGTTGGATAGGTTTTGTACTCTGGTTCTGTACTCGGATAGCCATCGTGGCCCTACTGTACAAGCACTTCAGCACTTCGATATACCGACAGTCAACTTGGCACCGCTGAAGGGACTGCAGCACCGCCCAAATTTCGACGGAATCAAAGGCTTTCTCGCAGTCCATACGCCAGACATAGTGGCAAATTGTACTCCTCGGACTTCTGTACAATTTGCCGAAGAGTATATATGTGGTCTATGGTGCTAAAGCCTTTTCGGAAACCGGCTTGTTCAGGCTGGAAGTCGTCGAGTCTGCGTGCGAGACGATTCGTAATGACTCTCGAAAACAGCACGTAGACGCGGCTCAGAAGGAAATCGGTCTGTAGTTCTTCAAAGAGCGTTGTCGCCTTTCTTGAAGAACAAGACCACCGCACTTCTGCTCCACGCCTCCGGTGTAGTGCCACCATGTAGGACGGAATTAAAGAGCTTCTGAAGGACTTCAAGTACCGGTTTCCACCCGCTTTCAGAAGCTCCGCTGTAATTCCATCCTCGCCTGGGGCCTTGCCGTTTTAAGGTGCTGGAGAGCCATTCTAATCTCGCTCAGACTGACGTCCGGATATCATCGGAATAGTGTCGGATAAGACTCGCTCTTGGATCGTTACTCACACTTGCGTGTGGCTCCAACGATGATGTGTACAGCTGCCATAGAACCTCTCAATCTCCTCAAAATCTCAGGTGTCCCGAAACGACGCTGCCACACTCGGTCTTCAGCTTCGACAGTTGGCTCTTTCTGGCAGACAGATCTCTGGCAAAGACTTTGGAGCCCTGGTTCCGCTCGATCCTTCTTCAATACGAGCTGTATTGAAGTTGCGCAAATCCGCCGCATGCATTTGGAGATCTGTCTGTTCAGTTGCCTGTATGCTATCAAATCTACTGAAGATTGCAGCTTCATTTCCGTCTAACAGCCATGAGATTAAGAGTGTGATCGGAGAGTTTTGTGTTCTTCTGCGGCGGGTCTTACAAAACTTAGCTCCGACCATGGACAGTTTCCACGAGCTTGTCATTCATATCGTCCACTGCATTGCAATCTTCTAGGCACTGAAAACGGTTTTGTAACTCGAGCTGAAAGGTTTCAGGACTTTGGATTAGAGCACGAGGGACGGAGCGTTGACTTCATTGAACACCTCTCCAACAACGTTTAGGTTCAGTGTGCCTCTAACCATTCGGTGATCGCTACCAGTTTTCACCCTCGCGATCACTGAGACATCACTGAACAGTTAGCGTCTAGTCGTCATAATGAAGTCAATCTCATTTTTGTCGAACCGTCGGGGCTCGACCAGGTCCACTTCCTGTGGGGCCGCTTCTGGAAGAAAGAGTTCATCATAAAGTCCCTCTTTCTCATGAAGTCAATGGCAGCTGTTATGGGTTCCGTTGCCTAATCCGAATTTCCTACTTTCAGCTCACCGTTCTCTCTTGTGCCTAGCTTTGCGTTGAAGTCTCCATTAACACCGTATAGTGGGTTTTAGAGGAATGCATGGCTCTAGAGATATCCTCATACATTTCCTCCACCTCCTCATCGGGTGTGCCGAAGTTGGTGCGTAAACCTGTATGACCTTCAGCGAATACCGTTTGGTGATTCTGAGTATAAGGTACGCAACCCTCGTCGACACACTCCCAATTTCTAACGTTGTTAACGAGACTTGTGGACGATAAATCCGACACCTCCTTGGGACAGATGGTCGCCCTCCCGGTGATAGAACAAGTTGCCGGATTCGAGGATTACGTGTCCTCCCTCTCTTCGGACCTCGGATAATCCTATAATATTCCAGCGCAACTTGTCTATCTCTTCTTCAACTCCAGGATCTTCTCGTCAGTCCTCAGGTGCGTGCGTTATAAGTTGCCAGGTCGAGTCGTCGTGGTGGCAGCCGAACCTCCACCGGAGATTCTTAGCACCCCTGCCCGCCGTTACCATGGTCGCCGTAGCCAGGAATAGCGGGGCCGCCGAGGAACTGAGGGCCGTTTCTTCGTAACTTTCTTCATTGGGGATATTGCCGTAGTTGCCACGCTTGGCGAGCGGGTTGGCAACCGCAGTTTTATTATTTGCTGTTATCAGAAAGATGCTGCCCATCTTCTGCCTCAGTTTCCCTCTGTCGCCTCTTACGACACCCACGGGAAGATATGGGGTAGTGGTATTCTAACCCGCCACTACACGGGGCTATATATATCTGACCAACATAAGATTTTAACTTATTATTAATATTCCATAATTTTCTTAGTCAGTTATTGGATTTAATGGACATACTTTGAACTATTCTTTTTAAATTCTAACAATTCAATTAGCTTTTAAATCTTATTTGTTAGTAAAAGTGCAAAAAAGTCCACTTATAATTAACAAGTACTAGTTCACTTCTCGTCAGTTAGGAAAAGCGTTTGCATGCACTAATTGGGTACATAAATAGGAATTGTAATAATCTCTTAGCTCCTTTTAGCTAAGATTTTGTTTATAAAGTACCTAATTTACCTGATGATACTGTACAATTTACAGTACTGAATAATGTCAGGAAAAAAATATCGTAAACCACATAGTAAAACTACTGTAATATAGTTTAGTCTGAAATCTGATTTCTACTTCATCATCATCATCAATATTACAGAATTTTGCATAGGCCTTCATCAAGGAATATCACAAGGCATCCATCGACATGCAGGAGCAATCTGTTCACAGGTCCTTACTCTATGTAATGGGGGGCCAAATATTTATTTTTGACAAAATCAATCGATTAATATTCATTGGCTTCTTTTATTTTACCTTTTCCTGTCTGCTTTTGGTCTCGTTTTTCAGGCAGGTTAGCTATTAATCGTGATACTGCTTGCCGTCGCCGGTTTGCGTATTTTGTGTCTGGCATATAAGATATGGCTTATATTGTATATGAGCCTCGTTTGTTGAACCAATAACACGATGGTTGACATTTTGGAGAATGATATTTTTACGCGAGTGCTACACAGTGAATAAAACTAATTTTACAGATTTTATGGCGTTTAATTTTAATTTCAAAAAGTTTAAAAATATGTTAAAATTAAACACGATAAAATATGTTAAATTTGTGTTATTCAATGAGAAGTTCTTATATTTTAGTGTTTGTTTAAAGTTCTGCAGAAGTGAGCGACAAATTAAATGGTGGTTAATCGACCAAATATATCGCATATTGACGATGGATCAATTAGTACCCTTATTTGACGAGCATATTTACGTTGGTATGTGGATAATAAAAAAGCAAGAAAGGTGTGTCAGGATCGTCCCAATTCGAAGTCTGTAGTCTCTTACCTACCCCTCTGAATGACAGGCCTGGGAGTTTATGTATGTATGTTCGTAAGTTCTTATATTCCCAATCATATAATTATGTCTATTTTTCTTCATCTTTATCTTCTTTTTAATCTATATTAAGGAAGAAGTTACAATAATGAGTGTTTTCGTCACTTGATGGTGGTATTTTGGAGTCCATCACTCAACTGTTTCATAGGCATTTGGATAGAAATGCCAGGAAAATCCTATGGTCAAGCAGATAGCTGTGCCGGGTGACGTCTGATGACGAGGCTTTGACAGCCAACTGACGACGGAAGAAGCATTCAAAACTGTCTATCAGAAATGACAGGACAGCTATACCAGCTTGGGGCTATTGGATCTGCGCCCACCAACACAAATGGCAAATCCTTTAAATTTTAATTTGGATGTTTTAACGAAATTTTTATACCGTTGTTTATGGAAGTGATAAGAAATTTTTGTTATTTTTATTTCATCATTCGGTATTCCGAGACAATTTTGAATTTCAACTCAAAGTCTATTCTGTCAAGTGAATAGTATGGTAGACCTTGGAGTCTAGATTCAAATTTTTACATTGAGAAGTTTTTTTTAAAACACTAGCAATGTTATTAACTTTACTAATATTCCCATTTCACCACTCCTGGTGAACTGAAAATGCTTGTGTTAGGAGTGGTTCACGACAGTAGTGGAATGGTGGATTCGAACCCACGACCTTTTGAGTTCGGGGTCCGCACCCTGCCATTAGGCTACTGTCGTTTTTTGTGTTTGCATTTGAAATTGTCTCTGAATACCAGCTTTAGTCTCTTACGACATTCCGAGCCGAAATCAAGTGATGGATTCTTTCATACTACAAGGTATTAATTTTTAAATATGATTATTATTTATAAACTCAGTTAAACATTGCATTAAAAATATAAAAGTATTTTCGTATATGCAAGCAACGTAATCTCGGTTCCACCATTGTCGTTACAATCGAGTAAGCTAAGGCTTACTGAACGCGTAAACTATTCTTATCTGACCGGAACGGTGGCCTCTGACCCGAAGAACTACGCAGATTAACGCTTTAACGGGTCTTACAGTTTACTGATAGCTTAACTTTCGTTTACCACCGCCTTTATATTATACTACTTAAGTTTCACTTTATTTTTTACTTTTATATATTATATATAAACTTTAATTATAAATACATTTAGCATTTACAATTTTAAAAACAGTTTTTACTTTTTTTTCATACCTAAGTCGGGTCTAAAAATTAAAAATAATCGTCACTCTTTTTAAATAATAAATAGCAATTTTTAAAACATAGGCAGGTTGTTATTGGCGTAAGAAAATCTATCACCCAAATTCGTCACGTGGGAGTCTTAAGAGGCAATTAAGGGAAATGCCAAACTTATGGCTTCCAATAGATGGTGGTATTATTTCCTAGTTTACATCAGACATAAAATATCCTGACTAGCGAAGTGCAGCAACGTCTGGTACTGTGGTCGTCATTCCACTTGCCAAGCGAGACGATTACCCTGCAGCGGGAGAAGACTATGTTCAGTAGTGGAATTTTAAAGGCTGATGAATATGAAAAAGAAGAAAAATTCCTTTTATTAATATCCCTTCTTATTAAGAACTGTTCATTAAAAAAACAATGTACAAAAAAAGTACGAAGCTGTGTAGTGCGGCACTGTCTGTCACGCTATTTCATCTCGTAGGTGTTGTAAGAGGTAACTGTAAATGCGACTACTGACTACATGCAGCCCTGGGTTCAAATCCCGGGTCGAGCCAAAAATCTGTTATTAGGGTTTTCTGTCAAGAAAATATCACATGTAGCCCGGAGTCAGGGAGTTGGCGAAGTTTCTCCCCCGTGTCTCGGAAAGCTGTTGGTTCTGCACCTAATCTCTCTCCGGTCGTGTTGAATTCAATACTTGTTATAAATAAAATAAGAATTATTTATATGTGTGGATTTTGTTGCATAAAAGAGAATAAAGGAAGAAATAATAGATTTTTTCAATAAATTTAAGATACACATTTATATTAAAATATTATTCAAATTTTTATTTTGTTTAAATATTAAAGAAGGATCACAGAAAAAAAATTGTGCGATCTCAAAGACGTTCCTTACTGCATTGCTAAAAATATTTTAACATCTGCTTCATCAGACATTCTGCTTGCAAACTCAAACCTTGAAAGAAATTTCAAATGTATCTTGTGTGTCTTGTAAATATTTAAAATGTTGCTTAAAACCGACCACACGGGTAAAATATTTATGCAAGAAAGTGATTGATTTTTCTTATAGAAAATCTCTTACTATAGTTATTTGAAAAATAATCATTGTAAAACATTTTAAAATTATTTCACTCTCTGCTTACGTGTGCACGTTCTATGAGTATTAATTGGGTGATCCAATATGTTTGGATTTATTTGTGAAATACCTACATACTTTTATTTAACATAACGTTCATGAAAATAAAATATTCACATTTTCCTTTTTCCTATCTGAACCACCGCAATGGAAACAAAAAGAAGTAAATAGTTAGCTAGTAGCTGGCAATAAAAGCGCTTTTTGCATAAATATGAATTTATAAAATTAATTAAAAATTGACAAATTTAGAAGATTTTCAATTTTTAATTAATGTCGTCTTGTAGTACGGTGTGTAGGTATGAAAAACTTACTTACTGATTACAAAAAAACACATACGTCCAACGAAAATGTCTCACTGGTCAAGGCAGGCGCGAGCGCTTGAGTTGTTCAGTTTGTTTTTTTAGATAAAAATAAAGTCCAATTTATAAAATGTGTTCTCAACATGTTCTAAAAACACCAACAATATTTACAAGGTTTCATTATGGAATCTTTGCAAGGGACATGTTGAAAAGGGATTTAGTGTCATTGTTTGCAACACCAACCATAAACTATAGGAATGATCTGCAATTTTGTAATTTCCATTGGATTGTATTGTACCAGCCTTTTATTCCTCACTGCGATTTTAGTGCTGCAACTGATCATACGTTTCATAGTTCTGCCGTGTCTCTGTTTAAAGTAGCGATTATATTACTCACTTCCAAGTTACCTAGTTGTTTTAATTAACAGCGAACTACCATATGATCCAAACAAGATTCCAATAGTCATTATTATGTTTTTTTATCAAGACAATGTTATTGATTCCCCTTTAAGCCTTCAAGCAGCACTTGTACTTAATGTATGTTCAATTTCATAAAATGACTGGCGATCCACCCCGGTTTTACACGGGTGATTTCTGAATCTCGACAACACTGCCAGCTAAAAACTAAATTTAATTGTCTGAACAGCCTTTATGTCACGTCCACTGATAGTAAGGTGGACTGTGTACTATTTTGTCGTCCAAATAAAAAACTCACGTTATGCCAGATTATAATCAGAGGCATTTATGTTCCTTTGTGCTTACGTGAAATAATTTAAAACGTAGGTAATGTTTTCTCCTTTTCTAAATCTTCTTCTTGTATCATTATGAGTTTTGTGTTATATTCCTTGTGTAGTAATTATGAGTATTAGCCTTTATATGGGGCTTGTTATGGGGAGGACTCGCATAACCATTGATAAACATTTATATATATTATATTATATTTACAATCTTTGTAATAAATTAAATATTTTTTAATTTTATTTTATATTTTAACAATATTTTAAATTAATATTTTCAAAAATCAAAAATTATCTTTTAATTACGCAAGTATATTATACAAAATACACGTGGGCATTATTTTCTACTTAAAGTGATAACTAGTTGCAGTTAATTATTGTCCATGATTGATAAACTTGACCGGACAGTAAGCTTGACCGGAAAGCACCACGGTGACAAAGGAAAAACGGAGTAAACAGAACATATTATTACTGTCTTCATCTATAAATTTAAAAAATATGCTGTAACCTTTGGGTTTACAATGTTTTGTTTATATTATTCAAGAGTATTAATATTCTTCATTCACCATTCATTAAGAGTTGGTGTAATCTAATATACCACCCTTTATTATTAAAACAGTTGAAATGAGTTGAATATATCAAACCTAATCTGAAAATTAGTCGAAAAATAGTAATTAGAAATGTATAAGGTATAAAACGACATATTTTTCCCCAGTCAGATGCATCAATCAATGTCCACCGGAATCCTCGCTTCAGTTTAAACGAATCTGTGAATTCAATTCGTCCAATCCGATTTTCTTTATGTAAATGCATAGAATTTCAGACTAGTTTAAATAAAAAATATACTAAACATTTTTTATAAATAAAATACAAAGATAAAAATAATGTACAGTGTACAAAAATAGACATAATAAATTAAATATCTGTGAATTGTGTTTTGTTTATGCTATAAAACTGTACATTATTTTTTACAAAAAGTTTCATATAAGCTTCATTAATCTTAACTGTAGCCTGTAGCCTGTAGATTTAGACGAGGGTAATGCTATATATATATTTAATTTTGAGCTTACTAACTCACACTAAATACTTTAACACAATCTTTACAATATCGCTACGAAAGGTTCTTTTATGTGGTAGCTGCAGCGTAGCAGCTACATACATTATGGTTGTAACACGAATGAGTCTGTCGACTGGGGAAGGACCACTCGTTCACAGAATTTAACCAGCTTAAAATAGCAGAGTATTGTAAGTACACCATACAATACTCTGCTGTAGAGATCCGGAGACCCTTTTCACTGGAATCGAGGAGAATTCCATCTTAGTCCTCAGGTGTGACAACGCATCTGCATTTTGATTCTTAATCGAAAATAGATGTAGATGTCTATGGGCCACAACATCTACTTAACATCAGGTGGACTGTGTGCTCGTTTGTTACTCTTATACTATAAAAAATATTTCAATTTGTCATGAGAGGCTTTCGAGTGATATTAAAAATATTTGTCAGAAAGAAAACATTATTTGAGAGTATGCAACCAGAAATAACTTAACAAAGGAGGAAAACATGAACAATAGTGATTTAAGCAGATAAATATCTAGCACTACCGCACTGTGGCTTTCTTGGCAGAAACCTCGAAAATTTCCTAAAGAAAAATAGCTAAATAATTAAATACTAACAGCAAATATTTTTTCTGTAAGCAATCTAATCTAAAACAAAAAAAAATATTATATTAATCAGATTTTTCACTATTATTCGAGTGTCTTTTACAATATTAAGCAATGGTGATCATGGATGCGTTGTTACTTGTTACTCCTGAGGACTTTCTTTGGCTTTCTTATCATTTGAGATGTAAGCAATAGATTTAAACATAAAACATACAAATATATACACTATGTAACCTAATTGTACCTATTTTAAGGATTGATATTGAGATTGAAAATACAGTCAGTATTTACTCAGCAGTCTTGGCTTTCATTTCGCTAACGGTTCACCACTATACATGGCGACATTAGCAGGCGGTGCGCTGCTACAATGCACGCGTACCGCCAGGCCTACAAGAAAAGATTTTTTTCAATACAAAAAATTTTGGTCGTCATGGATTGACTTCTAAATATTAGTATATATATATTATAATAATGCAATGGAAAGTAGCTTTAACAATCATACATAACTACACTAACACTTATTTTCACGTATGACTAAGAATATAATTATGATATAAAATAAACTTACATAAAAAATAAAGTTCAGATATGTGAACGACGTGAACAGTAACAATTAACATTTCTTCGTAATAGTTATTCTCAACAAGTGATATATTTCCTGTGAGGTCATGTTAAACAGTAATTTCATTCGTGTACTCGTGTATATCTCTCCCGCAAGTATAAGCGTAAAAATCAAGGAAAACCTTTACATGAAATTTCATTAGATTCCACTGGCAAGCGCCCACGTTAATCTCTTGTAAGCCGGATTAAACCGGGAGAAGATTGATAAAACCAATTTATATTGCTTGCTGGAAATTGCACTTTTTCGCTGCGATGTATAATTTTCCCGTTACCAATCGCAGCCGTAGAATATCAATGAATGATGACGAGGATAATTGCTGTTGCTATTATGATCTTAGGTATTTTGTTATCTTAGCATTAAAAAAAAGAATTAATGCTAAGCTCAGGTTGTTTTTTTGATAAAAATATATGCCTTATACTCTTCGTAGGTATATCAATAAATGTGGTAATGTACTACGGCAAAACACGATCATTGTTTTTACAACATTAATTATAATTTTGAAGTTAATTAAAAAAAAATCGAAAAAAGTAATACGCAATAAATCTGACAACGCATCTGTAGCATTTTTTGTTTGAAGATAGTTGAAGATATCCACTTGCTGCAGCCACCATCATGTAGAAAATAAGTTCATCATCAGACCGCCAGACGTTCGGCTCGTCTCTGTTTGTTCTCTATATACCACGCATTCGAACCAAACACTTTGCTTCGCCGTTCATAATACATCAAAGGAGTGGAATAATTTGCCACCATCTGTCGTTTCATCGGATTACAATGTTGGTCTCTTTAAGGCGCTGTACATAGTCAAAAGAGGCTTCACAAAACAGTTTTTTCGCAAAATGCATACATTTTAGAGCTTAAAAAATATATGTTAATCTTGGTCATATTTAGGGGTGGACCATTGTGGTCAAAACACGTTTTCGGTAAATTTTCTGGATAGAAAAAATCATAAAATAGCCATTAAAATTCAAATTCTATAGCAATTGTAACTGTATAATTTATAAGCAAATCATGATAAAATGTATAAAAGTGATGTACTATATAATAATAAGGGACACTGTTGTTTTTATTTATTGGTTGAAATAAGATATTTATAAGTATTAATATATTTAATGATAAATAACTCGAACAAGTCGAACGAACTCTTTCATTTCTACACAGAGCGACAGTGACCGCTGAGTCGCGCTGCTAGACGGGCTTGTACCATTTTGTTTCGCTCGCCGCTCAAAAATCATTTACGTATCGGTTAGTTATTGAAAGCTGTGTATATTTGCCCAGCGGCCTCGTGCATTGAATTAGTTTTTTGCATCAGAATCTTTCTCCGGGTTCTAATCCCACATAATATGGGTATACTTTTTGTTATTTTAAGTAATTGTTTTTTTTTAATTGTTTTACATTTTGTCGATTTTCTTGTTTGAAATAAATTTTTAGTAATTATTATTTATTGATTTTCTTATTTTTGAAACAATTGTAATGCAATTATATGGTGTTTTCTTTATAGTAAAAAGAAACGGTTGGCGAGCAATCCGTCAGCAGATGAACCATCCGAAAAAACTTTTCATGGTGTTACAGAATATTGTAGTAACTATGTAGTAATGCACAAGGAGGTCATTCAACTCATCATTATAGACAATTTTTACTATAGCTCTAACCCTAAAATTGCGAAACTAAGTCTGCCGCTTCTAAGAAAAAAGTCATTCACCCGCGACAAATTGTCCATAGTTTGTTGGTTGTCGCCACAGTATTAGTTGTTCATAAAGATGACTGATATGGAAAGACAATAAAAAAAGTGAACTGACTGAAGTGAACAAAAATAGTAATTGGTACCATCAGATTGAAGGACAGCTCCACGTAACATGTAGAAAATAGTGCTTATTTGCTGTGTGGAGTGGTGAAACAAGCCATTAAAAACGGAAATTATAAAAAATTATGACGATTTTTGGGAAAAAAAGATGAAGGAAAAGCCGGTGTCGTTTTTCATGGACTGGCTTTTGCCTGAAATAGTAGATTCTCGGCGAACACGTGGAATGCCACTGCGAGGAAAGGAATCTTCATTAGTAGTCACATAAAGTGATGACAACAAAGAAAACGTTCCTTTTAATTTTTAAGAATTGCGACTCGAATATTTTTTTCCACAATTTATATCTTTGGATTTCGTTCCGTATGCGTAAATATGTCAAAATAATAAATAAAAATAAAAATAATTAGCTTGTTAAAATTCCAGATATCCTTCAAATAACCCGTAAATCCAAATAAAAGCTGCTGCTTTATACAAAAAGGTTATTAACTCGGGAAGAATATTATGAAACAGCTGTTTTTTGCGATTTTAGGGCTGGCGCTATGGTAAAAGTTGTTCATAGTGATGAGTACAATGTCTTCCTTTGGTATTACTACACTCTTTTGTAACACACTGTATATTATTATTTTTTTCCATAATAAACCGTCGAGCTTGGTGGACGTTTTTATTTTATTTTATTATTTTACTCTTGATTTTGAAGAAAAATATATCTGTAGGAATAAAAATGATTGTTTTTATAAATTCACAATTTTGACAATTTGCCTTTTCAAGAATAGGCCATTTCTAGAATTAACCATTCTGCGCCAAAGCCATTTTATTTATGAATAATTTATTATTCGTCTGATGAATCTCTTACATAACTTCTCGATAACCTAACTTTTCTAGAAAATAACAATTATTGATTAATTACTTTAAAATTAAGAAAACAAAAACATGTACCTATTTTAAAAATAACAACACGAAAATATGTAGGTACATAATATTTTCAAAATGAGAGAATAAAAATATGTACATATTTTAATAATAAGAACACTAAAATAAAAGTAGGAACATTAGTTTCAAAATACGAAACAAAATATGCGTCTGATGGGTAACAGGAAATCCCACTTCTGATGTCGTAAATTCATCAGGGAAGGTTAATTGCTAAAAATAGTAAATATATATATATATAGTCGGTAATATAACAGGAAATCCCACTTCTGATGTAGTAAATTCATCAGGGAAGGTTAATTTTAAAAATAAAAAAAGTTCGAGAGTGGAATTTCAACTTGCTCTCTTGATTACGCAGTTAATCATTATCAGTAATAAGACAGCGTAACGCACTATATTCGTACATTCAGTATAGAACAATTACAGTTCGATTATACTGTAACACGTCCCCGCTGCAATCACACACCAGTGTAACGTGAGGGACGTAATTACATGATAACACCAAAGTATTCAAACCAACAGCAACACTACTCAATGTAACACAGAGCAGCCTCTCAGAATCATCATCTTCCTTGCCTGCACCAGAAAAATTACTACAACGGAGAGAACCACGATACTGTCTTAGCATTCGCAGAATTACGCAAACGGAATCTTTCGCGATCGGCACCTATACTGAATTTTATACTGCACAAACTATTGGGGTCTCGATATACCCTCAATTCCACCTCGCCACCATCGATATGACGCTCCGCTAGAGTGACTCAACCTCTCGCTTACTCTCGATACCGGTATTTTATAAACGCGCAGACATATATGTACATTTAGGTTGCCTTATCGCTAAACAGCGATCTCTTCCAAACTTGGTGAAGGAGATCATTTTCATTTAAACATATATAGAAGTAAAATTATGAGTACAAAAAACTGGATTTGATGTAATTTGATGACTAGATAGCGCAGCGGCTAAACTTTCGGATATGGTGCTGCGAGAGCACGGGTTTGAATCCCGCACGAAGCAAGTGTTTGCATGGCCAACAAATAATTGTTTCTAATCTGGATGTTTACCTACGTGTATTATGTAATTTATGTATGTAAAACGCTTTCACGATAAAAAGTATCCTAATGCGGAGTTAATGTTTGTATATTTTAAAATAAATACTATGGAGCTCACGTATATTCCGTTACAGGCCGCAAAAATTACAAGTGGTAAAATTAAAATTTTGTACCACTGACTTCAATATGAATAATTTAAAATTAAATTTTTTGTACAACCGACCTCAACATAAATTATTAAGAATAACTCAAAAACTATTGGCGAGACCTTAATCATTTATATTGCACCACATGAGAAGCACCAGCTTTCAAATAAAAAAGAATAGTCAAAATCGGTTCACCTAGAAAAAGAAGGTAACACACAAAAAAAAACAGTCGAATTGAGAACCTCCTCTTTTTTTGAAGTCGGTTGAAAAACTAATCAAACTAATTTACACGGGATACAGCCCTGCAAAGAATATCTGCTTAAAACAGTAGTGCACTTTTATTGCGACTTACTCACCATACGAAATGTATGTCTGTATTATATGGAATGACGAGTATATTTTATAATAATTATAATGATATTTCAGTGTTATAATAAAAAACTATTTTGTTCAATTATAAAATTGAAATGTCTAAAAAGTAAAAAAAAGCTCTTTTTGACTATATTATAAGCTAATGCTTGACTATTATCCCACCTAATGGTAAGTGTTGATAAAGCTGAAGGTAACAAAAGCCTATTCGCTCTTGCCTTGACACGCGGTGAATAGACGACTTTTATGTATTTGAGGGGTCAAGCAGATGAAGTGCGGGACGAGTAATCACACACACCGAGCACCGCGCGAATGTCGCCGATGCTCGACGTCCATTACATATAAATGCGTAATTTCACAACAGAAGTAAAATTTAAGACTGACGCAGCGCGCCACTGTCACTAGTGCGCTGCTGTAACTAGTAGTTCGAATCCCATCAGACGCATATTTTGTTTCGTATTTTTAAACTGATGTTCCTACTTTTATTTTAGTGTTCTTATTATTAAAATATGTACATACTTTTATTTTCTCATTTTGTAAATATTATGTACCTACATATCCCCGTGTAGTGGCGGGTAAGAATACTCACTACCCCATATCTTCCCGTGGGTGTCGTAAGAGGCGACAGAGGGAAACTGAGGCAGAGGATGGGCAGCAGCATCTTTCTGATAACAGCAAAACAACAATAAAAAAACTGCGGTTGCCAACCCGCTCGCCAAGCGTGGCAACTATGGCAATATACCCCCCATGATAGTAACGAAGAGACGGCCCCCAGTCCCCGGCGGCCCCGCTATTCCTGGCTACGGTGGCGACCATGGTAACGGCGGGGCAGGGGGTAAGAATCTCCGGTGGAGGTTCGGTTGCCACCTACGACGACTCGACCTGGCAACTTATAACGCACGCACCCTGAGGACTGACGAGAAGATCCTGGAGCTGGAAGAAGAGATAGACAAGTTGCGCTGGAATATTATAGGATTATCCGAGGTCCGAAGAGAGGGGGAGGACACGGTAATCCTCGAATCCGGCAACTTGTTCTATCACCGGGAGGGCGACCATCTGTCCCAAGGAGGTGTCGGATTTATCGTCCACAAGTCTCGTTAACAACGTTGTAAAGATTGGGAGTGTGTCGACGAGGGTTGCGTACCTTATACTCAGAATCACCAAACGGTATTCGCTGAAGGTCATACAGGTTTACGCACCAACCTCGGCACACCCTGATGAGAAGGTGGAGAAATGTATGAGGATATCTCTAGAGCCATGCATTCTCCAAAACCCACTACACGGTGTTAATGGTAGACTTCAACGCAAAACTAGGCACAAGAGAGTACGGTGAGCTGAAAGTAGGGAAATTCGGAATAGGGCAACGGAACCCAAGGGGCCAGCAGCTGGCCGACTTCATGGAGAAAGAGGGACTTTGTGATGAACTCTTTCTTCCAGAAGCGGCCCCACAGGAAGTGGACCTGGTCGAGCCCCGACGGTTCGACAAAAAATGAGATTGACTTCATTATGACGACCAGGCGACAACTGTTCAGTGATGTCTCAGTGATCGCGAGGGTGAAAACCGGCAGCGATCACCGAATGGTGAGAGGCACACTGAACCTAAACGTTGTTGAGAGGTCACGTCTAATGAAGTCAACGCTCCGTTCCTCGTGCTCTAATCCAAAGTCCCGAAACCTTTCAGCTCGAGCTACGAAACCGTTTTCAGTGCCTAGAAGATTGCAATGCAGTGGACGATATGAATGACAAGCTCGTGGAAACTGTCCATGCGGTCGGAGCTAAGTTTTGCAAGACCCGCCGCAGAAGAACACAAAACTCTCCGATCACACCTTAATCTCATGGCTGTTAGACGGGATATGAAGCTGCAGTCTTCAGTAGATTTGACAGAATACAGGCAACTGAACAGACAGATCTCCAAATGCGTGCGGCGGGACTTACGCAACTTTACTACTGCTCGTATTGAAGAAGCGATCGAGCGGAACCAGGGCTCTAAAGTCTTTGCTAGAGATCTGTCTGCCAGAAAGAGCCAACTGTCAAAGCTGAAGACCGAGTGTGGCAGCGTCGTTTCTGGGACACCTGAGATTTTGAGTGAGATTGAGAGGTTCTATGGGCAGCTGTACACATCATCGTTGGAGCCACACGCAAGTGTGAGTAACGATCCAAGAGCGAGTCTTAACCGACACTATTCCGATGATATCCCGGACGTCACTCTGAGCGAGATTAGAATGGCTCTCCAGCACCTTAAAAACGGCAATGCCCCAGGCGAGGATGGAATTACAGCGGAGATTCTGAAAACGGGTGGAAAACCGGTACTTGAAGTCCTTCAGAAGCTCTTTAATTCCGTCCTACATGGTGGCATTACACCGGAGGCGTGGAGCAGAAGTGCGGTGGTCTTGTTCTTCAAGAAAGGCGACAACGCTCTCTTGAAGAACTACAGACCGATTTCCCTTCTGAGCCGCGTCTACGTGCTGTTTTCGAGAGTCATTACGAATCGTGCCGCACGCAGACTCGACGACTTCCAGCCTCCCGAACAAGCCGGTTTCCGAAAAGGCTTTAGCACCATAGACCACATACATACCCTTCGGCAAATTGTACAGAAGTCCGAGGAGTACAATTTGCCATTATGACTGGCGTATGTGGACTATGAGAAAGCCTTTGATTCCGTCGAAATTTGGGCGGTGCTGCAGTCCCTTCAGCGGTGCCAAGTTGACTGTCGGTATATCGAAGTGCTGAAGTGCTTGTACAGTAGGGCTACGATGGCTATCCGAGTACAGAACCAGAGTACGAAACCTATCCAACTGCAGAGAGGTGTAAGACAGGGTGACGTTATATCCCCGAAACTCTTCACAGCTGCATTGGAAGACGTTTTCAAGCTTCTGGACTGGAAAGGATACGGTATTAACATCAATGGCGAGTACATCACTCACCTTCGATTTGCCGACGATATAGTCCTTATGGCAGAATCGCTGGAGGACCTAAGCACTATGCTCAATGGCCTCAATAGTGCCTCCCAACGGATAGGTCTTAAGATGAACATGGACAAAACAAAGATCATGTTTAATGTCCATGTCACACCTATGCCGGTAGTTGTTGGGAGCACTAAGCTCGAAGTTGTTGACGAGTATGTATACCTGGGACAAATAGTCCGACTAGGTAAGTCCAACTTCGACCGAGAGGTCAATCGACGGATTCAACTCGGCTGGGCAGCGTTCGGGAAATTACGGCACATCTTCTCGTCAGGTATACCTCAAAACTTGAAAACGAGGCTGTACAACCAGTGCGTGTTGCCAGTGATGACCTACGGAACTGAGACGTGGTCCTTCACTGCTGGCCGTATGAGGAAGCTCAAGGTCGCTCAGCGAGCTATGGAGAGGGCTATGCTCGGAGTCTCACTGCGTGATAAAATTAGAAATGAGGATATCCGCAGTAGAACCAGAGTGACCGACATAGCCCAACGGATTAGTAAGCTGAAGTGGCAATGGGCCGGCCATATAGCTCGAAGAACCGACAACCGATGGGGAAAAAAGGTTCTCGAGTGGCGGCCTCGTACCGGCGGACGAAGTGTAGGGCGTCCCCCCACTAGATGGAGTGACGACCTGGTAAGACATGCAGGAAGTCGATGGATGCAGGTGGCTTAGGACCGTGCTTTGTGGCATTCCTTGGGGGAGGCCTATGTTCAGCAGTGGACTTGTGAAGGGCTATAATGATGATGATGACATATTTTTGTATTGTTATTTTTAAAATAGGTACATGTTTTTGTTTTCTTCATTTTAAAGTAATTAATCAATAATTGTTATTTTCTAGAAAAGTTAGGTTATCGAGAAGTTATGTAAGAGATTCATCAGACGAATAATAAATTATTCATAAATAAAATGGCTTTGGCGCAGAATGGTTAATTCTAGAAATGGCCTATTCTTGAAAAGGCAAATTGTCAAAATTGTGAATTTATAAAAACAATCATTTTTATTCCTACAGATATATTTTTCTTCAAAATCAAGAGTAAAATAATAAAATAAAATAAAAACGTCCACCAAGCTCGACGGTTTATTATGGAAAAAAATAATAATATACAGTGTGTTACAAAAGATTGTAGTAATACCAAAGGAAGACATTGTACTCATCACTATGAACAACTTTTACCATGGCGCCAGCCCTAAAATCGCAAAAAACAGCTGTTTCATAATATTCTTCCCGAGTTAATAACCTTTTTGTATAAAGCAGCAGCTTTTATTTGGATTTACGGGTTATTTGAAGGATATATGGAATTTTAACAAGCTAATTATTTTTATTTTTATTTATTATTTTGACATATTTACGCATACGGAGCGAAATCCAAAGATATAAATTGTGGAAAAAAATATTCGAGTCACAATTCTTAAAAACTAAAAGGAACGTTTTCTTTGTTGTCATCACTTTATGTGACTACTAATGAAGATTCCTTTCCTCGCAGTGGCATTCCACGTGTTCGCCGAGAATCTACTATTTCAGGCAAAAGCCAGTCCATGAAAACGACACCGGCTTTTCCTTCATCTTTTTTTCCCAAAAATCGTCATAATTTTCTATAATTTCCGTTTTTAATGGCTTGTTTCACCACTCCACACAGCAAACAAGCACTTTTTTCTACATGTTACGTGGAGCTCTCCTTCAATCTGATGGTACCAATTACTATTTTTGTTCACTTCAGTCAGTTCACTTTTTTATTGTCTTTCCATATACTCTTTATTGCACACATATTACAATAACACACACCAAACTAAAATTTATATATATATATATATATATATATATATATAGTCGGTAATGTAACAGGAAATCCCACTTCTGATGTCGTAAATTCATCAGGGAAGGTTAATTGTTAAAAATAGTAAAAGTTCGAGAGTGGAATTTCAACTTGCTCTCTTGATTACGCAGTTAATCATTATCAGTAATAAGACAGCAATAATATATATAAATAAATTTAAGTTTCAGAAAAAAATTACGGTTTTATTTTAATATAAGTATAATCTCGCTATAAATTATCGTAAAGCCCTAGAAACAATGTTTCTCTCGTGAAAGGAAAACAATTATAGCATTCCCTCGAGACGGTAATTAATTTGTGTTAAAGCTAATGTACGTAATGAAGTGTGACTTATGTCATCTTATAATAATTGATCTTAGTTACACAAAAGTAATCCAGCCCACTAAAACTACTTTAGATCCTAAGCTTATAACTGTAACTAGCATTTTTAGCAGGTTAGAGCCCATTCGAAATTCATACGGGCTCGCCTTGGTACCGTGATATGATTACTAAAGACGCAGGGGTGGCTTGGCGTGTTTACATTTGTATTACAGGTAATGAATCTTAGATTTATATAATTTATTACAAACGAACGGTTATTAAATTGAGGGGATCGAGGAGTGCAGGAAAAAAATTTCTCGCTAGTTTTTTCACATTGACGGGTTACCTGGCATCAATTCTTTTACGAAATCGAAGTAGCTTCAATGCCGAATCATATAGTATCAAATACTTGACAGAAGTGCTTACTGCCGTAACGAGTGACCAATGACGGGGCTCCATGGGCTACTGCTTCACCATGACAAAGCGCCCGCACATTCTGAACCCAAAACGAAGAACTTCAGGACAACACATCAGTTAAGCTTTTGGATGTGGTCCTTACATCCTGATTTCATGGCCGGAAGATACGCTAGCAACATTTGAGTAGGCCGTAGAAGAGGTGTCTGATACGGTATAGGAAACGTTTTTCTAAAATCGTTTCGAAGAGCCGTGGTAACTCAGGGGCAAAGCGCTATATATAGACACTCTACGGTTCTCTACGCTCACCATACAAAAAACAGCAACATTAAGCTGCTATTTTACGCTGGTATTCTGTGCTACAACTAAAATATAGCTACAGCATAGTTATACCACGTATAGAAAATAAATAAAATGTTCACAAATTTGCAATAAAATATGCACAATAAAAAATCACTGTAGTAGCGGTGTAAGAATATCCACTACCGCATATCATCCAGCGGGTGTCGTAAGAGGCGACAGAAGGAAACAAATCAGTAGATTGGCAGCAGAGTCTTCCTAATAACGACTAAAAATAAAACAACTGCGGTTGCCAACCCGCTTGCCAAGCGTGGCAACTATGACAAATATCCCCCCTATAAGGTAATCTATGAGTAGGCCTATGTTCAGCAGTGGACATTAATAGGCTGTAACGGTAACGGTATTCACAAATAAAAACTCCACCCAATCGTGTTTTTAAATACCACACTTCCATAAAAGAAAAGAGATTCATTTTTATTTTTTGATTGTAATAGTATATCTTGTCACTAAATCGTTTTAACCCATAGCTCCCATTTTGGGAGCTATTAGCGTGGGTCACAGCTCATGACGCAGTGTATCTCTTGTCATATTATTTTCATATCATTTCACGAAAAGTGCGGTTGGCAACCCGCCTGTCAAGCGACGTAATTATAGCAGATACGTTTGAATTGTATGTAATAAGTACTGGCATCTCTCCAATCTCAACAAAGTTTTGTCATCAGTGTGGAACATAAATAATTCTTTATTGTTCTATAAATGCAATTAAACCGACTGTATATTACGCCTACCATTTATTATTACGCCTATCAATTTGGCTATAACATGATATAATTTAAGATGACAATAAATATATGCTACGATTGATTTTAACTTTAAAAAAAGAAACAAAATTTGGATGACTTTGTCTTTCATCCAATTTTTTTTTTTTTGCGTCAACAGATAACATAACTATGTTAACAACCGAAAAACTGTTAAAAAACGAATCTATATAAAATTACTGAGTAACAAATATTTTATAACATTTAAATTAACCATTCACAGTCCCATGAGTCACATAAGAACATTTCGATTATTTAACTATTGTGTTTTTTTTCGCGGACAGGGAAGTTGTTAAGAGTTATTTTAAACAAACAAAAGATTTAATTATTAAAAAACGAAGGGAAAAGTAAAAAATAAAATGTATGGCAAGGTTTTTGCGGAAACTGGACTGAATAACTATTTTTAAAAGTATTGTCCGTCTGTCTGTTTAGGCTAATCTTTGGAATGGCTGAACTTCACGAAATGATATAGAGCAACGCCATGAGTGAATTAGGCTATATATTATCCAAAACAAGTGGATTTAAAAAAAAAACGAAAAATAGATAAAATACATGGGTATTTGATAATTTTAAATTTAAATAGCGCCACATTAATAGATCTTATCTAGGCGGAGCCGGGTCGAGTCGCTAGTATTAAATAATTTTTACCACAATTTAAAAAAATATATCACTACGGTAGTCCTCGGCGGTATAGTGCCAAGAACATTGGCTGCATTTCCTCGCTCTAAAAGAGGTACACCTGAGGTAAGAGACCGTTAAAGTATCTACACACGTAGCATCCCATACTATGGGGTTTGCCTCCCTCCTAAAGGCCCAAAGTCATACCATCAGGTCTTCCTCTATAAATATTCAAGCTTTTACTTTCTCTACCAAGGGAAAAATTATAGAGAAAATAAACCTTTCGGATAGGACACATTCTACCACCACATTTCTTATATGGAGCCCAAATTCGTCGACGCCGCTAACAAAAGGATATTTATTGAAGACGAAGAAAATTTAAGTTCTAGCAAAAGAGAGCAAAATGTAAACTCGAACATGATATTAATTAGGCAGTGTCATTTAAACTTATATAAAATACCAGTCATTAATTCCCTATAAGACGTAAGTCAGTATGAAATAACAATGTGGAGTAACGTAGCCGAGATATATATTTAGGTATATTAATTAAGATATTCCAGTAATTTCATACAAGTTTGCTTTAGTTAATCTGACTTGGGATTTGAATTCCCTAACTCTATATACGTAAGAGCCTATATACGTCCCACTGCTGGGCACAGGCCTCCTCTCATTTCTGAGAGGGTTTTAGGGCAAGGAAGAGTGTCCGCCGCGCTTCCTCAATGCGTGTTGGCGAACTTCACATGTCTTCGAAATATTTTTTTCTTTTATATTAGGAAACCTCCTCACGATGTTGTCCTTCACCGCCGAGTGTAGCTGTATTAAATATGTTTATGTAAAATATTTAACATTTTTTTTATATGGGGATTGGCATACTGTAATTTTTCTTATGACTGAGATTGTGTTTATTCAAACCGGTGTAAATTATTTATTCATTTAAACAAACCTAAATTGAATAAAATATTTGACTTAGACTTTGATTTTTATTCTCAAAACTCGTGACGAAATTACATTATTTTTCCAAGATATTCCTGTTTCTATAAAAAATACTTTGTACTTGTTAAATTTTAAAAAATTTAATATTTCTTCAAACCTGAAAATCGACCTATTCATAGCTAATTACTGCTAATAAGACTGTTTTATGCGTACAAATTAAAAATGTTTTTAAGCCCTCTCATATCAGCAGTCTTTCTTTTGCGTAACACGAAGTTCTAGCTCATTAAGCACTCCGGTCTTGTACCGCTTAATTAAGCACTCTTCAGTTTGATTCAAAGAAACGCTCTTTATAAGTACAAGTCACGTCGGCTTCTTCAGTAGTTTTATAACATTTTTTAACTTTCAAATATGATTCTAAGCTTCTAAAGTTAAATAATAAAATAATAATTATATTAATACGCGAAAATCGAAAATTTTCGTATGTTTTTAGTAGTATTATTAAAGGACAACTACGACAGAAGACAAGTCGAGAGAGATTAAAGCAAGGACAGCGGCCTATGTTCATCAATGGACTTTTACGGGCTGGTGAAAAAAAAAGAAGGTATAACTAAAACATAATAAATAACAGTATGGCGGCACGTATGGCAACAACTCGAGCGGCCTCGAGTCAAGATATCGTAACAGAATAAAAATGTTTGTCATGCATGCTAAATGCCTCGTTTCTCACAAACTGGACGGGCAACGGGCACTTAATTTTTATACAGGGAGAAAAAAAATCGCCTCAGCGTGCAACTTAACATTTTTTAAAGTAAGTATTGTTTTTTGATCGAAATTCGACCATTTAAATGGTTAAAAATCGTGAGTGTACCCTTACCTCATAACGTCCCATGAGTGTCGTAAGAGGCGACAGAAGGAAATTAAAACAGAAGCAGCATCTTCCTGATAATAACTCAAAATAATAAAAAACTCATAATCACAAAATAATAAAAAGCTATGGCAAAATCCCTCTTACGGCGCAATCTGTGAGGGAGGCCTGTGTTCAGCAGTTGACTTTAATGGGCTATTATGGATGGATGATGGATACTTACTTTATTTCACCTGCTTTAATCTCTAAGCTTTAAGTAACACATGCATATGATTTTTTCTGCACATTTATGACTGGAAGGTACTGTACCTTTCGACTGTTATTTTTTTATTTTAAAACATTCATAGTTAACTGATAAAAATACGTTCAATCGGTACTCAAAAATTATCATTTAATTTCCCTTTGTTAAATTCACATTACAGTCAAGGGAAGTTGAAATAAAACGGACGATGATATTTGCTTACGAGTTACTTCCATGACGTTATGCTTTGATATTGCGTTTATTTATTAATTGCGTGATTGCTTGTCAAAATTATACTTCATTACGTATTTACTACTACATAATTTGTCCATTATCAAGCGTAAGGGAGCGATATAATATCAAGCATCAGTCCGTCTTCTAACGTGGATGTATTTTATTTAGAAGGTGAAAAGTGTGAAAAGAATTATCGTCTAATTTATTATTTTTAGTATATTTTATTAATTTTATCATAATCATTAATTGAACCGGGCGTTACGTTGCAGTACTCTTCATACTAGGTAAGACATATCATTTTATTTTATTACGCAGATCTTGGCTTATTAATTTTTAACATCTTTAACACCTTTATTATCTGAAATTATAGGAAAAATTCTAAAATGTAGTAAAATACAAGGGTGAGAGGGAAAGGGCGAGCTGTTTTAAATTAGACGATCTCTAGCTTCCGATATATGACGATATATAAAATCTTGAGAATAGTGACTGGAAGCGGCGTTAATGATGCGATACTTCCAGTGTGGCGAGTGGCGATGAAAGTAAATCAAGGATGATTAGCTGGTAAGGATGCTATAGAAGACAAAGGCCAGTAGCGGACTGCTGATAATCTAATAAGAAGAAGATATACATTATATACAAATAACATAGCTGTACCTGGAGGATTCACCCTGCTACGTGTTGTCGTAAATATACGAATAGGTTGGCTCAACTGGGAAGCACCTAAATAGCAGCATAAATATGCTATGTTTTGTATGGTGAGTGTAGAGAACCGGAAATTATTTTTACTAGTATAGAGGCATTTCAGCTTAGTACTGAGGGGTAACGCGTCTGCATTTTGATTCTTATCCGATGATAGATGATGGTGTATATGGGCAGAAGCATCCAATTAATATAAGATAGACTGTATGCTCGTTTATCACACTTACTGATAAAGCTATAGTATGTGCCAAATCGATTGAGAAAAACGGACAATGACCTTTCGGTCGTTTAACCAGGGTTACAAACCTTCAATATATAGGCACATTTTATATGTAGTACTTTCTTTATTTATAATGATTTTTTATAATGATTGATATAATATATATTTATTAACTATTATTAAAAAGTTATGTGAAAGATCGCTGTAGAAGAAAAATCATCTATTGTTATAAGTACTTTATTCATTTAACAACAAAAAACATTAATTTATAACACATATAAAGATTCAGTGATAACGACACCGAATAAGTACGTACTTATGCAAAAGATAAAACTTTATTTTTAATATTATATAAGAACTTTATTTTTATTCGGTGCAATCATCCTCATCTTCACTGATGAACTATCTGTAACATTAATTATAAAGCGATCTGCAGTTTGGTCAATTCTATCATCCATGCCACGCATTTTTTGTTCAACCAAGGACATGCTGAACACAGTTTTTCCATTTATCTGGCGTGATTTGAGTTAAACCATCTTTAAAATAAATTTTAACATCTTTTAACTTGAAAGTTGTATTTTTCGTGCAACGTACCCTTTCACATCTGCCCACACAAGTTCAATGGGGTTAAGCTCACAGTGATAAGGAGGTAACCTTACCACTGTGATGCTTTTCTTTGCCATCTCGTCGGTGACGTAACTTCGATAGTTATCTTTAACTGCCTTTATTTTTCCATTAAGTGGGTCTTTGTGTCCGAGGGCACGTATGCGATCTGTTTAGATTCTAGCCATTCCTGCATATTTTGTTTCCGCCAAGACATTGTTGGGGTTTTTCTAAACGTCTGGGTGGTAACTAGCGTTATCCATAACTATGACATCGCCGCTTTGCAGTTTTCTATTACTTTTCTAAACCAGTCCTCGAAATGGAGCGTCCATACTCTCATGGTAGTCACCAGTAGATGATGATTCAAATACAATCACATCCCTCAAAAGCCATTTTCATTGCCAACGTGTACAACTATTAATCCTTTCCTTTACAGAAGGGCACCGCGCCAGTAGGTAGCCTTCTAACCGTGATTGACGAGAAGATTAAATTGTGGTGTCTTCCATACCTTTCCCATAGTATGACCTGCGTTAATCCATGTTTCGTCAAGGTAAAAATGTTACGTCCCTCGTTTCTTAATATTTGTATTTCTCTCAAATATCTGGTACGCCACAGAACTATCTCTGGGCGATCTATTGACCACTTTTCTGTTTCTCTTTATATATTTGAATTTTAAATGGCGCAACACACGTCGCAGGAAGTTTTGCTCAAGTTTGGCAACTGGTCATCTTGATTTATACTGAGCAAAATTTTGTCTAAAGTCAGTAATTCTCCTGCAAGAAAGAACTGATGCACTTTCGCTCTTATAGCCGATTTATCAAAATCGTCCAACTTATCAGTACAGACTTTTCTTTTATTAATTATTCCCTTTTCTGGTATTTTATGGGAATTCTATACACGCTTAATACGCGATATATAGTGCTCTTGCTGACTCTGAGATCTCCGAAACCTTTTCTACCATATTAACGTTTGAAGGATACACGTCTTCGGGCCAGGTGTTTTGACATATTTGTATACATTAATGATAATCTCTTGTTCCCCGACCGACAAAGTGGTAGGTTTTCTCTTTTTTACTGGTGACGTTAAAGGTGCTCCAGAAGATGGGCCTGTAAATAAATGACAAAAATATACTACCATAGTACTACATCACATAAATACATATTGTTTTAGAAAATAAATACCATGGTCACATAAAAAGAGCGCTTTAAGAATAGAAAGGCTACGTCGTCGCATTTGTACCTATTTGTACGTACCTGCTACGTTTATTATGGGTCGGCGACGTCTCTTTCCCTTGATGTTGAAGGACCGGGTCCTTCACCAAATTCTCCTGAACTCATGTCGATTTAGTAACGACCGTCACAGTAAAACTAATATAACAGATTCAAAAACAAAAACTTAACGATATAACAATTTAACGGTAAAACTCAACTAAAACAATGCAATGAATGCTATGAATTACCCGAGACGTACACACGCAAGCGCTATCCGAACACGAATGAAAACAAAATGGCGGACCGGCCCAAAAGGTGACGCATCTCTGGCTGCCATTGTCACGTTTCTTTAGAACGAACTGACGTAACGCGCGTTTTGTTTATTTTAAAGGGATGAATTTGCAAAAGCTCAATATGGTGATTATATTGCTTCAAATATTTTTTAATATGAAACTGTTATTAAATGAATTGCTGCGTTACTTACCATAAATTGAAATATAAAATATAACACATTTTCGCGATGTACCGTAGATTTTACTATGTTTATAGGAACCACAGACAATATTATTTGAAACAAAAAAACAAAACATATGTGCTGACCTAGAAGTGGGAATAATATCAATATTTAAATATTGTTATCCATCTAAATTGAGATTTTGTAAGTTACGCCTTTTGACACTCAGCTCATATCTGAGGTCATTGTCCGTTTTCTCAATCGATATGGCACATACTATAGTAATATATTTTTCATGACAATGGTTAGAGCCGTGAATGTTTGGCAGTGTAGTAAAATTCGGGATA
This sequence comes from Parnassius orleans, assembly GCA_029286625.1. NCBI lineage: Eukaryota > Metazoa > Arthropoda > Insecta > Lepidoptera > Papilionidae > Parnassius > Parnassius orleans. The sequence goes on along the minus strand of JAGSMP010000266.1, from coordinate 312,570 downwards.
AAACCAAAATGTAAAATATTTCAACAGTTGTAGTACGTCCACGTATCGGAGCGAGTGTGGTGGATTCTATCAAATGAGAACTCCCTCCAAAATTGAGAAAAGGCCCTGCCACGAAAGTCTGATTATTTTACTATAAAGTGAGGGTAACAAACTATCATATAGCTCACCAATAGTAAGTGGATGTTACGGCTCATAGACCTATATGTAACTCGATTAACAATTAAAATTCAAATGCATTGTTACCCCTGAGGATCAAGATAAAATTATTCGTACAGCAGCAATAAGAGGCTGTTTTTATGATGGTATTCTATGAGAGCGTAGTTCTGTCCCGGTCGACCCGACCCATTGGTGCTGCAACCCTAATATAGTCGCAGCGGCTCCAACACGTATTAATATCGTAATTTTGTTACTTTATATTATTACTTATTAAATTATAATTAAGAGCTTCAGTGTTATGTTCATCGCTACACACCTACATATAAGCTCGATTAAGAACCAAAATGCAGATGTGTTGTCACACCCGGAGGACTAAGATGGAATGCCTCATAACCAATACAAAGGGTCTCTGGTTCTCATTACTCACCATACGAAATACAGCAACAATATGTCGTCATTTTGCGTTGGATTTTCTCTGAACGAGGATCCACTATTCCATACATTCATGCTGCGACCATAATAAACTACAGCGTGATTGTATTACGGATGAAAACTGGTGTAAATGAGCAAATAAAATGTACGATTTTTCTCTTCCGTTTATAAAATGACTAAATGCCCCAGCCATAAGTGGACTTCGATTAAAATCCGTATCCTTGATGATGGAAGTCAAAAAAACTGCTACAGCTTACTGGTACTAAAACAGAACATGAACTTACAACTCACTTACTCTGAAATAGAAATACCTTCAAATTTGTAAAACTGCGGTAGATGTAGTGTTTTAACAAAAGGCTCCCTATTCGAAATCGGTCTTAGGTTTCTAAGAGTTCAATGTCTTTGTTATTCGAAAACATTTTGATATTGTTCAAAATAAATAACCTTCAGGTATTTTGTATAGGCTTTAGGTAATTTTTTTAAATTATTTTGATAAATTATGTCATTAATTCCATCTTCCTAATTATTAATAATGTAATATATTTATTTCATAAACCTTATATGTAAAAATAAATACTATATTATATGTATATTTACAAGCTTAACATAATATACATTAGAATAAATATGTCATTGTATGTTACATGTAAAATGTTTTCGGACCTTACACAAAGGATTCTAGGTTTAATTATAATGCTATTAAATATATTTAAATAAATAACAAAAGTTTTAAGGACGAAAAGCGGTTTAATATTCGATTCATTTCAAAGGTGGTGCGTGTTTCAGACTTTCTATTATTCTGTACCCGTATGTAATACAAAACAACACAAGCTCCCAATTTTTAGTACAAAGTACAGCTTTAACATTAAATAACATCTGCATATTTATAAAACTTGGCGAAGCGATGTCAATCTCACAAATTAATTAATTTATGATCTATTTATTTATTGGATGTACACAACAGTTTTTATTCACTTTTACGTAACAAAATTAATGCAATATTCGTAACAGTAAACACAAGTGAATTATAATTAAATTTTAAAAAAGTAAAATACCAAGGGCCACGCTCTATGTAGATAGAGGTGGGGTTCCGTAGTTGCCCTTCACAATACTTGAACTTGATTCCGAAGATTAGCCCAGACAGACATACAGACAAATAGACAGACAGATAGATAGATAGATAGACAGACTGACTGATAAAAATTTCGCACGAAGTTCGAGTTTCTCCATTTTACATATGAATCTAATTGTAAAATTTGAAAAAAGAAAGAATTGGGTATAGTTTTTAATTTAGTTTTTTCTGGCCATTACTATTAACGAATTAAAGATTCGAAAAATAGAACACATTATAAGTTAAAGAAACTCATTGATCAACCTAGTATTTCAGCCGCAAAATAACAGTGTTTGCCATGCTGTGTTCTGATCTAAAAGGTATAGAAGGTCACTAATTATAAGCTATGAGGCATTCAATTTCAGACCTTAGAGGTGACAATGTATCTGTAGCCTACTTCGTTTGAACTTGGACTGTAAGTTCGCTTGTTACTTCAGTTTTATAAAAGAAAACATAACGTTCCTTTAACTATATGGTAACAAGGTAAATAAATTTCTTACTAACGTTATTTTTAATGGAATTTAATGAAGTTATCAAGCACTGTTTCTACCCTATTGACCAGTATTTTTTAGAAAATAATAATTTATTTTGTATTTATATAGACAATTTTGAACACCAATTTCAACTAACTATTTTCGTAGAGTTGGTGTTCATATTTGCGATATATATCAAAAACCTTACTCATGACAATTTATACCAGCGAGCCGCCAAATAACACCCGAATTAATGCTGTATTACGAGGTCTACATAATGTTATACGAGTTCAAGAATAATAGACGCTTATTCGTAGCACTCGACCCGTGAAGCGCCTCTCGCTTGCGGCTTCGAAAACTGTTTTGCTGCGCAGCCTATTTACTGAACTCTGAATCGGGAGAATTAAGGAATAATTTTACGGATTGGCAATTTTCTTAATATTAGTACAGAAAGCTTGCCAAAATTATTCACAATATACATGTATTATTTGCATACGGTAATGTGGGATATAAAATAAAAATTAAATTATTAATCATGTTGCAACATTTTTGGCGCCATCTAGTTTATTTTATATAATGCATTTTTCTAAATTTACCCTCCTTTAAATTCCTATATTTCGGGCGTTCGTATCCCCCGCACGCCTAGTATGTATGATATATAGTTGAGAACGCCGCAAATCAGTCAACTGAAGGAGAAGTAACCGCGCCGCGTATTAATACTTTATAAGACATATATATTCAAATTAGTGATTAGTGAAGTTTTGTGTCCGCAAAGAGAGGAGGAAGCATTAGGTCGTCTGTACCTTGGTGAAACCTGCCTCCGGAGCGTGGAAGATCTACGAGGGCGCCGGTGATAAGGTAGGCGTGCAATTTATTTAACAAACGCCTTTCTCTCAACCAGCATCCTTTTACAGTCCAGAATCGAAGATCAAAAGCTTCACTATTTAAATTCTCTCTCGCCACATATTTTTGGTCCATTTCGAGCCGCATTCTCCAACATAATTTTGGTTCATTGCGAGCCATTTTACCGCATTTTATACTATATAACTACCTATATTTTTCACCCACGTGGTGGTATCTCTATCCTTATCACAAGCTGCCTTACAAATTCAATAAGAATTTCGAGCAGTTTCTATCGCTCTTATAAATAGTGTTGCCTATATAACGTACTTAAATTACATTACCGCTTAGGCATACTATTTATTGCATTTATATACTTATAACCAATATACCACATATATACATATAAACAATACATATATCTCTCATATACATATTACATACTTAATTTATTGGTAGACATTACGTTAACAATTTTATACTAGTCATTATTAGCGTTTGAACTTAGCGTTACGATTCGCCTCACGTATTATCTACCCCTTGATTTCATATATTAAGTTCGTAATTTTATAAATCTTTATAGTTATTATCCATTTAAATATATTGAGATGGCAACTAAAGCATATTAATTAAAACAAACAATTGACCATTCTTTTAGCAAAGCGTAACGCGTTGTTCGAACGTGTTCAAAGTATTTATGAACAAGCTAAGATTGCCCTTATCCCAAGATAATACAGCTAAACTTCTTAGTTCATGCATAACATTGGACATTATTCGAGTATAGTTCCATTCCATTTCGGACGAGTATAATAACCAATTATTAATTATTGAGCCAAAGCTCAACCCAGCTATCAAGCCTATGCATCGTTCCAAGATCTGTACTGTTCCATTAAAAGCATTATGATGAAGTTTTCGAATTCACCACCGTCAGATAGCACTAACACCACTACTCTTAGGTCTAAGCCTAGACTCACACCTATAGAATTAGTTGCGTTTGACGGAGATATACAGAACTGGCATTATTTTATGCCAGTTTTAAATCGACGACAGTTCATGATAACCATTCACTCACCGCTGCGGATAAGCTTTATTATTTATTAGGAAAACTGTCACCAAAGGCTCAGGCTGTGTTCTCGGGCGTAACTCCTAGCGCTGATAACTATAATATTATATTTCAATCTCTTCTCGATAGATATCAGGACACTCGTATCCTGGCATCGACCTATTTGGATCAAGCTCTTAATCTAAAACTAACAGGCCAAGCTTCCGCTGCCAATTTTGAATTATTCATGGATAAGTTTGTAACGGCGGTAAATTCTTTAAGGAATTTAAATATCGATAACCTGTTAGACTATATCCTTTTACACATAGCTTTAAAAATTCGACACTGAAACCGAACGCTCCTTTGAGATGTATTCTCGTGAACATAAAATACCTTCATTTGAACAATTTATTAATTTTATTAGAGATCAAAACCGTTTATATCGTAACACTCAAACTAACTCTGCTGCGTCGTCTAACTATAATTCTTCTAAACAAAGGTATGAGAAAAATCTCGCAATTCTGCGGTTCCTAATCCACAGACATATGTCTTATGTTCGCAGTCGGTCAAGTGCCTATGTGATAATATTATTCATGATCATTTTATAAGTGTTCTTATAAAATGATATATATATATATATATAATATATCTTATTCTTTTAGTAAAATGACATCTGTTGAACGTTTTAAATGTGTAAAGGATAACAACGCTTGTATAAATTGTCTAAGTGTAAGCGCCTGTCTTATACAGGCGCTTGTTCTTCCAAAATGAAATGTCGATCGTGTAACCAGTGACACTATACTATGTTACTATGCATTTTGATAACATCTCGAATAACAATAACAATACTCGCGATAACGCGCGCCCCAATAACGAATCACAAAATCTCACGAACCTAAGCCCGAGTATGAGAATGGCGCCGGCTATACAGTCACTGTACACAACGTCCGTAAGCAATTATGATAGGCCGAGCGAAGTAAGCGAACGTTACGCTGAACGTTACCAGCGTCAGTGCAATGTTAACACAGTATTGCTTGCGACCGCTCAAGTGATTGTTCACGATGCACACGGTAAACCGTTAACTATTCGATGTTTGCTAGACAGCGCCTCTCAAAGTAATTTCGTAACTTTTAATTGTTTGCAGCGTCTTAGACTCTCTAATAAATGTGAAAATTCAGACATTATAATAAAGGGAATCGGTGGATCGGAAAAATCCGTTAAGGGTTCGATAAATATAAAAATACATTCTCGTTTTAAAAGGGATATACATTTTGACGTTACAATGCTCGTTGTCGATCGCATTACGGATATTATGCCTTCCGCTCCTGTCGACTTAAGCGCGCTTTCACACCTAACGACATTACCGCTTGCGGACTCGGAGCTTGAGTCCCAGGTTCCGTAGATATATTATTGGGTGCATCTATTTTTCCGCATTTGTTGCTGCCTAATGTAGTGCATAGCAGTAGCCGTAATATACCTCCTGCAATTGAGACGGTATTGGGTTACGTAATTATGGGCTCTGTACCTACTTCACATATTTCCAAATATACAACCTCTTTTTGTTCCGTCCTTCAAGACCCCATAGATTCACTTCTGAAGCGATTTTGGGAGCTAGAGGTTATTACGCGCCGCCTCTGAGTCAGTGCGACCTTGAGTGTGAAGAACATTTTCGCGCTACTACTGTTCGTGACGACAGTGGTAGATATCATATAGCATAGCACTTAGGCGTTTTTATTGTTTAGAAAAAGTTTAAGGCTTCTCCTGAGTTACGTACCGCATATAACAATGTTATCCGAGAATATATAAATAAAATTATTTAAGTCCGGTCGATTTAAGTAAAGATGATACGACTCGTCCACATACGTCATTCCTCATCATGGTGTAGTCCGCCATGACAAATCGACTACCAAATTAAGAGTGGTTTTGGACGCGAGTTCCACGTCCACATCTGGAAAATCAATTAATAACATCCTTCACGCGCGTCCCAACTTACAAGGCGATTTATTTAATATAATAGTTAATTTTCGATTATTTAAAATTGCATTATCTGCAGACTGTAAGCATATGTTTATGCAAATAGGCTTGTCGGAATATGACCGTGATTTTCATCGCATTTTGTATAGATTTGATTTAAATAAACTTTAGGCCAAAGCATACCGCTTCAACCGCGTATGCTTTGGCCTAACGCCCATTCTATATCATGCTTTGCGCGTAATTCAACAGCTCTTGACTGACGAAGGTGATAAATATCCCGCTGCAGCGTCCGCTGTCTCTTCCGCTCTGTATGTGGACGATCTGGCCATAAGTGTAATGACATCATCCCAAGCGGAAGATATTTCAAAGGAACTTATTCAGCTCTTCAAGCTGGGGCAATTCGATCTTGTAAAATGGACTAGATTGTGGGACATAATGGGATTTGTGGCTCCATCCATTTTATACGCAAAACTCTTAATTAAGGAGCTTTGGTTATTAAAGTGTGACTGGGATAACACACCACCACACCACGTGGTCTCTGCGTGGAGTCACTTTTGTTCTGAGCTCTCGGCACTTTACGTTGGTCGCCATGTCGGAAAATGGTGACCGCCAGTAAATGTTTCATTCAGGCCACGTCGGACATTGGTGACCGACAGGCCACCTTATTGACTTACGCTTACAGGCCGACGGCCACTTTTTATTAGATTTGCGCATAGTAAATGACCGCGCGGCCCTGTAGAGTATTAAAATAATGTTTGGAATGCTACAGACAAAAATAAAAATATTTGCAAAATAAAAACACAACTTATCTAATCATTTGTTTATTTGAATATGAGATCAATTTTCAATGTTTTTATTTTAATGAGTATTAACTTCAGACACAAAGAATAATTATAAATTGAACATTGAAGCAATCTAGGCACATATGTAGCTTTACGGGGCAAATCGGACGGAAGGTTACAACTTTTTGTTTTGTTGCGTGCTGTTTGCCTGCTAATAGTTTGTACAACACCGAAGCGTTCACACATTGCGTTGGTATTGAGAAGTAATTCGATACCTAATTTTCGATACCTTTTTACTGTCTTCCTAAGTGGAGTCGAGTATGCAGACATCTGGTCCGACCAACCCACTGCTGATTTCGCTTCATTATAGTCCAAAATTATCCTTGGTTCTCTTTTTTGAACACCGCTTTTATTTGTTGAATATTTCGAAAATTATTGTTGTCCGACAGAGTGACCCGCGTGGCGCAATTGAAATAATTATTCCGTTCAAGCCACGTCGGACTAATGTGTCCGTCAGTAGTATATAAGCATTATATACAAGCTAACACTATGTAATAACACCGCAGGCTTATAATTATACTTTAACTCAACGTAATATAAAAAAGTAGGTAACTAACGTGGTAATGGGCTTCAACTTCCTCGTCACCTTGGGGTGAAGGAGGATGTGAAGTTCGCCTCATTGGCTTCGCTGACACTAGCGAGCATGCTTATGGTGGCGTCGTATTCATGCAAGTACATAGTGGTTCCGGATACTCAGTGCAACTCGTGCGCCAAGTCTAAAGTTGCACCGATAAAAATTATTTCAGTCGCAATATTGGAACTCTGTGCGGCAGTGTTGTTAGCTAAATTGCTTCGTAAGGTTCTAAACAGAATATCTCCGCATTATAATGTAAAGATGTATTCTTATACATTATAATGCGCCTTCAGCGATTCTAAGATCGTGCTTGCATGGATAAATTCCTCCCGCATCGTTGGCAGACTTTCGTTGCCAATCGGGTCGTAGCACTTACCGAGCTTATACCCGCTAATTGGTTCTATCACGTAGCAGGCTCCGAAAATCCAGCAGATTGCTAATCACGTGGTTTTACTCCGGCTAATCTTATCAAACACCATTTATGGTACAACAGTCCTCCATGGGCTTCTCGTAGTCCCTCTGGTGGCCTATCAATACCTTTGATCGCAATAAGCCCATCGAAGATACTCGTATACCAGAACAAAGGTGCGCCGTGCTTGTACTTACCACAGATTTGCCTGATCACCACTGTGTGAACTCGTGGCCCATGTTATTGCGAATTATAGTGTATGTACGTACGCTTTATGAAAAACTTCTATTTGTACATTTATTTCGAGTTCCGGCTTACAATTTGCCGAAAATATGCTTATATGTCACGTGCAATATTTGCGTTTCGCTGAAGATTTGAGTATTTAAAAATAATAAACCTTGTTCCTCAGCGCTTGTTAAACTTAGACTTTCATAGATAAAATGGTATTATTCGCGTCGGAGGCTGACTCTCAAACTCTAGCGAGCAAATATCCATATATTAGGATATATATCAACAACACGATCGCGACGAGGTAGGCCTCGTCGCTATCGTGTTGTTGAATTGCTTATTGAATATTATCAAACATGATGAATTGCATAAATTTCTGTGAAAACATTGCTGACGAAGATGAAAAATTAAAAAATTCGTTCAATAACAACAGAAAAAATTACTGATATTTTTACAGGAGTAATGGTGGTAATCGAGCTCAAAGTAAACTTAATGGTAATTGTACTCTGTAACCCATAAATAACTAGAGGTGACCCATTCGTGTTGCATTCTTAATACGCCGCAGCCGGGCTCTACCAAATAAAAAACCTTATTGTAGCAAAAAAAATAAGAAAAAGCAAAATGAATTTATATGCGTAAAATATGAAAGAGGCACTACATCGCGTCATTTTAAATTACTTGATCTCTGATGTCATACGTCTGTATAATTTAATGATGAAATCTTAAATCGTATTGAGCGAATTTAAAAAAAATCGAGACATGATGGATGATGTTTTTGAATTTAAAAGTGAGCTTCAGCACGAGCTGGCATACGTATTAGGACAAAAAAAAGTTTGATACATGTTGATACAACGATTTTGTAAGGTTTTCATAGTTTCCTTTTTATTAACTGCTACAAAATAAAGGATAATATATTTTTTGTTGTGTATAAGAATTTAAAATGAAAATTTGTAAAGAAATACAATCAAGAAGTGAAAATAAATACCGTGTATTAATGGAAATATCAATGGGTTATAGAACAAAATTTATGCTTCTATACATAAAAATAAAACTGAACTGTATGTTCTTAATATTGAAAAAAGTGGTTTCTATTAAGCTTAGGGTTTTGCATTCGCATATTATTAGGACTTAAACCATCAAATCAAATCATGTTTGTGTGTCTGTCCATCTGTCCGTCTGTCCAGTCTAATCTTCGGAATGACTGAACCAATTGTAATGAAACTTTACGAATAGATAGAGAGCAATACCAGAAAAAAGTCAAGGCTATATTTTATTCGAAAACCTTGAAGATTTTTTTTTTTGGAAAAACAAAAATGTGTACAAATAAATGGTCTTATATGTAAATAGCTCGCATATTATTAGTTCTTATATATGAGTAACAGGGGCGGGTCGCTAGTTTAAAAAAAATTATACAGTTGTGCACAACTCGAACGCGAAGCGGAGAGATCTGGTTTTATTGTCGCCTTGTCTAAATTTAATAGGTTTCATTCATAGACGTCATTATTATGACATAATCTATACTATAATAAAACTCTAACACGACGTCTGTCTGAACACGCATCACGCAAAAACCTGTGAACCGATTTGGATGGGTCTTTCACTGGTAGATAGCTGATGTTATGAGGAGTAACTTAGGCTACTTTTATATAAGGAAACGAATTATTTTATTTTTTATTAGTTCCCCGCAAAAAAAAACATTAAATCCAATCGCAATAAATTCCACGCGGGTGAAGTCGCGGGGAACAGCTATTATAGCAGGTCTATTATGGTTGTAATACGAATAGGTCGGCTCGACCGGGAAGGGACCACGCACTCACCGAATACCAGCGAAAACGGCTCAATGTTGCTGTGTTTCGGTATGGTATATGTAGAGATCCGGAGACCCTTTTTACTGGAAACGAGGCATTCGACCTTAACCTCAAGGATGACAACGCATCTGCATGTTGGTTCTTAGTCAAGGATAGACGTATATGTCTATGGGCCACAGCACCCATTTACCATCAGGTGGACTGTGTACTCGTTTGTCACCCTTATTCTATAAAAAAATTGAGGTGTACACTCAAACGGCAAAAACCTTGTCATTCATTTAAATATATCCTAAAAAACTTACTTCTTATTTCGTACATTTTTGAATAAAATGAATAAAAGAGAAATCGTAAAAGGCAAGTGTACGGTGGAGTTCGTTAGATGTTTACGTTTAATTTATCTTGCGGTTCGTTACCTTCATAAATCTGCAGGTCTTCACAACACACTCGAATTTTGCGAACCACTCCAACAAAAAATAAGAAAATAATATTCTATTCGCAAAATTGTTTTAATCAATATATTCTAATATTTTGGTAGTCAAAAATATATTCAATTTTAACTTTCAACTTTCATGTCTATATTTACATGATACATATGGAATATATTTACAACAATAATAAACTGCTATTATACACTAATCCGGTGAGAACGCTGCGCTGGTTGAATTTTCGTGCTGAAATAGATAGCATTTGGGCGAGAATGAAATTAGCTCTCTTACACTAATAGCAATTATGAGCAGCGGATACAATTTATTTTAAAATAATTATAACAAAGTCTAGTTGATTAGGCTGAATGTTTATTTTAATGTTTAAGATTATTTGACTGCATTTTAATTTTAATTAAATTGCCAAAAACATAAACCAAAAGCACGCCAATAGGAAGCAAACGGTTATATTTTTAGCATATTATTTTGTTTGTATAATAAAGAAATGAAATGGAAAAAAGCATTATCTGACCTATACAATTTTACTTCTTAATGTCAATGAGAAGTATTCTGCAACAAAAATTCTATACAATATTCTTTAGTAGTTGATGTCTTAACTACTTCAGTCAATCCCTCTAGCATAACAATTCAAAAATAACATAATGTTTTGGAAAGGCCTTTTTCAGAAATATGTTACAAAAACATCCCAATTTCAATAGAAAATATGGCTGAGTACTATCATCATCATTACAGCCCTTCACAAGTCCACTGCTGAACATAGGCGTCCTCCAAGGAATGCTTTATGCACGGTTCTGAGCCACCTGCATCCATCGACTTCTTGCATGTCTTACCAGGTCGTCACTTCATATAGTAGGGGGACGCCCTACACTTCGCCTGCCGATACGAGGCTGCTACTCGCGAACCTTGGCCGGTACCTCTTCAGCTTACTAATCTATTGGGCTATGTCGGTTACTCTGGTTCTACTGCGGATATCCTCGTTTTTAAGTCTATCACGCAGAGAAACCCCGAACATAGCCCTCTCCATAGCTTGCAGAGCGACCTTCCATCAACAAATTCAATTCCAATCCCATCATACCACTGCAAGTCTTCTTGCAGTTCTTTCTGCGTTCTCTTCAGTTCTTCCATAACCATTGGTGCTGCAAAGTACTTGAAAAGTCGGGAATATAAAAATGAGTTAATTTAACGTTATAAGTGCAATCCATAAAAAAAACTAGTTTCATATATTGTGTAGTGTTCACGTAAATATAAGAAAGCATTCCTAACTCCAAAAATTTGTCCAACGCAACCTGAGCTGCCATGCCGTAGGCGTGGCTTATCAATCTCACTGCGAAGTAGTTTACTTCAAATACCGTTACTATAATAATAGTGATTAATAATAATTATATGTATGATGCGTAATAAGGTCCAATGCAAATTGGCGACGAATTACTATTACAAGCTTTATATATATTAGAGCTTGACCTGTATGTACATATCTATAGAGTATCTAATATATTTACGCATATAAACCATCACGTAGGAATACGCAAAAACGACGATTTTCTTGTCGATAATATTGTCTTCTCTTGTCGATATCGATAAAATTAAGAAAATTCTAAAAAGTTTATTAATATCCTAAATAACAGAAACCACACTCAAATTATCAAGAATACTTAAAAGTATATAATCTTACATTACTAATAAATAGACGTATACATTTTGATCTTACATTTGAACTTTTTCCCGCGGCCGATTTTCTTTCGCGATTTCGAGTAGCTGCCTCATTTCCCCTCCGCTACCGTCAGTTCACCCCGCGACGTCGGAGCTGGCTCACGTTCCTGAGTTTCAGCGCCAACCAAACCAAACAAAATAATATTTTTAGCATATTATTTTGTTTGTATAATTTATAAGTGAAATGGAAAAAGCATTATCGGACCTAAAAAATTTTACTTCTTAATGTCAATGAGAAGTATTCTGCAACAAAAATTCTATACAAGATTGTTTAGTAGTTGATGTCTCAACTACTTCAGTCAATCCCTCTAGCATAACAATTCGAAAATAACATAATGTTTTGGAAAGGTATTTTTCAGAAATATGTAATAAATAAACATCCCAATTTAAATAGAAAATATGGCTGAGTACTATCATCCGCTTGGGATCCTTCATTTCATCATCCATCATCATCATTACAGCCCTTCACAAGTCCACTGCTAAACATGGGCCTCCTCCAAGGAATGCCATAAAGCACGGTTCTGAGCCACCTTCATCCATCGACTTCCTGCATGTCTTACCAGGTCGTTACTCCATCCAGTGGGGGGACGCCCTACACTTCGCCTGCCGATTCGAGGCTGCCACTCGCGAACCTTTATTCCCCATCGGTTGTCGGTTCTTCGAGCTATATGGCCGGTACCTCTTCAGCTTACTAATCTGTTGGGCTATGTCGGTTACTCTGGTTCTACTGCAGATAACCTCGTTTTTAAGTCTATCACGCAGATAAACCCCGAACATAGCCCTCTCCATAGCTTGCAGAGCGACCTTCAATCAACAAATTCAATTCCAATCCCATCATACCGCTGCAAGTCTTCTTGAAGTTCTTTCTGCGTTGAACTTTTCAGTTCTTCCATAACCATTGGTGCTGCAAAGTACTTGAAAAGTCGGGAATATAAAAATAAGTTAATTTAACGCTATAAGTGCAATCCATAAGCAAAACTAGTTTCATATATTGTGTAGTGTTCACATAAATTTAAGGAAGCATTCCTAACTCCAAAAAATTGTCCAACGCAAATTGAGCTGCCGTGCCGTAGGTGTGGCTTATCAATTTCACTGCGAACTAGTTTAGTTCAAATACCGTTACTATAATAAATAGTGATTAATAATAATTATATGTATTATGTGTAATAAGGTACAATGCAAATTATAATTTGCATTGGACCTTATTACACAAAGGTACTTGACGACGAATTACTATTACAAGCTTTACATATATTATAGCTTGAGCTGTATGTACATATCTGTAGAGTATCTAATATATTTACGCATATAAACCATCACGTAGGAATACGCAAAACCGACAATTTTCTTGTCGATATTCTTGTCTATGTTTTGTCTGGAATCCATTTTATTATCATCATATCGATAAAATTAAGAAATTTCGAAAAGTTTATTAATATCCTAAATAACAGAAACCACACTCAAATTATCAAGAATACTTAAAAGTATATAATCTTACATTACTAATAAATAGACGTATACATTTTGACCTCACTTCCTTATTCAAATTAATTAACAACCTTGTTGGGTCTTCACATTTAGAGTGCGCCACTCTCGCGTTCATGCACTAAATAATAAATATTGAAATGTATTTGTACCAGAGAGAGCAAACAAAAATAACACTTTGAATCGGATCACAAGCCGTATTATTAATTGTTACAATTACAATAATAACTTGTAATATAGACAAAGATGTTTCTTGTAGGTAGCAAATCGGGGATGATACAAACTTCATCCCATCCCATGTAACTATTTAGGCGACATGGAGATTGTGATATTCCTTAGTCCACTCCAAAGCCGAATTCAAAAAATTAAAAAGAATAAAATTATTTTATATTCTGAAGTCGGTACTAATACATAGTGAGTAGAAAAATTAAAGTCCCGACTTGAGAATGTGAAATTATTGTTCTCGTTTTAGATAATTGAATTTGGCTTTTACTTTCTTATAATTATTTTTTACCCTCATGGAGTGGACTAAAGAATATCACAATCTCAAAGTCGTCTAAATAGATATATTTGATGAATTATGTGTATATAATTTAGTGACTATAGCGTTGAGTATATAAAGTATTCACCTAACTTTGTAGTGTCCTTCAAGCTGTAATCTCAAAGATATCCTAAATTATATTATTTCAAGATTTAGTGAGGAATTGGTGACAATTAGAGACTTAAGAAAAATTTGTGACTTAATACTTTAGGAGATATTTCCCTTTTTTTGGACGATTCTAGCTTGAATTCAAGCTAGCAGTCTCTTCTCTAAAATACCATTATTGTCTGCGTCTGAGATGTGATTCCTATTTTAAGATTTAGTGACTAATTGGTGACTTTCATATACCGAGATTGAAACACTGTTCCAACGGAACCGAGATGATATTCATATGTCTTAGAGAGTATTCTTGTTAGAAGATTATATACCATAGAATAACTCCAGAACGCCTTTGTCTTTCGCTGTGAAATATATGTCAAGATTTATTGACTAATTAATGACTGTTAGTTTAAAACAATCAATTTAATTTATGAAATAGAACTTAGGGAAAAAATGACTTAAAGTGCTACGCATACAAAGTTTTGGTGATGTACAGTTGTGGAACTAAGCTGCTGCTAAATTAATATAAGGCAAAAGAAAATAATCACGTAGCATTTATTTCCTTCTAAAAGTTATATAAGTATTACATATTCCTATCATATCCAGTAGAATTGGATTTTATTAATCGACCATTCGAATGATATAATTTAAAGGCTGGTTTTTAGACTCAGTTTGCTAATTATTAAAATTACTTACCTTTTAGTAATAATTAAAACTAAATCATACCAATACGGTGATAAAAGTGGCTGGATTTGTAATACGAGACATTTTAAATAATAAGGTGGGTGTTTTAATATTATGCCGTGTCGTGTAGGTGTGGCGTGTAGTGGCCTAAGAGAATCTATGAACTTGTTCCGTACCATAGGGGTAGTGTAAAGCAAAAATGGGAAATGCCTTAAAGACCTCAAAGAGAGATAAAACCGCCATCTATCGGAATATTTTTAGTTTATATCATTGGCACATCTTATGCCACCTACGGGACGCAATGGGGTGATGCATATTATCATATTGCTTATCAATCGTAAATCATACATATACATACAAATAAAATCGTCATAAATAAAGGTCGACTTAAGAACCAAAATTCTACTTAAACGTAAAGGAAAGGTTTAACTTAAAACATAGATCAACTTTTAAAACAAGAAAATTAAATTTACAATTACACCCTATTTTCACATATATCCATTATAATCGATTGGGTAGCGCACGCCGATAAAGCAGCCGAGTAGCATTTGCCCGACTTGTGCACGCGTCACGTCCTACACTTACCAGCATGAGGCTCCAACTCCAGAACTTCGAGAATTTCCTTATCGGTTTTCGGTGCTTAGAGCTATATGGCCGGCTTTTTGCCACTTCGGCTTACTTATCCGTTGAGCTATATCAATTATTCTGATTCTACTGTGAGTATTTTCTTTACGATCTTGATGATAAAATAAACAGGGGATAGGCAGCAGTCTCTTCCTGATAGCAAATAAAATAATAAAATACCACAGTTTCCAACACCCACGTCAAGCGTGGCGACTATGTTTAATATCAACCATGAGGCAATCAATGCGCTTTTGATATACATTAGATGAATGAGTGTATGAACTAAGTCTAAATTATGCGACAGTCTTTACGGTTTTTAAATTATCGGATAGTTTTAAAATTGGTTATACTTATACATATACGACGAAAAACACCGACGAATATAGATGTGTTATACTTTTTTAAAGTAAAAAAAACTGAAAACAAATTAAAAGATCAGTACAACGTGTGATGAGTGTACCGATATTGAAATGTATGTACAACTTTAGGTAAGATTTTCA
The DNA here is from genome assembly GCA_029286625.1 of Parnassius orleans. Taxonomy (NCBI): domain Eukaryota; kingdom Metazoa; phylum Arthropoda; class Insecta; order Lepidoptera; family Papilionidae; genus Parnassius; species Parnassius orleans. The sequence goes on along the minus strand of JAGSMP010000266.1, from coordinate 296,595 downwards.
CTAAGTTCTGATTTATAAATTTAGAAAGCTTTTTAAAACTAACATCCACTAATTAGTCACTAGATCTTAAAATAGGAAACACATCTCAGACTCAAACAGTAATGGTGTTTTCGAGGCGAGGCTCGTAGCTTGAATTCAAGCTAGAATCGTCCCAAAAAAGAGCTACATCTCCTAAAGTTTAAGTCACAATTTTTTTCTTAAGTCACTAATGGTCACCAATTACTCACAAAACATTGACGTAATAAAATTAAAGATATCGTCAGGGAGGATTCGAGCATGGAGCACTTTATACTGTCAGTAATTAGACCCATATCAAAAGACCAGACCATACTAAAAAAAATTATGTTTTACTCTCATTAACTAAATTATTTGTTGACATATACAAGGACTTAAATTATTTCGATTACTTTTTTTTATAATACTTCAGCAGGAAGTCATATAATAGACTAGAAAATATATTGTAATAACTTTCCTTTTAGGTGGAAACTTCGTAAGAATAGATAGATAGGCTTATAGCATTTATCAGGGTATGACGAAGCATCCGTTGCCATTAGCAGCGTAAAGCAGTAGGAAGATATCGGATGAATGGTTTGGAATTGGAATAAAGGTATTTATCCGTTGGTAAGTTATTTTTATTAACGAATTCAATACCAGAGTACGTAGTTTAAGCGAAATAAATTAAAGTTTCGTTTGTGAAACATCTTTTGAAACCTATTTACCGTTTTAAAATAGGCATCCACTAGTCAGAAAAGAAAAGATGAATCCTCTTTTTATCACTTTTGTATCCCGTAATTCAAATATCGAATCATTATTTCGAGAAAAAGTAAGCGATAAGAGAAATACGTACCTCTAGCAGCATCCGAATTAAAGGTTTTTAATTTCTATCATCTATTGTGCGAATTTTTATCATCTACGTTGCGATTTTTCATAAGAATCAGATTTATTTTTTATCTTCATTTATATTGAATAAGGATGACAAACGGGTATTCCACATTATTTTCATAAATAATTTCAGTTTTCTTGTCACCCCCTACATGTATCCCCTGTATGTCCCGGAATCCAATGCGATCTCAGTTCTATGCCGCAATCAGAATATTATATGCTACTTATAGGAGTAGTTAATAATCCATCGTGATATTTGAAATGCATAAACGAACAAGAAACTAAGCAAAACCTTTTAATAATAAAAAAAATCTTTGATTATTTACAAACATCTAATTCGGTAAGAATTACTTATAAAATATTTATGTGGTTATATGGAAACTCTTTTTCATTCTAAAATAAAATCTGAAGCCAAACGGTTGAACCTTGAAATCGGGATGCGATACGACATTTTTACCCGATTTTTATGTTCGAGGCGACAATTTTCGATTATCTGAGGATATTTGGAGCCCCAATTTGTTATCGTTGTATTTTTTCGCTTAGGTGTGGCTAAAATAGCGAGTAGCCTACAAACCTTACCTACAAAAAGATAATTGAATAAAGAATGGGGAATATTGCATGTTGCAATCATTTTATTGAAGGTAAGGCTTCCTTGATGCAAATGAACGTAACGCATAAACTCAACTAAATAAGGAATGTAGAAAACTGTGTATTGCAATCATTTTATTGAAGATAAGGGTTCCTTGAGCTTCCTCATACGGCTTCATAAGTTTAGCTCAAGGTCGCTTAGCAAGCTATGGAATCTTCTCTGCATGATGAACTTAAAAATGAGGATATATGCAGTAGAATCAGAGTAACTGACATCGCACAACGCCTTAGTAAGCTGAAGTGGCAATGGGCCGGCCATATAGATAGAAGAACTGACAACCGATGTGGAAGAAAGTTTCTCGAGTGGCAGCCTCGTACGTATGTCGTAGGTGAATTGTAGAGCGGTCCGCCATAAGATGGAGCGACGACCGGTAAAAATGCAAGAAGTCGATGGATGCAGGTGGCCCAGTACCGTGCGTTGTGGCATTCCTTGGGGGAGGCCTATGTTCAGAAGTGGACTTGTAAAGGGCTGTAATGATGATGAAGGGTTCCTTGATGCATATGAACGCAACGCATAAATTTAACATACAAACGCACATCGTTGTTTGGTGCGCGCAAATGCACACTGTACTGTATGTATCTAGTCATAAGTAACAATGATGATATATGATATTGTTAGTATACCACTCTCTGTGCAATTTTACTACAACAATTTTTATGCATACCTGTTTCGAGAGTTTTAATTTTAAAATTCGTTCCATGCTCGACATTCCATTTTTTCGTTTGAACCTACTTAAAATGGTCCTTAAAAGACACAATTTTTTTACAACGCTATAATAACGTCAAGACTGTAACGACACTTGAAGTCGGTAGTTATGAAATCTTTTGCGTAAGAATATCTAAAACAATTTTTTATAACGAACAATTATTATATCTTCAGATAGTTGCTTAATTGTACTTCATGTATATAAACTAAAACGGGTCATATTATGACCTATGACCACATTTACCTTGTTTACTTATCACTTTCGCAGATTACTTGCCTTCTTCTCGACTCACCGCAGACTACAAGGCATTTCCCTGGCACTTGCACATTCGTCGACATCTGACTGCACTATCGACCTCCGGTCTGAGCAGGAGGGTGATGTGGCGACGCTGTCGTCGCGCCACAAGCGAAATAAATCGAAGCTTAAATCGCACTATCAAAGTTCCGAATTAAAAACAGTATATATACAATAGCTCCGAACTACCACTCGGAGCGTTGGCCGCTCCCCGGGCAGAACACCTTGCCCGGCGGGAGATCTCCCCTTTTCCTTTCATGGCCACACTGGTGACCCCGATGTGATGGGTACAATATCTCATAGATACGGGTTCAGACCTGTGCGTCTTTCCACGATCTGCTGTTCGGGAGCCTTGAATCAAAACTAGCTATGAGTTATTTGCTGCAAATGGAACTATTATTCATACATATGGATACTTGCCTTTGACTCTGGACCTTGGACTAAGACGTGCATTATCATGGCGCTTCGTTATAGCCGATGTCGTCAAGCCTATCATCGGCGTCGATTTTCTAGGTTACTATAACCTACTTGTTGATTGCCGCAATCTTGTACAAAAACAATTTTGTACAAAAAGTTAATTTTAATTCGAAGACACAATTTTTTAACAAAGCTATAATAACGTCAAGACTGTAACGACACTTGAAGTCGGTAGTTATGAAATCTTTTGCGTAAGAATATCTAAAAGGGCTTTATCAGTTGATCCATCTCAGTTTTCCGTGCCTCGTGAAATATTGGAATATTTACATTTGTCGTTAGTTTTTAGAAACCACGTATTATAATAATATTTTTGTGTCGAACTCGAGATGAAAGCGTTCACAACTTTTATTGTGATTTGTAAACTCACATATTTTAAAAATAATTTAGTAGAGCAACTGGAAGCCGTAATCATTGAACAATTTTTTTTCCTGTTTATCGAAGATAGCATTAACAAGAAAATTGGAAAATACAGAGCAACCATGCCACATACTCCCACGGCAATTACAGCCTTATTATCGATGATCTCGAGTGACGCATCCCGTGGGATGTCACAATAGTATAGACTCTATCTTAAACGTTAAATTCAGTGTGTGTTGGGTATGGCAAAGTTTGAGGTAAGACATTTCATTTAATAATAATAATAATAGTGTAGGAAGTGACGACCCCATCGCCCGCTGACGTAACGGTTATGTGACAAACTGCTACGTCAGCGCAGCCAGTCAGCGCTTGGCCATGAGGTGTTAGTGCCGTGCTCGGCAAAACTGAAGGTAAAGGCCCGCTTGTGCACATGGCCTCACCATAAACGGTGCCGGGTCTGGGCGTCTCCCGTTAACTGACGCCGATTACATGGATGATGGAACTCACGAATACGCGCAGGGTCACGCCTGGAGGTCGCCAGGCGCGTCTGGAGCTGGCGCTGGACGCGACATATGCGAACTGCCAGCCGATCACGAGGAGCGCACGACCACCCAGCAGCCCTCACATCCATCATCCCCACCAGCTGGGTTTGGTGTCGGCAGGGTCTTTGCGGCAGCAACGGCACCCGCCACTGGAGAGTACGCCGCTGCGATGGACAATTCATGAATAGCAACGCATTGCGCGTATTTGGGCGAAAGGGGAGAAGTTGGAGGTTTTGCGTACCGGGCTAGGATGCATCGACTTTTGCTGAGCTGAGCCATCTATAACCGTCAACGAAAAACCTGGCAGACCGAGACGGTATATCTTGCGCTCAAACATATTTGATGGCACCGAACTTGAACGGCTACGACGTGAGGCTGTTTCCTCATCGGATGAAATTACGACTGTGAATGCGGCGCCACAGAGTTGCAGGTAACCCGCACACGTGGATGCCGCTGTGAATCAGTTGTGGTTGATTCAGACGATGATGAAACAATCGCCCAGAACTAGAACTAAAGCAAATGAGGTACATTGGAAGAGGCGATTGTGGAAACGCGCAGTACGCCTCTCGAAAATCGACCGCGACTTCCTCACGCCCTCTAAGCAAGCGGAATCAGGATGTCGTGACGGCCTGAACCCATTGCTGGCAACCTATTTGGAACCAGCCGGGACCTTTGCGATACGGACTCAATACTCTTTGGCGCCGCTTTGGCAGTTTGCCGCATTGTTGGTGCCAAACTTCCCACGTCTGGACGTGCTACTGGTCAAAGTAGTGCTATCAGCCTGAAGAAGAAGGGTTGAGGACCGTATCGCAAAAGAAAGGGCCCCTCATGGCAGACTGATAAGCTTCAGGTCGGGCAATAATAGGCCGAGAATTGTGCGCACCGTCAGATTAGCGTTTGCTGGGACAAATGTCAGTTTGTCCCACCGGAATATAACGCAAAAACTGACGGAGCACATAGACGACCTGGAGTAGAGAATCACTGCTCGGGGGAAGCAGATTCGACGATATACCGAGAGGTCGACACGGTTCAACCAGAATCGTCTCTTCCAGAGTGATCAGAAGAGGCTCTATGGTCATTGAGCGACCAATGGTACGTGGAACGGGCCCAGCAGAATCAGGCCGACACTGTCGCATTCTGGCGCGGCCTGTGGTCAGGCGTAATCCACAGCGAGGGTCCTTGGACGGAAGTTGTGGCGTCAGTGTGCGAATCAGTGCGAGTGTTACGTCCATGGACCCCGTCATCATAACGCCGGATGACGTAGCTGAGGGCGGTCCGTAGAGCCTGAACTGGAAAAGTCGGGACTCGACGGACTGCATCACTACTGGCTGAAGGGTTCGTGGTGTGTCACGCTGTACTTGCCCGACAGTTTCAGGGCTCTCGACCAAAAGTCGCTCCCGAGCCTCTTCACTACTGGGATCCTCATTTGGTTCCTAAAGACCATGATTCCACATACCTAGCAAATACCGCCCCATTACGTGTCTACCCACCATATATAAGACACTAACATCCATTTTGAGTACGCGAATCATTCGTCACCTGGTTTAAATCAGGTGATGTCGCGCGCTCAAAATGGATGTCGGGCGGTAGTCGTGGAACCAAGGAACCACTCCTCATTGACACGGTCATTGGCAAAGTGGTTAAACGCAACCGTCGGAACTTCTCCGCCGCCTGGATAGACTATAAAAGGCATTTGACTCGGTGCCCCATACATGGCTAAAGAGGGTCCTCGAGCTGTACAAGAGTGACTGTACAGTTAGAGACTTCTCAGGCAGTGTATGGGGCAATGGAATGCAATCCTTTGTCATCTATTCGAGCGGATGACGGATGCGGAAAGCCATAAGGATAAGAAGGTATCTTTGGGGCGATTGTTTGAGTCAAACTGGTTTGCCTCTCCTGAACCCTCTCAGTACATTACTGGAGGACTCCGGAGGATTTCAGCTTCAGAAAGGGTACAAAAGTGACCCTTTTCTATATGGATGATCTCAAGTTATTCGCCTCCAGTCACTCCCATCTTATGGAATTGCTAAACATCACTTGTGATTTTAGTAATTCTATCAGAATGGAGCTAGGGACGGATAAGTGTGCAGTCCTCCATGTTGAAAGGGAAGGGTTGCTAACTCTGAGGGCATAGACTTATCTATGCCCATCAACAAGGACCCTTTCTGAGGCTGAAACATATCGATACCTGGGTATGTCACAGGCATCGGTATCGATGAGGTGGGTGTAAAACAGTCAGTTTACGATATGTTTTATGCGCTTGACCAAAGTGCTTAACAGCCTTTTGTCCGGTGTGAATAAGACACACGCATATAACGGTTGGGTCATGCCTGTTCTCATATATACCTTTGGCATACTTAGGTGGACTCAAACTGAACTTAACGCCCTGGATAGAAAGTCCGCACTACTATGACGCGTCCATAGGATGCATCACGAGATCGTCGATTATGAGGCTGTACTTGCGCGGAAACATGGTGGGCGTGGCTTTTAAGCGCGCTTACCATGCATAATCGCGAAGTGTGCAGCCTCCGTAATTACTACTGCGAGATCGGATGATCCATTCTATAGGGACGTCATTTCTTGTGATAAAGAACTTGCCCTCTATCCTTAGCCAACGAGCAATGGCAAGACCTGCAGTACAGAGCATTTCCGACCGGAAACCGTATGGAAGGAAAAGAGCTCGGGAGGTTCTAGGCTCTACATGTGCGTTTCGTAGACACAGTTGCCTCCCTCCACTGGCTACGTTTGGTGACCTCTTTGGAAACCGAGGGTTTTGTCTGTGCGATACAGGATCAGGTTATTAAGACCAACAACTATCGGAGATACATCCTAAGAGATGGCACCGTCGACAACTGTCGAGCTTGTCGCCATCGGTGAGTCACTGGCATGTCATCTCGGTTGTTCAACGCTTTCTAACTCTAGTACTTGCACAGGCACAACAATAGCCAGAATTCTACCCAGGAGCTCGCTCTGAAATACGGTCTCGTGGACCAGAAATTGCCGTATTACAAGTATGCACCCGGAAGCCGTGCTCGAAAATGACCGCGCCAGGCTCTTTACTGGGACCGGGCCATCATCACAGACAGGACTATTCTTGCGAATAAGCCTGATATTGTGCTGATGGACCGGGCAGGTCAAGGATATTTTGGTCGACATCACCATTCCGTATGACGAGAACCTCGTGAAAGCCGAAACAGATAAGTGAACAAAATATCTGGACCTGGCTCACGGGTGACTGACATGTGGGTGGACTGCCGACCGAAATTATACCTGTAGTCGTCTCTGCGAACGGGTTAATCCCAGTCAGCCTCTCGGGTCATCTGAGGCGACTGGGACTCCGTGACGGACCGCTCCAAGCTCAAATGCAGAAGGCGGTGCTCCTCGATACCGCACGCATCGCTTGGTTCCCTCCTTTCCCCTAACCTCGGCCGTTTGGTCTCCCCTGCCGGGGTTTCCATCTAGTTGGGTTTTTATTTATTTATGTATTATTTATTTATTTATGTATTATTTATTTATTTATGTTAGTATATTAAATATATATTTATGTTTATTTATTATTTCCTTTAAAATATTTATTCAGCCCAACCAGATGAGAATACTATATAAATACCCCAAAATAATAATAACCATTATTATTTTTTCCCACAAATAGTACATTATATGAGAAAAGCCCTGACATGACCCAGCAGTTACATGCGTGTGCTAAAAGTCAACTATAATAAAAATTTAAAAGATTTTGAGTGTAAGTTAGTTATTTATATGCAAAAATACCCATCAGCCTTCCATATCATTGGGATGCTTGGCGGTCCACTACTGTGCGATTTACTAGGAGCTTTTGCGATTTACTAGTGTTTTCTTACTCGCTAACTTCTTTGTGGAATTGTTTACAACCGGCATTTTTCCGGACCGATACCACTCACCTGTACCCTGATTCACCTGTTACAGTTTTCATGAGCGGCAGACACACAGATCTATAAAAAGCCTTATATGTTATTGAATAAATTGAAATTGAAGTTAGAAGTTTGCATTATATATGGATCAATTTTTTTATAAAAAACAATTGATTGCCTATGATGAGGCTATCACTTCAGATAGTTGCTTAATTGTACTTCATGTATATAAACTAAAACGGGTCATATTATGACCTATGACCACATTTTCCTTTTTACTTATCACTTTCGCAGATTACTTGCCTTCTTCTCGACTCACCGCAGACTACAGGCATTTCCTGGCACTTGCATTCGTCGACATCTGACTGCACTATCGACCTCCGGTCTGAGCAGGGGTGATGTGGCGGCGCTGTCGTCGCGCCACAAGCGAAATAAATCGAGCCTAAATCCGCTATCAAAGTTCCGAATTAAAAACAGTATATACAATAGCTGAACTACCACTCGGAGCGTTGGCCGCCCGAGCAGAACGCCCGGCGGGAGATCTCCTTTCCTTTCATGGCCACACTGGTGACCCCGATGTGATGGGTACAATATCATAGATACGGGTTCAGACCTGTGCGTCTTTTACGATCTGCTGTTCGGGGCGCCGAATCAAAACTAGCTATGAGTTATTTGCTGCAAATGGAACTATTATTCATACATATGGATGCCTTTTGACTGGACCTTGGACTAAGACGCATTATCATGCGCTTCGTTATAGCCGATGTCGTCAAGCCTATCATCGGCGTCGATTTTCTAGGTTACTATAACCTACTTGTTGATTGCCGCAATCTTGTACAAAAACAATTTTGTACAAAAAGTTAATTTTAATTCGAAAACCCAATTATACCTGACTACTTAATTATCAATAAAAATACTTACCTCAAACTTACAACAAGTCTTTTCTCTGGTTCAATTGGCCTTCTAAAACTAGAGTTTTCCATAGAAAGATATGGTATGCATATACTATATGTAGCAATTCTTGAAATTTCTTGTATTTTAAATGAAAATATCTAAAAAAATGTTTCTCATCGTCTAATAAGTCTTTAAATAAAGTATAAAATTCTCCATACAATTGCCTTTTAAATTAATATTATGAATCCAGAATCTTCCTTTTCTTCGAATTTTATTTTCTTCTTCCTCTGCCAATAAGCAGGCTATTACTTTATTTCTTTCCATAGTGATTTCGAGCGATCAATTTCACTGTACCATTTCATATCATATAAAGTTTCTGGTAATACAAAAGATTTGCGTACGGCGCGGACGGTGCGTACGTGCAAATGTGCGAGGTCACCATTAAAACTTGGCGCGTACGGCGCGTACGACGCGTACGATGCGGACAAATGTTAAGTTCACTATTTTTTTCTGTTTTTATTATGCAGAAAAATGCAACAAATTAAAAGTTGCAAAAATTTTAATTATTATTTTGATATTAATGTAGTATGTGAACTGAGGAAACTGAGGAACGTGTTGTGGCGGCGTAAGAGAATCTGCGACCCCATAACTTGTCTGGGGATGTTGTAAGAGGCGACAGAGGGAAATAAAACAGAAGATAGGCGGCAACATCTTCCTGATAAAATCTCAAAGTAATTTAAAAAAAACTGTGGTTGCCTGCCCAGCTGCCAAGTGTGGTTGGTCATTGTCGCAAACATTCCCTTATGTGGCATTTGGTTGGCTATGTTCAGCAAAGAAATTTTTATAGGCTGTAATGTAAAAATATGTATTCACAGATATTTTAAGATTATTTAAAATATAAAAAAATATCTTCAATGCAGCGGATGAAGCATGTAGAGTGAGGAGACTGGGTAGTAAAATATTCCAAAGTCGTTCACTAATTTCCAGTTGGCTTCTTTTCTGTGATGTCCCTTATAATAACGCTAAAGTCAACGTTCAACTCATTAGAAAAATGGTAAAGTAATCAACAGTTTCTTTATAGCCTTTATCTTTGTGCCGTGCCTTTTGGCACGACCAAGGATGTTTCTTTATTTGTGTGGTACATATTACATAAAAAAAGGACTTTGATGTATTTTTTTATTATATATGTGTACTCTTATAGTTTCGATATTCCAGCATAAAGGTGGTTGTGGTGCCAGGTAGAAGCTTTTTGGCAAGATGCAAGCTCCCATAAGATTAAAGCTTACATAAGGTATGTCGCATGTTCCTTTTTCTTTGAAAAAAATATTTCACAATTAATAAAATTTACATTTTTTCGTAAATATTCCACTAAATATTAAAAAAAATAGTTTTTGGAGATTCGATTATGTACCGTTTAATATTACAAAAATTATCATTACAAATTTCATTAATCAAAGGCTAAAAGAGCTTGTAGATAATTTTTGCTAACAAAAGTTTGTTTGAATCAAAGGAAAAGGGACTGAGGCTTAATTAAAAGGCAAGTTGCTTAATGAAGAAAATAGTATGTTGTTCTGTTAATGCTGCTACGTAAGTCGGCAATTAGTGACGCGTACATCAGAAAGCCAATTCAAGCTCACAAAAGCTACTGTTGTTGGTTTCAGACAAAATTTTTGGTGTTAGCCAATTCTATAGAGAACTTGTGCGAGGAATAAATCTTCTGGTAATTTACACAGAGAAGTACCGCCAAGTGACCATATGGTGCTGATAGTATCCTAAATTAACCTTTTAGGACTGCTTAAGTGTATGAAGTGAAGCACGCGAGTGGTGAAACAGGAGTAAACCTAATAATTGTTATGCTACTTGTATGTATGAACAGGAATGGACTTTTAAAAGGCTATGGGAATCTGATCCCCACAGATCGTTAAAAAGCACGTCCTGAACCACTTGCATCTGACTGCATCGATAAGTTATCGGGGTATCCTACTTTACGCTTGCCTGAACCAAGCTGCCATTATAGAATCTAATTGTTTGTGTTCTTTGAGCTATATATGCGGCCTATTGTCATTTCTAATTAAACTTCAGTAAATTGACGATTGATTTATTGATTAGAATAGAATAGAATAGAATAGAATTTTTTTTTATTCAATATAGATTACATGTGTAATTCTTATTGAAAGTCATTTTTTACTTTACCACTGGTTCGAAAAAAAACCTCTGTCCTGGGAAGAGCCAGCAAGAAACCCAGCGGCACTTTTTTTAAAGTAATTTTTTTAATTTATTTATTGATTTATTTATTGATATTAAATTAAGATTAACAGTTTTAATCCACGATTTAAAGGCGTTTGCGTGGCGAGCATGCAGTCATATTATATACCATTAAGACTTTCTTACGATATACCATTTCATATATTCATAAGATTGAGTTTCATCCACTATTTTTGCTAGTTTGGATTCTTTGTCCTGATTGAAAAAAATTATACTCCTGAATGAAAAGAATAGAAAAGGTAGTAAAAAGGAAACAGTTTAATCTTTACTATACTCTTTTATACTTTTGTGTAAATGAGTAAAAATGCATAATGAAAAAAATATCGTTTGAATAGAATGTATTTAAAAAATCCGTTATGAATTCTCTACTAAAATATCTAAATATAATGTTACTGCACAGGAAATATATTTCACTTGGATCAAGACTCCATTACGGTAAAGCCATTAACGCTACTAGCGCCTTTTCGATAAAGAGCTTGTCAACGAGTCCCTTTATGCATTATTTGATAATTCTATTGCATTAATTAATTAAGAATTCATTTCTGTCTTTGTTTTCTTACGAACTAACTATTCCGCCATTTAACCAAAGAGATCCATGAGATATTTCTAGTATTTCTTATAGTCGGTTCTACGACATCCACGAAATGTAATTGTTTGCCTATCAAATAAGCCAGTATTTTGAAAGGATTATTAATAGTATACCATAGAACACATAATCTTCGGCATATTATACATCAAACCGAACAGAACAACATTCCGTTAATACTTGAGCTGTGTTACATTTCTTACAGCGGTGCCAGGTTGACTGATGACTGTCAGTATAACGAAATGCCGAAGTGTTTATACAGTAGGACTTCGATGGCTCCCCCCGAACGGGTTCCCGCCTTGTCGTGGCGGGGGGCTTAGTAGCTGTGGCTTGGTCACCCGCGATGAGCGAAGAGGAATCCTCTTGACTGGCCCGAGGTGGCCACTCCGAGTGGGCTTCGGATGTGTGTTGGCGGGCTGCGGCAAGAGGGGTGTTACCGTACCGCTGCAGCCGAGGCGGAGTCGCGGGGGAAGAGAAGTATTGGTATGGCGATGCGCCACTCTCCCTATCCTCCACGATTATGGCAGGGCCGCACCGTTAATGCGGTGGTGGTGAGGCCGCGGGGAGAGAGGAGTGTCGGTATTGTGAGGCGCCACTCTCCCTACCCTCCACGGCCGAAACTTTGTTGGCGGCTAGAAACAAGATCCGCCGCTGGGGTCCGGAAAACTAGTGCTTCCGAGTGCTCGTTTTTCCTGGCCCCATGGCCTCCGCGTATCGGACTCGGGGGGTCCGTTACGCAGGTGGAGTTAGAGACCGAGGAGGAAGGCGCGCCTTGTGTTTCTGGTGCGCCTTACCTGAGAAGGAAAAGGGGGAGGGGAAATCCTTCCCGAGGAGGAGCTACCACGGCCGGCGCTGATGGGGCCGCGGATGTGTGAGTAAGCGTTCCCATAGCCCTGCCAATATGTGGCGAAGGTGGAACACCATGGGGTTTTAGTCGGTGCGAGTCCGACATAACCCGTCCTTGTCCCCGCGAGGCGGGTATGCGTAGGCATTTCCCCATATTAAAAAAAGGACTGCGATGGCTATCTGAGTACAGAACAAGAATACATAACCTGTCCAAATGCAGAGAGATGTAAAATAATGGTGACTTTATATCCCCGAAACTCTTTATTGCTGCACTGGACGACGTTTTCAGGCTAACGGGCTGGAAAGTATGCTATATCAACATCAATGGCGAGTATATCACCTCACCTTTAATTTTTCGACGCAGAATAGCTGGAGGACCGAATGCTAGCTATGCTCAATTGCCTATGCAAATTACAAGACAAACGTCCATGTCACACCTATGCTGGTAGTTGTTGGAAACACTACGGTCGGAGTTGTTGACGAGTATATTTACCAGACAAATTGTCCGACTTGATAAGTTCTACTTTGACGTAGCGGTTAATCGACGGATTCAACTCGGTTGCAGTGTAGGCAGTGTTTCGTGAATTGCGACACATCGCCACGAGTCCCTCAAAAATTAAAAACACAATTGTTCAACCAGTGATGATATATGGATCTAAGTCGTTGTCCTTCCCTGACTGTCGTATGAGGAAGCTTATGGTCGTTATGTGTGGCAGTGGACCGGCGAGCTTGAAGAACAAACAACATATTGTGAGAAATGGTTCTGGAGTGGCAGCCTCTATAAGCTAAGTGTAGTTGAATAGTTTTCTTTATTTTTTAATTACTATCCTCATCTCTTATACTTTTATTTTGTAGCGAATATACACTACACATACACATATACAAACACATACACAAACACATACGTATACACATACGTGGAATGTCATTAAATTTTAAAATTGGGTTTTCACTTGCTTTCGGATTTTGAAATTTGCAGACGTAATAAGAACCGATGGCAAACGATCATTTTATGACCATGACCTCGTATTATCGTCACAGCCGATCACCACACATCATGACCAAAGCGTATTTTTGGGGTGTTTTAAATTGTTATATTATTTTCTTCCGATTTTTAGACCTATATTTAGTTAAAGAACATACTAATATACAGGCTGCTACATTATATTTTATATAGTAGTAGCTTACATATTCATGTATATTTATTGAAACTGATCATCTCATAACCTTTCTGACAATGTAATCGTTTGGTCTATGATAATAAAGTAAACACTAAACTTTAGATCTAGCAATTTCACTAAGACAATCGTTATAGGTTAATATGCAGACATATACTCGTAAATATGGTGTGCTCTAGCCTCAGATATGTAGGCAAGTAAACCAAATGCTTTGAGATTGAATACACTTATATATAATACGACAAGGAGAAACTATCGGTCAACACGAAATTTTGGACGAGTTTCAAACATACATAAGGCGTAGATTTATTGCACTCATAGCTAGAATGACAAATGTTTGCTTTGTTCTCATTCTACATGATTTAAAGAACAAAATCGTACTGTGTTAAGCTTTCTTATTCTAAAGAGCAATGACGATGATGAATGTTTTTATTTTAAAGGCAAAAATGGGAAATGCTGTAAAGATATCATTACTGCCGATAGATGGCGCTGTAACAATATAGCTGTAACAATGTAACAATTCAAACCAGAAATCCATATATAATATACCAGATATAATATACTCAGAGCGGTAACAGGGAGCAGCAGCAAACGTGTGAGACATCTGGTAATACGATTACTAATCCGCCTGCTAAGCGTAGCGAAATTTTAAAGCGACAGTAGCGTAATGGATAAGGGTTCGGGCTGCGATACTCAAAATTTGAGGGTTTGAATCCACTAATAAGTTACCAACCAAGTAAATCACTCCAAACACAAACATTTTGAGCTTACTTGGAAAGGTTCATATGAATATTAGTCGTGTAAACGGCACTGCTAGTATTCTTTAAAAAAATGACCCTACTGACCCCTGGGGCTGACTTTTACCATTTCCATTTTTATTTTTCCATACATTTATTTGTAATTTTAACATACAATGTATTATAATAACGTTTTCTATTAATAAGAATTTCCATCCGTCACCAGTCAGGATTTTTACGACTGGCATAAACGAGATTGTTACAGTGCCGGCTATCGGAAGCCATAAGATTTTTCCGGCATTTCCCACAGGCGCCTCATACAACACACGTGTGACGCAATGCGGTGATGGATTATTTTACGCCGCCACCACATGACTAATATGGGATTTTACCAATAAATCAAAGTCACGGCATTTGGTCCATGAAGTTATCGATTTATTTTAATTATTTATTTATAGTTACGTATACGGTGTAGAGCATATTATAGTTGTAGCACAAATGGGTCGGTTTGACCGGGGTGGGTCCACGCTCTCACAGAATACCAACGTAAAATAGCAGCTCGTAGTGAGTTTAGAGAACTGAAGAGCCTTTTGACCGGAAACGAAGCATTTCATCAAGGGTGACAACGCATTTTGATTCTTAATCGAGGATAAATTTAGATATCTATGGGCCATAGCATCCACTTATGCGGTAGACTGTGTGCTTACTTGTCACCATTGTTCTATAAAAAGATATATAGTTAAGTGGCAGTACGCTGATCCTTAATATTATGGATCGGAAAACTAAAAAGTCGTGGATTCGAGTCTGGCATCTGCATACTATCGTTAACCGTAAATCGTTTAAAAAACGTTAACCGTAAGTCCTATAACCAGTCCACTGGTTATAAGAAGTATGTAATAGTGTCAACGTAATTGTTAGACTTTGTGAATTGAAGGCAAAGGCCTCCCTCCCTCTTTTGAGGGGGTAATTTTAGTCCGCCGCACTACTCTATTAGTAGGCGGACGTGGTTTCCTCACGATGTTCTCCTACTAACCACGTGTTAATATTTTAGACCGAAGGTTCAACCATTCTTATTACATTATACGAGTGTCGTTTTCAATTCAGAAAGGCAATAAATGAGTTTGTCAAAAGGTTCAATTGCTTACGTGACAGCAACAAATACAACATGACCTAGATCGCTGTTACAAAAAAAGTTTCCTACGTCTTGCGTGTAATTGAATGGAGCGTGGATAGTGATCGATTTATATAGAGATTTTATATTTTTCCACATTCTGAGAACTCTATACAATACTGCGAGATATGTAGTAAGTCCATTAGCTGAAACTTTATTATACGAGAACTTTTATTAAATATTTAATTTGTTAATTTCTTGACTCTTGATTCAAACTTGTACTTGTCTATTTTGTGAACGGTGTACATAATTTGTAGTTTTGTCAACAAGGTCTCGTGATCAATTGGCTTCTTTTATGTTTAAAAAATAATCCCGCTACGTTTCTTGCTAGTTCTTTTCAGGACAAAAGTATTTTCGGGACCTGTGGTAAATAATAAATGACATTCAATAAGTATTATGTATTAATCTACATTGAATATAAAACACTCGTATTCTGTTATTTATTTTATTTAAAAAAAAGTTACCCTAGTCTAGAATTTTTTTCAGTATCGTGGAGGCAGCTTACATAAATAATTTGCCCAAGGACAAACCAGACCCGGAACAATTTTATGTAGACCGTACAAATATTTATACAGTGCGGGATTTTAACCCGCGCCCCTCAGTGCTGCAACTCAATACTAAGCCACTGCACAACGGAGCCACTTTTCTTAACCACCTGTAAAAGCCCAATACTGAACAAGGGTCTCTCCTGCTGTAGGGACGTATAGCCTTAATCATCACGCTTAGCATGCGGATTGTCGATCATAGTACCAAACGTCTTGCACATTTGAAACCGTCCCCCGCCGCTATTTTTTTAACGTTTTGTATATAAATAAAGTGGATATGCCGCCATTGATACATTCTCCTTCTAGTTCTTTATCAGTCCATAAAAGTCCTTTGCTAGACATGTGTCTTTGTTTACAGAATAAGAGTGGCAAACGGGCATAGAACCCGTATATACATCTACGTCTATCCTCGATTAAGAATAAAAATTCTGATGCGTTGTGTGAGGACTAACAGGAGATGCCTCATTTCCAGTTTTCTACTATAGGTAGGTATCCCTTCCGCTGTAGGAAGAATATTCTTTACTTAATTGTCACGTTTGATAAGTGTGTTCATGATTGCTGAACCAGACGTTGCGCACCTTTAACGCTGCTCCCCATCTTCGGTCTGCATATATTACGTCTGGCGCGTTGGTGATACCCCCATTTGTCAAAAGCTATAAGTTCTTTCTAGCATTTCCGGTAGCATCACCTTTACCCACCCACGGAACCAAATGGGGTGGTGGCTCTTACACAGCCACCATACAACAACCCAAGTTTATGTATGAATTTCATACATAAGTTCTGGCTATCTGGTAGAACCCATAGTTTTCACTTAAGAAGCCCGCGAGTTGAAATGGGGTGATAAATTTTCTCTCATTGGTGAAGTATGGAAAATGATTACTCGTCTTCACGTCGTAGAGCCACGCTGCAGCTATACTATAATTGTAGCACGAATAGATCTGCTCGACCGGGGAAGGACCACGCTCTCATAGCACACCAGCCTAAGCTCGCGGTGTCCCACAGGGATCTATCCTAGGTCCCATTTTATTTATTTTATATTGTTCAGACATCATTAACTGTATAAAAGAATGTGAGTATCTTTTATATGCAGATGACTTGCAAATATATAAATATTTTTACCCTCGAGATTGTGAATCTGCTGTCAAATCATTGAATGAAGATCTCAAACGTATTTTGTTATGATTCAAGCAAAATCATCTTGTGATAAATCCACAAAAGTCTTAAATTTTAATACTAGGAACAAATAAAAATATTCAAAAATTTAGGTGTAATATTTGATTGTAGTTTGCGCTTTGAAAGTCATGTACTTGAGGGTGTGCGCAGTTGCTTTTACCGTTTGAAGTTACTGTAAGAAGTTCGGCAGTACCTCAGTGTAGATATGCGGATAAGATTGTGTGAATCATTAATACTGTCCAAATTAAACTGTGCAGATGCAGCCTATGAACCATGACTGTTGAGAAGGCCAGAGAAGCTCATACAGAGGGTGCAAAATGCGTTTACTCGGTTTTGTTTTACAGTCCCGCCTCGAAGTCATGTAACGCCTTTACACGACGCCAATCTTGTTAAGATGAGCGCCCGGAGAAAACTACACCTTGTTACTCTATTGTTCTCGACAATTACAAAGCAGAGATATATTTCAAAAGTTAAAGTGGGCCCGAGATCAAAATAATTATAATACAAGAGTTTCCGCTCACTCGCTTGTAACAACTCGACACCGCACTTCTGCATTTCGAGGCAGCTTCAAATTTACAGCAACACACTGTTGGAATGATTTACCACCACCTATAAGTTCTTTAAAAACATTAAATAGTCTTAAAAACAAATTAAAGTTGCATTATTTGGTACAACAAGTACAAAATACATAATAACTGTCTCGAACTTACAATTGTAACAATATTTATATTTCATCTACACTTTTTTATGTTCAAATATTAGTGATTATCAATGTGTTTCTGTTATTTAATGAATGATTATTTATTATTTATTAGTTTCAATCTTTTTATTTTTATTCTAATAATCCAGCAGGTCTCGTAACATGGCGTGTCTCTTTGATTACAGAATATTAAATTATCTACTTTTATGAAAAAAGTAAAAGATGTCTTCCCCATAGAATAGTCAAATATCATGTTAATATTATATATATAAGTATATGTGTAGGTATTATTTAAATATATAGTATATAATATAACACTTATACACCAGTTAGCTAGGTTACTCTCAGTGTACGTGTGTATTATCTATTTATATACGTTATATACGTTAGCACTACTTTCTAACTCCTAATTGTTAATAGATCGACCTATACGTAGAACAAAGGTAAATATGAACATGGAACGAAATCATTATTATTGCATTTTTGAGTCTAAATAAAACTATTTATTTAACTAGTGAAATCATATTTTTTTAATAAGTAGGTTCGAAAATTACAGTCGAATAATGGCACATATGGTTTCTCCCTCCAAAGGACAACGTTACGACATCACATGTGTCATTAACCTCTGTCAGCATTGGCTCCAATTGGCTCATAGGAGCTGCGCGCGCCAAGTCGTATATTCAATCGCGCCTATGTTTTGCGAAAATACGGTTGCGCGCATGTCTCGTTCTGTACACATTTTTTTTGCGTATTGTAGAATTATAATAATAAAGTTTATGTATTTAAAATGAAAAGTACACGTTCTAAAGATATGTTAAGCCTGCTATTAAGACCGTTGGATAAAATGAATATTGCAACTAATCCTGCGGCAAAAAGTCATGAACAATTGGATTTCTCAGGTAAGTTAATCTAACATCCTATGTTAACAGTGGTATTTTGAGTATAAAAATTACTTTAGCATAACTATTTTTTATATTTCTTATTAACAAAAGTTTTACCCACAACAATAAAGTTAAATGGTCCCATGAGCACATAGAACTTTATTCAACATAAAATTTACCTTCTCATCAAAAACAAGAAAACAAAGAAAAATTAAGATAAAATTATGTCTATGAAATGTTCATTAAAATGTTTTGGTAACATTTTAGTATTCATAAATTTGGTAATATTTTCGGACATATTATTTTAATCCTCAGAAAAGTACGTAAACAATACTGATCTATGCGCACATGTGACTTTGTTCGAGGGAAATTATTTTGAAACTGTATGGTCTGTGTGTAAATGTAACTTTATTCTTGGTAAGAAACTGAGATATACCTTTCTTCCAACTGAAAATTACCATGAAAGCCTGAAAAAATATATCTTATTTTTAGATTAATTATTTATTTAGAACTACTTATGACTATTATTAGTTATTTATTTGGTTTGATTGAGGCAATCTTTGAAATATATTTATTTTTGTTTTTAGAACATAACGTGGACAATCGCGCAGTTGTTACCTAATCGCCACTACCGCAAGAAGCTGAGAACATCCATCAAGATATGGCTGAGGTATGGGAGGACGTGTTCGGTTCACCATATGTTACGCCCGTCGTTACTTCTGACAAAACTAGCCTAAAGTCACTGCATGTAGCTGAAAATTCTAAAGACAACCAATCAATTCCATTAAAGCCTGCAGATAGCGAAGAACTAATACCTTTTGCAATTGTAATACCTTCCAGCTTTGAAAATTCACCCGCAATCAGCTTTGGATACTTACCTTCAACAAAACAATGGTCTTTTGTAGTGAGGTACTCTAAAAAGGAGCAAAAGAATAGATTTAAATCGTGAGGTAACAATTGGAAATATACATTTAAATACTTTCTGCCAGTGTCAACACTGCATTCAAATCAGAGCCAGAGTGAAATGGTTAAGGTTTGTAAGACTATGTTTTTGAACACTCTGTCCGTTAGTGGCAAAATTATTAAAACAGCTTGGGATAAATATGATGGCAGTACTATTATAGAAGAAGATAAGAGAGGACGCCATGCAAACCACTATCAAGTAATAAAGCCTGACACGGTCAAAAGTGTATGTGACCATGTTCGATCCTTTGCTCCTATTGAATCGCATTATATCCGCAAAAATTCGACGAAACTTTATCTGGATGGCAGTCTCAGCATCTCAAGCATGTTTCAGATGTATAAGGAATGGACTGATGCTTCGATTTATTCTAGTATAGCTGCTACTGAGCGACAATACCGAGACATTTACAATAAGCATTTTAATTTGGGTTTCTTCATTCCCAAAAAAAATCAGTGTGAAACTTGTCATGTTTTTCGAAACAAAACTGATCATACTGACCAAGAAAGACATTTGTCCCATAAAAATTCAGCTCGTAAGTTAAAGGATCTCGACAAACGTGATGCCATTGAATCAAATGGTACGATCCTCGCGGCAGTTTTCGATTTTCAAAAAGTTTTGTCGTGTCCTCATAGTCAAGTTAGTGTGTTTTATTATAAGCGAAAACTGTCTTGCTCAGACTTTACCATTTTTGACATGGATAGATAGAGGGCAGTTTGATATATGTGGGATGAGACGGTGGCAAAAAGAGGGGCAAATGAAGTAAGCAGTTGTTTGCTTGACTATAAAGAGCAGAATGTAAGAAAGAGAGTTACAGACACGTTTTGGTCGGACAACTGCGCTGGGTAAAACAGAAATCGTTATGTGTTCTTTCTCTTCTTTCATTCCTTTCTTTGAAGCCGAATAGACATCTATTCGGCTTCAAAATTTAACGTGACTATAAGACACCGGTTTCTCGAGAAAGGTCACACTCAGAATGAAGGAGACGGTGTGCACGCTCTTATTGAACGAGCAGCCGAGGAGAAAACCATTTACACTCCAGACGAATGGCGTTTGCTTGTTTTCTGGGCCACAGAAGGCGTAAAGGTTTCATGGAGCCGTGTCAGAGAGGTATTTGTAGATAAATCAGAGCCTAATAACTATATACGTTATATATTAATTTATACTTTTTATTTTCATTCTTTAATTAGTATTTACACTACTATTTTATCTTTGGATATAATATAATTTTATGTGCTTTATGCATTGTGAAACTGTCACGCCTAAGTTTTATGTTTTAATAAAACTACAAAACTTTAAAGTTCACAGTTATACGTCATACTCTCGTAATAGTTCATATTGTAGTCGCTTTTTTATTTTTGTGCCTATTACTTATAGTTCCTTTAAAATAGGTAAGTCGCCTAGTACTTAGTTTGTTGATTTTATAATTGTAGATTATTTTGTTCCTATTTGGTGATATTAAAGTTTATAAGTCTAATACACAGTAAAAATTATAGAAATAAGTCACATTTTGTTACCCACTGCAAATTATTGATCAATAAAATTTTAGTAATAAAAAAAATCTTTGTAATTTATTTAATTTTTTTTTATAGAATAAGGGTGACAAACGAGCACACAGTCCACCTGATGGTAAGTGGTTGCTGTTGCCCATAGACATCTACATCTATCTTCGTTAGCGAATTTAAATGCAGATGCGTTGTCAGCCGTGAGGACTAAGATAGAATGCCTATTTTCCAGTAAAAAGGGTCTCCGGTTCTCTACACTCACCATACGAAACGCAGCAGCATTAAGCTGCTATTTTACGTTGGTATTCTGTGAGAGCATGGTCCTACCCCGGTCGAGCCGACCCATTCGTGCTACAACTATACTATTAATATAGCTGCAGCATGGCTCTACCACGTAATATTAGCATATACCTTTTTATCAATAAGATCTTATGGTTGAGTACGCATAATAAAGACATATGTACGCATTTAACTAACACTATTCCGAAGAATAAGGTTATATGTCTGTATGTAACCTACAGACATCCACAATAAAACGTCACATATGCATATAGGACAGCCTAGATTATAAATACAGTTTTATAATTCACGATTTTATAAATATCCATGCCTTATCATTTTCTATAGTACATATCAAAAAACTAATTGTCTAGATTAAATAACAAAAAAGTTAGAGCGAAAATTGTGCAAGACTGTCTTCAAATCGCTCTCCTGTAAAGTAAAGATTTTGCAAATGTTACTTTATTCTACGGATAGGTCAAGATAACTATGTAACTCGTAGTAACTCGTAGTTGGAAGATCACACGCCGACTTGTCTGTGAAGTCACAAGGTTCCAACTTAAAATCAGCGCTGTCTTTGCGGCATGATGCTGAGTTGGAGACCTATCTGCTGTCACATTTTAATTTTCATTTTTTTTCTTTAATTTTTTTATGTTTCATTATTAATTAATCATGTGCATGTACTGCTTCTCAATTTTTAATACGTAAGTAGTCTAAGACTGGTGCATACATATTTTTGCCCCTTGCATTTGTATATTTTTTGAAATGAGTGTAAAATGTGTATATCAAATAAATAGTTCTTTCTTTCTCACTAAAATAGCAGGTAATCCTGCTATGATTAGTATGTTGAGTGTCGAAAACCGGAGATCCTTTTTTTCTGGAAACGAGGCATTCCTCCTTTGTACGCAGGGGTGACAACGCATCTGCATTTTGATACTTAATCGAGTATAGATGCAGATGTCTATGGGCTACAGCATCCACTTACCGTCTCGGCAGACTGTGCCCTCGTTTGTCCCCCATATTCCATAAAAAATGAAGTTTGATCTTCACTGGTAGCACTCAGGAAAATATCGTTAGAGTAAAATCATGTCTATGATATCAAATATTGTTGAGAGGAATCAGAAGCAAGCTAACGTGAGAGACTCATTCTTGAAACCCAGACTTATGAATATTAGACCAGAATATAAAAACGATAATAGGCTATTGGTTTTTATTTTCCGAACCAGTGGTAAATAAAAAAATGACTTTCAATAAGTATTATTTAATATAATGATTTCTTATATTTACGCGAACACTACACATTTAAATAAAACTAGTTTTACGGATTTTATCGCGTATATTAACTTATTTTATAGTCCTGACGTTTCGAGTACTTTACAGCACCCATGGTCACGGGGGACTGAGATATTTGACTGAGATCTTTAGCGAGGATTTGTGGTCTATTAAAATCTAATGTAGTGACGGGGCGATCCTGTACATGTTCACAGACTGCGTCTGCGTCGAAGTCTGCAATAAAATCCGTAAAACTAGTTTTATTTAAATATTATTTAATAACCAATATTGAAGAAAAAATCATTTATTTATTCATTCATACTTTTAATTAAAATTAATATTTCGTCATTCTTTATTCAAATGAAACACTGACTAAAAAAATATTTGCAAAAGTGTCTACCATATTGCTCTAATATTTATTTTTAGGCTCTGTTTACTGAACCGATATGAAATCAATGTACATCTATATCCTACGTTTCGGGTTACAATTGGATATATTGGAAGCCGATCCATTTTATCTTAAACCACCGCTACACTACGATAAAGCCATAAACCCTTGAAAAGGAAAACAACGGCCGTGCGGTATGTTTGTTGTAGTTAAATATGTGCTGATATTTTGTTATCTTTGGATACAACAGAGTATTATAGTTTCCACACTATTAAAAATTAACACAATGCAAGTGTCACAATTGTCATATATTTAATACTAGCTGATCTCCGCGACTTTTTCCGCGTGGAGTTTATTACGATTTGATCTCATGGGTTTTTATTTTTCTGCGCGGAACCCTTATTCTTTTTCTTAAATTCTTTAATATAAAAAAAGAATACCCTAAGTTACTTCTTATAACATTAGCTATTTGTCAGTGAAAGTCCGTCAAAATCGGTCCAGCCATTTCAGATATAAGCTGGTACAAACAGACAGACAGGCAGACAAAAAAAATTGTTATAATATATAATGTTTTATACTTTCATATGCATTTTGTAAAAAGCTGTTATTTAGAATTTTATTTTATATGCATAGATGAACTACGCATAATATACTTCTGAGGAATATAGAGCTGTGGTAGCTCTCTCTCTCTCTCTCTCTCATATAGTTTATCTTTTCAAATTCTTCACTTCCTCCATTTGACATATCTTTGAAATATTATTATTTCTCAGATATACAGGTTCCTTCACTATAGTTTTCGAAGGCTAGGTAAAGGTATATCCATCAAAAAGGGATAGAGAGCCGTCATGCGTTTTCTCAGGGGCTAAGCGTTCGCTATAAGTATCACAGTACGCGAGCAACCCGGGTTCGATCCCCGCCGCCAACAAAACTGGTAACTGCAACTTTAAGTGCTGATTTGATTGCTTGGCGGTGTAGGAAAACATCGTGAGGAAACCTGCATGTCTGAAAAAAAGAAATATTTCTCGAAGACATGTGAAATCCACCAACACCGCATTGGCTTTGTCAAATTAAAATAAACACGAAGACGAAAAACAAGATTACATTTGAAAATAAATCTTATTCAATTTGTAGTATTCGACTTTATTAACCTTTGAAATTCTACAAAAGATTTTACGCGAGGTCTACATTAATTCTGCAATAATTAAAGAATTTTCCACTAGTCATTATTCACCGTTACCATTTTCATTTTAGTTTTGATATAAAATAAAACATTAGCACGTTAAAATACATTTGGTCTTCTATCGAGTTATCAAAGTATGTGTGCAGAACTTAAAGATGTTGCAATCAGCAGTCTCAGCAGCATTTGGACTTGTTCCAAGCTTGGCCGTATGTCTAGTCTTTGCAGTTGACAGATACTGTCTTTAGTTGGAATTACTTTTGTCCTTATCTTAATCTTATTTCTTCCCACTTTATTAAGATTCAATATCAATCACAAAGAAAACAAATTAATACTGTAATTGTGTTCTTTTATATTGTCCTTAAATAGAAAAATAGTGAGGCAAAACAAAATGGATAGTATGGATAATACTGGATAAGAGGCATTCCATCTTAGTCCTCAGGGGTGGGAACGCATCAGCATTTTGATTCTTAATTGAGGATAAATGTAGATGTCTATGGGCCACAGCATTTTTCATTTTTCATCAGGTGGACTGCGTGATCGTTTCTTACCCTTATTCTATAAAAAAACAAACATAAAAATCCAGACCCGGAACCATTATTGAACAAAATCACTTATTCAGTGCTGGATTTGTACCCGCAGCCACACAACGCCACAGCCAAAGCAACGCAAGCAACTGCGGTTCTGATCCGTCAAAATTAGGCAGTAAAATAACAGAAAAACTATTTTAAAAACCCTTAAACAATTGTTAATATTTAAAAGTACTAGACATTTTCAAAACAAATATAATAATTGTTACTGACCAAATTTTTGTCACGGCGGCCAGTCAACAGAAACTAGCCATCTGCGCAGGACAGAATTATAGATCCCTTCGTACTCGTAAGTGTGAAAAAACAGGGTATAAAGATATCAATGTAATCATTCTGCTAATATTATATGTTGGACATCTTCTATAATGTGACAAATATTGCAATTGGGCAAGTCTGCTTTTTTCATCAAAAATTCAAATTTGTTATTAAGGTAGTGCCCAGAACGTAACCTATGAGTAGTAATTATATAGTTTTTATTCATTTCAATATTATTATACCATCGTATGTGAAGAGGCTGACTTTGAATTGTTTCATACCATATTCCTTTTTCCTTGCTTCTTTCATCGAAATACTCTCTAAATTTATCATAACAAAGGTTTTGAATTTTGTCAACTTTTCCATGTAAACTGTTATAATATTTAATTAGATTCCTTATTTATTAAGTTTTATTAATTTGGTATCAGTAAGATGCTGTAGCCCATCTTCTGTTTCATTTCCCTCTTTCGCCTCTCACGACACCCACGGGATGATATG
This sequence comes from Parnassius orleans, assembly GCA_029286625.1. Classification (NCBI taxonomy): domain Eukaryota; kingdom Metazoa; phylum Arthropoda; class Insecta; order Lepidoptera; family Papilionidae; genus Parnassius; species Parnassius orleans. Next base: position 270,897 of record JAGSMP010000266.1, on the reverse strand, counting down.
GGGTAGTGGATTCTATTACACAGTTACAACGGCTGCGTAAGACAAACCTCTAACCCAAATAAAATACTGTTTGTAATTAATTATTAGAATAGTTAGAAATCAGCGACGCAAATCAGGACTTTCTTCACTAAACACATTGTAAGTCAGCAATTCGTTGAAAATACCAGGTAAAGGTTTTGACCCCAGAACATGGTTTTATTCTGAATAAATTGCGATACGAAACCGGTAACCATCGAGTAACCGTGGTTTTCGGCTGATTTTTCATTCTAAGATGAACAGACAGCGTATATTAACCAACTTCAAAAAATAAGGTTTCCAATTTGAATTAATGTTTTTTATATATTATATGTCAATTGTGATCTTAATGATCCTTTTTTATGAAATAGGTTAGTCAGTTTACTACTTCCGGGATGGTTTCATATAAATTTGAAGCAAAAATGTCACAAGTAAGGGCGACAAAATAGGAGATGAAATTTTTATCCTAACTATTTATGGACGACATTGGGATTGTAATACTCCTTAGCAAACTTAAAAAGGTAATAAATTACTTTTATGAAAAGTGAATGATGACTTTTCGACAGTACCCTAATGGCAGGGTGCGCACCGTAAATATACACAGCTTATAATAATATTTAAAAAAAAAAGCTAAGCAAACACGGCACATCAAGTTATTAAAATTACTCCCATACTAAGGATCTCTTAAATGCTAACATGTTTTAACAAAAATGTCTTCGTAAATACAGGCATTGTTGTACGTATTCCACATTCTCAGTAAAAGACTGTTCTTTGAATCTTTTTTGCTAGTGACATGCTAATTAATTGACGGCGACATACTATACGTGTTGGAACTTTAAAATACAATATATCCAAAAACTGACAAAGGTGGTCTTCGAAATTTTAAAAAGTACATATAGCTAAAAAAATAAACATATAACTATATATATTTATATATTGTATGTATTTAAGTATATATTTATATATGTATATATTTTTAACCCTTTATATTTTGATCTATCTCTGTTTAGCCTAATGGTTGACTGGTTGAATGCCATATGGCATTAAGTCCGCCATATGTACTACTTTGTGCATGAATGTGTAAATAAATAAATAAATATAAATCGCCGATCATTCTGCGTCGTTTTAGATTGTAATTTTGTACAAACTAACAGCATATTCAGGTAACTGAAATATTATACAATTTACAATACATAACAATATAAATTATCTATACAAATAAATAAAATTGAAGTGTCTGTTTGTAATGTCAAAATAACAGCTTTTACTAAATGCATAGGAAAGTACGAAAAAAATGAAAATGAAAATGTTTATTTGTCTCAAAACAGTTACATGGATTATAAATGAGACATCCCCAGTAAGTAATTGATAATACTTGTATTGGGGTCAAAGTAAATACGGTACTTATAACAAAAACACAAAAATAAATAATCTATACAAATAAATACAATTGAAGTGTCTGTTTGTAATGTCAAAATAACAGCTTTTTACTAAATGCATATGAAATTATATACGGTACTTATAACAAAAACACAATTTTTTAAATTTTGTCTGTCTGTATGTCTGTTTGTTCCGGCTAATCTCCGAAACGGCTGGACCGATTTTGATGAAACTTTCACTGGCAGATAGCTAATGTTATAAGGAGTAACTTAGGCTACTTTTATTTTAGAAAAAGAATTAGGGTTTCGCGTAAAAAAATTAAAACCCATAAAATCCAATCGTAATGAATTCCACGCGGGCGAAGTCGCAGGGAACAGCTAGTATGTTTATAAAAATAAAAAAACAATCAAAAATATCAAAACAAAATGTCTATGGGTCGCAGCAACCACTTACCATCAGGTGGACTGTGTGCTCGTTTGTCACCCTATCCTATAGTTGTCAAACTTTCAATATTTTCTTGGTCAAAAGCTTTTCCGGTAAATCTTTTCACTTTAGTAAGCTACAGATTATTTTCGTGAGTTAAGGCCAGAAGAGACAGAAGAAAATATTTACATTTCGTTACGCAGAAGGGATCTAACCCACAAAATCTACTTTATAGACACTTGAAGCTATAAAGTAGATTTTGTGATGATGTCTTACCTCGATTTGTGTTTATTTTGTTTGATTAAGCCTGCGACATTTATGTTGCTCTCATATACTAAATATGTTAAAGTAAGGATTCTTGTGTAATTTAGGTGTATTCGTATTTAACATATTTTTCACCTACGTCAGAATTAGATCTTTTTTGCGTAACTACGTCGACGTTTTATTGACTTTCAATGTGGTAAAGGAACCCAAATAATACCAGAAAGGTAAATACTAAGAAAACTTTTAGGTAGTGATAGAACAATTAATCCTAAAATATTTAAAAAATATATATTTTTAGTTTATTCTATTTAACATTTATTATATAGTTTATTCTATTAAACCTTTGTTATAGCTAGGAATGGTATCAATTCTGAGTTCATATAAGACTAATGCTTTTAGTGTTTACTGAATGATGGCAAAGTAAGAGGGTCCATCACTCTATTTCGTTCCGTGAGTGTCGTGAGAGAGGATATGCTAGAGGAAACGTATGACATCCAATAGATAGATAGATAGATACGTGGTAGAGCCATGCTGCAGCTATATTATGGTTGTAACACAAATTGGTCGGCTCGACCAGGGAAGGACCATGCTCTCACAGAACACCAGCGTAAAATATCAGCTTAATGCCGCTGTGTTTTGAATGGTGAGTGCAGAAAACCGGAGACCTGTGTTATTGGAAACCAGGCATTCCATCTTGGTTCTCAGGGGTGACAGCGCGTCTGCATTTTTATTCGTAATGGAGGATTAAATGTAAATTTCTTTGAGCGGCAATAATGATCAACAATATTCTCGTTTATCACCCTTGTTCTATAAAAAAATAGATGACCGTATAACCATCTAGTTTATGCCAGGCATAAAATATACTGATCGCTGACGCAAAGCAGCGTTGAAGGTGCAAAGTGCCACAGCGTGGAATTTTACGGTCTAATAAAGAAGAAGAAGAAGAAAAGAAGTGTTCTTATAAATAGGGTATAATGGAGTATAATGGTTTTCCTAATTGCAACTTTATTTCCCGATGGATCATTGGTTGCAAGTTGTGATCTTGATTGACGACCAGCTTTTTTTTATAAAGTACGGGTGACAAACGAGCACACAGTCCACCAGATTGTAAGTGGATGCTATGGCCCATAGGCCCATCACATTTATTCTCATTTAAGAATCAAAATGCAGATGCGTTGTCACCCGTGAAGACTAAGATGGAAAAACTCACCAAACACAATGGATTTTACAACAATTAACAAAATAAACATCATATTCATTTCAGTCTCCATCATCCATCATTACAGCCTTTTACAAATACACAGACCTTGACCAAGGTATACAACAAAGCATGGTCCTGGGATAACTGCATCCATCAACTTTCTGTATCTCTTACCAGATCGTCACTCTATCTAGTGGAGGGCCGCCGTTTTTACATGTGGAAATGCCTACGCATACCCGCCTTGCGTGGGGGCAAGGACGGGTTGTGTCGGACTCACACTGACTGAGTGGACTGTGCGGCGAAGGTGGAACACCATGGGGTGTGCATGGTGTTCCACCTTCGCTGCATATTGGCAGGGCCACGAGAATGCGGCGAAGGCATCTTTCGCACACATCCGCGGCCTCACCAGCGCCGGACGCTCCATGGCAGCTCCTCCTCAAGGAGGACTTCTCCTCCCCCTTTTCCTTCTCAGGTAAGGTGCACCAGGAACACAAAGCACGTCTTTCTCCGCGGCCTCTAACTCCGACTGCGTAACGAAACCCCCGAGTCCGATACGTGGAGGCCATGGAGCCAGGAAAAACGAGCACTTGAAAGCACTAGATTTCCCGACCCCAGCGTCGAATTTGGTCTCTGGCTCCGCCGCCAACCATGTTTCGGCCGCGGAAGGTAGGGAGAGCGGCACCTCGCCGTACCGACACTCCTCTTCCCCCGCGACTTCACCATCACCGCATCAACGGTGCGGCCTCGCCAGAGTCGCGGAGGACAGAGGAGTGGTGTATCGCCATACCAACACTCCTCTTCCCCGCGACTCACCTCGGCAGCAGCGGTAGAGGAGAGCACCCCTCTCGTTGCAGCCCACCAACACATCCGAGTGGACTCGCCAAGCCCACTCGGATGAATCTTTCGGTTTATAATTTGCAATTGGGTCCCGCCTGCTACTAAACTTAATGCGGGTCTTTAACTTTCAGCTCATAATATAGTCTGTTAAACCGAAGTAGAGTTTACTTTGTTTATTTTATTTATTTTATAGAATAAGGGCTACAAACAAGCACACAGTCCACCTGATGGTAAGTGGATGCTGTGGCCCATAGACATCTACATTTATCCTCGATTAAGAATCAAAATGCAGATGCGTTGTCACTCGTGAAAACTAAGATGGAATGCCTCTTTTCCAGTAAAAAGGGTCTCCGGTTCTCTACACTCACCATACGAAACACAACAGTGTTAAGCTGCTATTTTACGCTGGTATTCTGTGAGAGCGTGGTCCTACCACGGTCGAACCGACCCATTCGTGGTACAACTATACTACTAATATAGCTGCAGCATGGCTCTACCACGTAAAAACCGATGTGGAGTAGGACTGTTTGATAATTAAATTACTAGTTTTAATTTTTTTTATTATACTTTTTAATATTGTATATAATAAAATATTGTATACTAAATTAAAACATATAACTCATATATATTTTAGTAATTTCCTTTTAATTTACTTTATATTGGTAGCCTACTCGATAGGTTTGGTTAATTTTTTTTATTAACGTATTACTATTTCGCGCCAAAAATCCGCAATTTTAAAACGAATATAACGATACCTTAACTGTCGAAATCCATCTAGCCGTTTGTAAGATACTAGGTAATAAAGAAATTTACAGACACACATACATACAAGATACGCGTGAAAAACATAACCCTTCGTTGGCAGTCGGGTAATAAAAAGGTAAAAGCATAAATGACTTTCAATAAATTCTTGTAATCTATACTAAATAAAAAAATTCAATATCAGGATTACTTATTTTAGTGATATAATTTCATAATTATATTTTGTTTACTACAATATGCTTTACATATTCAGTGAATTGTACGAATTCACGAAAGCCCTAATTTCTCGTTTAATTCTCATGGAGCGAAAGGAAACAACAATAATAATAAGTATTTGAAGCAGTCTCTAAGTGAGATTAAGCTTAATTTGTTTCTACTGCGTTTGCGACATTTACTGTGATTCGTTAAAACTGTTGTGAATTTATTTATTGTTTTTTAAAGCCTTTTCATGAATGTGAAAACATTACTAGAATAAATTGTTCCAAGCACAACAGGCTCGCTAGACGAGTTGGTGAGGACACAACAGGACACGACTTGTCGTAGCGGTGGGGGTGGGAGCGAGATAGTCGTGGCTTGTTCACCGATGGTAAACAGAGAGGAACACACGTGACTGGCGCGAGGTGGACTCTTCGCGTTGACTCTCTGAGCCCACTTTGATTACCTGTTAGTAGACTGTAGCAGAGGGGTGTTCCACACAATGGTGAGACCATTCAAAGCCGAGGAGGAATTGCGGGGGAAGAAGAGTAAGCCAATGCGCCACTCACCCTCTCCACGACTCTAGAACGTGAGCACCGCCGCACTAGAGAGATAGAGGCCGCGGGAGGAGGAATGTCTGTCTACCCTCCGCGACCGAAATTAGGTCAGCGGTGGTGCCATAGACCAGATCCGACGCTGTAGTCAGGATAATTGGTGCTTCCTAATGTTTTCAAGTTTTCTGGCCCCATGGCCTCAACGTATGGGACTACGGAGAGTTCAATGCGCAGTAGGAATTAAATGTCGCGGAGGAAAGCGCCTTGTGTACTGATGCGCCTTATCTATGAAGAAACCCCTCCCGAGTTGTCCTTTCCAAGGAGAAAAAATTTGTCACCCTAAGGGTAGGAAAATAGGGCATGCAGTTTTTAATGTAACTATTTAGTCGATAATGTAATTCTTACTTCGAACTTGTGATATTCCTTAGTCCACCCAAAAGGGTAATAAACGGCCAAGTGCGAGTCGGACTCGCGCATGAAGGGTTCCGTACCATCGTAATACACGTTTCTATACTAGAATTATGTTGTCCTTGCAGTTTGGGTCATAAATCATCGGACTATTTCGCTCTCTCTCCCACTCACGGGCCTTAGGGGCGAGCATAGTGATGCTCATTATCGTTGTCGATAAGCGTTATCGATAGTGTATTTAGTTTTGTCATTATGTGGGTTAGTGATAAAAATGAAAAAAAAATAGATAAAACAACGTATTTATTAAAATAATAATAATAATGATTTAAAATAAATTATTAATTAGGTATCTATGTATTAAAAACTATAAGTACAAATGTTTGGAATGTAACAAGATATATTAAAAACAATGTATGCTTCACACAATCTTCCCAGTTCTGTTGCGAAACGTTTGAAATTGCTCACTTCGACATTTCAACGTCTGCAATTTTAAAAGTGCTGTTTTTAGTGGCAACTTCATTTTTTGCTTGAGCCCATACCAACTCAATTGGATTATATTGGCAATGGTAAGGTGGTAAGCGAATCACTTCGTGTCCTGACTCCAAAGCTAACTGATCCAATATGTATATTTTTTCTGGTAAAACAACAAAAACGCACCCATAAAAACAAATACTTAAAAGAAAACAAATGTATTGCAAACTTTAAATAATAAAACTTCTCCCTTTATACACTCTTTTTTAATTTTGTCGTCCGCTCTAACACTCACACCACATATCGCCGCAGCAAGTTCACGAGAACGGCATAAATTAACACTTTGTAACTTTTCGGGATCTATTATCGTTTCAGTGAAAAAAGTCAAAACATTGTTGATAACAACACGTGCTTGTGCTGGTATATTGGTGCCAACAGGCAAAATATTATTTTGAATAAATTCTGCCGTTTTGGTACAAAAACAAAGGAGTAGCCATTGTGTCACTAAAGAAATTCAGAGAGCCTTCGATGATTCATTTGTTGTTATCGATAATGACGTTGCGCTCGCGCAGCATGCTCACCGCCCTGACCCCAACTGCACGGACAAAATAATTTTACTATAGTAGTGGAGCCCCTTTTAAATTTAATTTATTTCAATTTTTATTATTTGTTGTTATAGCGGCAATAGAAATACACATTCTGTGAAAATTTTAACTGTCTACCTATTACGGATCATGAGATACAGCCCGCTGACAGACAGAAGGACGAACAGCGGAGGCTTAGTGATGGGGTCCTGTTGGTACCCTTTTGGGTACGGAACCTTAAAAAGTAACTTAAAAAAAAGTATCAACCGATTTCAAACACTAAAAATTTATATTTTATATAATAATATTATATAAAATATATATCAATTTTTACACTGACGTCAGTCATTTTTTTTTTTCCTTTTATTTTTTGAAGTTTTACTTTTTATTATAAGTATTTTTAAATGAGAAACTTCTTCTATAAGTTTAGTATTAAATACAGTAATAAAAGTCATAGAAAAATTCGTAGTCACTTTTTTTAATCTTAAAAATAAATCGGAAATAAAAACGCCTGGATATATTTCCTAATAAATATAATTATAACAAAATAATAAGTGTTGTAAGTTTACAACCATTTTCTTTATTAAAATATTTCCAGAAGCATTGCTGCAAAATAATAAAGCCGTAGGAAAAGAAAGGTATCAAATTAAGGACCTCAATAAAGGAAACAAATGTGTTGTAGAGATAAACATTAATGGCCGACAATGTTTATTATTGCACCGGATCCTTTTTATTGTTATTAAAAGTTATCTGATAAGCCGCATTCTCTGTATGAGCATTTCATTGTCAGGTTTACCCAAATAACTTTTATTCCCTTTTGTCTTACTCTCGAAAACAAGTTCCGTCTTCTTAGAAGAACTAGCGTCATTATTGTGTGAAAAATAATGTTATTATTCATCATAGATTATTATACACTCGTATTTATATAATATAAATATTTTTATAATATACAATATTAAATACTATAATAAAAAAAACTAAATATATTTTATATTCAATATAAATTACATGTAATTCTTATTGAATGTCATTTATTACTTTTACCACTGGTTCGGAAAAAAACCTCTGTCCTAGGAAGAACCAGCAACGGTTGTACAAACTATTTACAAAATTTATTTTAGAAATAGCTTGGAAGCGAATATTTTATTCACTTTGATCTTGTGATTTGAATTAAGATTTATAAAGCTTTCTTTTTGATCTGCTTCACCATCTGTTTTAGATAATTGGCATTGCCAAATGTTACAAAATTTTACGCAAGATATAAAGAACTATGGTTTCCGCACGGAAAATAATAATATATATTTGTTCGGAAAAAGGCGCTTAGACTTGGAGTAGCGGAAACAAGCTCGACTTAATCAATCAATCAAAGACCCATACTTACACCAAACATTTTTAGATAATCATCCGGCATGTCTTTTTATCCCATTAAAATGTTGGTTATTAGAGTGAATGTTTTTGTTAGGCTAAGCGCTTTACCATCGTTGGCTGAATCACCACTTACCATTGGGTTGGATAGTATTCAAGCACTGGCTTATAATGTTTAAAAAATAACAGCATCACAATTACCTCATTCAGGTCATAGCTTTCATCAGCAGTCGATTTCAAAATTATTTGTTTAAAATTGAAAGACTTTTGTCGGTATCATTTTCTTGCCAAAATCATAAAATGGATCTTATTATAAAGGGAGTAAATAGAAATTTTGTGTCTACTTGAAACTGTTCCTCATTGTCTTCTTTAAAATTCATCTCCATTTTCAACAGGTTTAGAATTGCGGTCAAACTTTAACCAATTTGGAGAAGAAACAAGCAACCCGTAAAAAATCTTGACGTGGTTGAGCCAAGCTGCAGCTATATTATGTTTGTAGCACAAATAGCATTTAATGAGTGTCGGCTCCACCGGGGTAGGACCACACTATCACAGAATTCCAGCGTAAAATAGCAGCTTAAATCTGCTGTGTTTCGTATGGTAAGTGTAGAGAACCGGAGACATTTTTTACTGGAACGAGGCATTCCATCTGAGTCCTCAGGGGTTACAACGCATCTGCAATTTTATTTATCAGTCGAGAATAAATGTAGATGTCACTTACCATCAGGTGGACTGCGTGCTCGTTTGTACACTTATTGTGCCGGACGGGCGAAACTCGCAGAGTAAGTGTTGTCAAAAATACTGTACGAGTCGCTCACGTCCTGCATTTATAGATTTCGAGGTTCGTCAACCGTCGGTGGGTGCGACTGGGGTGTTACGTATGGTGTCCAATGAAAATGCACAATTTTTAACGAATGGCAAGGCAGTGGCCGATGGTTCGACGGTCTAGCACGGGTGACAACGCATCTGCATTTTGATTCGTAATCGAGAATAGATACAGATGTCTATGGGCCACAGCAACCACTTACCATCAGGTGGGCTGTGTGCTCGTTTGTCACCCTTATCCTATAAAAAAAGTTATCATGGCAAAATTGCGCATATTGAAGCACAATTTTCCTTACAGGACCTTGAGATTGTTGTATATGACATGGGCCGATTCTGCTATCAATTATGGCATAACGAGTTATAGAAGAACTTATAAAACTTACCTTCAAAAAATCTATAGTATACAGACACGATTATTAAAGTTAATATTACCATATAAAATTAAACTGAAATATAAACCCGATTATGATATGTTATTCCAATATTGTAAAGTCATAAATGTACTTGATAAAGCGAAACTAGCTGTTGCCTCTGATTACTGTGGACATAATATGAGTCAATTACAAAAAAGACGTAGACCAAATTTTGTTCGTAACCTGTCGTATTTGCCTCTGTATAAACTCCCAAAAGTGAATAATGAATACGGTAAAAGGGTCTGGACGTACGCTCTTCCAAGCATTCTGAATAAATCGCCTAAGGAAATAACCAAACAATTAGAAAACAAAACATCTCGACAAATAAAAAACATTTTAAAAGTATACTATACTCTTGAAAAGTTTAGAATAGGGGGGGGGGGCATACGTGTGGGTCCACTACCAAACAAAGAATTAAATTAATCGATAGCGCACATAATCTTACCACAAAAACATTGAGCGTTATTTTTATGGAATAGTATAAATGTATGTATGGTAAAATAAATAGTTTGAAATTTAAAAAAAAATTAAAAAGCTTAGATAACAGAGTCAAATATAGCGCTTGGTTTGGAGGTATTGGTACAATGTTAAAACATATTTTTGGTGCTCTAGATGAAGACGACGCTCTAAAGTACGTTGAAGCAATAAAATCTGTACAAAATGATGAAAAACAATTGGCTTCTTTAATGAAAGAAAACATTTTGGTTACTACCTCTGTAATAACATATTATTATAATGATTCATTAAGTAAAATAAAAAACAATGAAGCAAAATTAACTGCAGCTATCGACAACCTCTCTCTTAGAATTAATAATATTTCTAAAATGACTAATAGTCTACAAATATCTACTAATATTAGTGAAATTTTTGACAAATTATAAACTTCAATTTTTACAGTATCTTTTCAATTATCTATTTAGTTAATTATCAATTATATATTTAGAAGATATCATAAATACTATTTTGCCTTAGTATTTTGCTTAGCAGTAAGGATATATTACATCCAGCCGTTATAACGCCACAACAGTTACACCGAGAGCTTGCCGATAACTATAGATATCTACCAAGTAATTTAGTATTGTCTATTTCTTTAGATATTAAGACTATACATTTAATTTTAAGACTTCAAGATTATTTGCTATTATATAAATAATAAAATCATATTTTTTTGCAAATGCCACTGGTAAATGTATAAAATTATATTGACCCTTAAAAGGCAATAATTACCAAGCAACATTTTGGGCGATAATTAGTTATATACATCATTGAAACCAGCAAAAAATTTTTTCTCGTCATTTAAGAATTTTAACACACTTTATGTTCATATTTTCATCTAGTATTTTTTTCCTAAATGCAATGGACTTAAAGACGTAATATAGTAGTATTTTTTCTGCCTAAAAAGGATATATTTTGTCGTTTGGTAATATTTTACCTGCCGTTTTTTTTACTGTTTTTTTATTTAGATAACTATTTCTGAAATAAATTTTGCATAAAAATGAGCTTACACCTGTTGCATGTATTTTGTTTTGTCGCTTATACGCACTGTAAAGCAGATTTTGAGTGGCTTTTGGTAACAAAATATCGCTTAGTCTTCACCAAACTGTCCCATAGGTAACCTAATACCTAATACCTAGTAACTAAAGCTCTAAATTGTTAGGACTTGATCTTAAGGCGACACCGCGAAAAAATGCACCTACTTTCATCGAATAGTATAGGAGTATGACATGACTAACGAAACTGGAATTTTGATATAGGTAAATTCATGTCTTTATCTTGAATTTGCTTGTTCAAAAACACGATTGTATAATTTTGACTCGATCATAATTATTAAAAAATCACTATAGTTGAAATTACAACGAAATTACTTAATCTATATGCTTGGGAATCACTCAAATACGTTCATAACATCAATATTCGTAATTTACTTGCTCATTATTATGATTACTTAAATCAATAATTTTTTAAAAATATTTTAAGATTCTAAGTGATTTCTAAGCGGTCTTAGTCGTCGCGGGCGCTACGCAATTTTAGACCTTATTACGGGGTTTTTGAAGTTTTTATAGAAATTATGTTTCACTCGGGTCAGTCCGGCGATAGCCCGCTTCAACGGTTTTCGATGTGTCGCCTTAATTGTGTTGTTTAATTGAAAGTTTACCAAAATATTGTTTTGATTTTAAAACGTTTTTCTAATTTTAGAATATTTTAAAAACTTGATATCAATTTTCTTAGCCTTTAATCGTCCAGGAATTCCAGCAGTAGTCACTGAAGTACACCATCAAGTCTCTCCATCAAGCCTGGACGTTAGGTCTCATAATAACTAACAAAACGAGCCCAAACTCAGCACACCTAGTTCTACTCTTCCAGGAATTCCAGCAGTAGTCACCGAAGTACACCATCAGGTCACTCTATCAAGTCCGGAGGTAAGCTCTCATCATGACTAACAAAACGAGCCCAAACTCGGCACACCTAGTTCTACTCGTTCAGGAATTCCAGCAGTAGTCACCGAAGTACACCATCAAGTCTCTCCATCAAGCCTGGACGTTAGGTCTCATAATAACTAACAAAACGAGCCCAAACTCGGCACACATAGTTTTACTCGTCCAGGAGTTCCAGCAGTAAGCACCTAAGTACACCATCAAGTCTCTCCATCAAGCCTGGACGTTAGGTCTCATAATAACTAACAAAACGAGCCCAAACTCGGCACACCTAGTTCTACTCGTCCAGGAATTCCAGCAGTAGTCACTGAAGTACACCATCAAGTCTCTCCATCAAGCCTGGACGTTAGGTCTCATAATAACTAACAAAACGAGCCCAAACTCGGCACACCTAGTTCTACTCGTCCAGTAATTCCAGCAGTAGTCACCGAAGTACACCATCAGGTCACTCTATCAAGTCCGCAGGTAGGCTCTCATCATGACTAACAAAACGAGCCCAAACTCGGCACACCTAGTTCTACTCATTCAGGAATTCCAGCAGTAGTCACCGAAGTACACCATCAAGTCTCTCCATTAAGCCTGAACGATAGGTCTCATAATATCTAACAAAGACAAAACACATTACTACAATATTAACGACTTAGGAAGTGTAAAATTGTGCACCAGGAACATTCATCTGTGACGTAAGCAACGTGTATTCGGTGGACGATAAAGGATCCTGTGAACGTCAACTTATATCTAAAGTGATCACTGAAATTCCGTTACAGTGCGAAACTAAATTAATTTTGGAAAATTAGGTATCTGGAATATTCAATCCGACCCAAATAAAATTTGTATAGATTGTATTAAGTCTTAACTATTTGAGGCAAATATTCTGGGCTGAGCATAATTACAATTCCTGATGTTTGTATTGGATTTTGTAAAGGACTATATTGTTACCTATATAAAATATTCTAAACATTACTTCATCCATAAATTATATGCCTGATTATAACCTTATCAATGACACTTGTTGTAATTTTAATAATTTCAACCATGTTTTAGAAAATGTGTCTCCTATTAAGTTACAAAATGTAGATTTTCGATTAATTTATTTCGAAAAATAAAATAATTATTGATTCTTTATTAAGTAGCCTAAAAACAATAAAAAATAAACCTCAAATTATTAAATATGGGACATGACATTGTTCTATCTTTATTTTTATCATTTTTATCTTAATCCTGTTGTATTTTGGATATTTGTGTTTTAAGCTTTTCCGTCGATACCATAACATCCGCCTAGCAAAAAATAATACAAGTAGCACTCCTAAAGTGAAATTCATAAAGAGTTCACCTCAACCTTATTTAAAATTTATACAACCTAGGATTGAATAAGATAGTAATTCTGAATCTAATAATATTGCACCGCTTAGATCCCAAGTTTAAAGTTATGATTGGTGAATTAGTATCTAAAGATTTTATGATATCATCCCTAAAATCTAGTAATGCTGCATTGCCTATTAATATTGTTGGCTTAGCCTTAAGGTTCAGTGAGTATTGCAGTGGAGCAGTTTGGCCACGACAGTCTGTTTCCATCTTCAAACCTGTTCGATTGTCTACGGACTTAAATTAAATTTCAATCCATTTATTTCCGCTCACGACTAAAACTGCTCGGGGCAAGCGGAGCAATAAGATTAAGGCAACTCCTGTCACGCTATCCGAGAATTTTTGCAACATCAGGGACTTCATTCTAACCTTAACGCTGTCCAATACCATCTGGAGACGGCGAAGCCAGCCTTGCTCTTTTAACCGTGACTCACGTGTCTTCTCCGGCTGATACTTCGTATCTCTCCTACCCAGTGTACAAATTAGAACACTCCTTTGTGCCCCGGGCTGAAGTTTGCGTATACGTCAGAGAGGACATCTGTTTTCGACGCCTCGGCAGTCTTGAAGGTACGGACCTGTCCATCCTACATTTCAGCGTTGTTGCTAATTTTGTCACTGATTTGGTACTTCAGGCTACGGATTTTTAATCCATTCTCTGTGGTGTCCATCACCAAACCAGGCAGATCCCAGCCATGGTTTGGTCACTCCTGTAAAATAGCATCGCGTTATAAGCAGGAGTGCTACCGGGCCTGGGCTGACGCATCAAATTCTCGGATGTAAATATCAGCGCCCTTAAAAAGTATAATTCCGCCTCCAGGTTCTTCAAAGGAGTCATTGCTGAGGCAAGGTCTGAGCGCATCGGCAGAATTGGCGAGAAGCTAATTCGCCTTCCTTCGAAAACCCGTGCATTCTGGTCTCGTGCCAAGGCTGTCCAAGGAACTTCTGTCAGCCATCTCTTCCATCTCTACACAGAGAAGACGACTCACTGGCCTATGCCGAATAGGAGAAAGCCGATCTTTTACGCTCTCTCTTGCGTCCAACTCGACTCTCGACGACGGGAGAACACAACTCCGACCATCTCCCGGTGTGAATGCTCCATGCCGGGTGTGTGGCTTACACAGCGCTCGGTTCGCAAAGCACTCTCCTGGACGTCAGCAAGTAGAGTGGGCCTGATGGAGTCCTCCCATTGCGCTGAAGACGTGTGCTCGGAGTTGGCCCGGTTTTAACGCATCTTTTCCGGTACTCCTACTCCCAAGGCGTAGTCCCAAATTCATGCACAGCTTTGGTCCACCGATCCTAAAAAAAGCAACCGCTCAGACTCTTCCAATTACAGGCCTATAGCCATCACCTCCTTGTTCTCCAAAATAATTTAGTCCATTATAAACTGCCAGCTCATGAGTTATCTTAAGGATCACCAGCTGATTAGTGACCACCAATACGGTTTTCGTCGGGGTCGATCAGCTGGTGATCTTCTGATCTACCTGACTCAAAGATGGGCGGAGGCAGTAGAGTCTAAGGGGAGGCGTCGCCCGTTAGTTTGGACATAGCGAAGGCCTTCGATCGGGTCTGGCACAAAGTGCTTCTTTCGAAGCTCATTTCATTTGGGCTTCCCGAGAAATTGTGCAATTGGATCACCAGTTTTCTTGCTGATCGGAGCATCAAGGTCGTAGTAGATGGTGCATGCTCTGATTACACGCCTATTAACGCTGGTGTTCCACAAGGCTGCATGCTATCACCAACACTGTGTCTTCTGCATATCAATGATATGTTGCTAACTGGTAATATATATTGCTATGCGGATGACAGCACTGGTGATGCCTTATACACCGGCCGTGCCAATATTTCTCGGAAAACGTAGCCGAGTACCGAGACAAACTTGTGTCTGAAGTAGAGTCTTTGCTGAACGAAGTCTCGGATTGGGGCGACTAAATCTAGTCCAGTTTAATTGCAAGAAGACACATGTTTGCGCGTTTACCGCTAAAAGAACCTCTTTGTCGTATCTCCTCAGTTTTAAGGCACTCACCTTGCTGCCTCAGCTAGCATCGGAATCCTTGGCAACGACATATCGAATAGTGTGCAGTTTCGTGGTCACTTGGAAGGAAGGCCACATTTTCCTCTAAAAGCTTGGCGTGTAGCAGAGCAGGACAGTATTTCATGCCGGCATCGCTTGCAACTTTACAATGCGCAAGTTCGGCCTCACATAGAATACTGTTTTCATCTCTGGGCCGGGGCACCCTGGTGCCAGCTCCTTTCACTTGACCGCATCTAGCACAGAGCGGTACGAATCGTCGACCACCGAGTTATTTCTGATCAGCTCGATTCACTGGCGCTGCGTAGGGATGTTGCATCCTTTGCATTTTCTATCGCACCTGCCACGGGAATGCTCTGAGGAATTGTTCGGATTAATTTCAGTCGCCAAATTTCACGAATGCATATCGCGTCAATATTCACGATACCATCCTCATCATCTGGATGCTTGGCGGCCCACCCTGTGCGTTTTACTAGGAGTTTTGTTCTTCAAACCTGTTCGGTTGTCTACGGACTTAAATTAAATTTCAATCCATTTATATTACAATCAAATATAGTGTTTTAAAAAAATTTTTTTTTAGAAACATTTAGCGTATTTCCGTATAACAAATCGTAACAGTAACAGTGGTAGAGCCACACGGCAGCTTTAGAACATGGATGGCTGGCTGAACCGCGGTGGTACCACCCCGGTTCGAGCCGGCCCATCCTGTTCTCCTTCACGTTGGTATTCTTCCTGAGCGTAGATGCTCAGGCTGCCCCGCGTATTCTGGGGGGGGGGGGGACAATTCCGCTCACGACTAAAACTCCTCGGGGCAAGCGGAGCAATAATATTAAGGCGAGTCCTGACATGCTATCCGTGAATTTAATCGATCGAGACGGCGAAGCCAGCCTTGCTCTTTTTAACCGTGACTCGGGTGTCCTCTCCGGCTTCTCTGCTACCCGGGGTACAAATTAGAACACTCCTTTGTGCGCCGGGCTGGAGTTTGCGTATACTTTAGAGGGGACATCTGTTTTCGACGCCTCGGCAGTCTTGAAGGTACGGACCTGTCCATCCTACGGCTGCGCGTAGACAGCTAGGACCATCCCCGCGTCTAGGGGTGCCCCTATAGGTCCCATAACGGTAATGCCAAAACAGACCGACTCATCGACCACGTCCAAATGGACACAGATTCCTTGCTACAGCAGATTCGATCCGCAGAGACCGTAATCCTTGGCGTTTTTAACGCCCACCACGCCGAATGGCTCGGTTCACGTTTAACCGAGCCAAAAAAAAACCTATCATGCGGGGAGATCTGTTTATGACTTTGCCTTGGCATATGGTCTTACACAGCTGGTTACTTCGCCTAGGCGGATTCCAGATGTGGAGGATCACGCACCTTCCCTTTTGGACCTTCTGCTGACTTCTCATCCGGACGGATTTCAGGTTTCCGTTGACGCCTCTCTAGGCTCGTTGGACCATTGTCTTGTCCAGAGTGTGGTGCCACTCATACTAATGTCGAGGTTGCATTATGCAGGCTGCCGCCATGTTTGGCACTATAGGTCGGCCGATTGGGATAGGATGAGGTCTTTTTTTGCATCCTACCCTTGGGAGCGGGTTTGCTTCTCGCCGGACGATCCCAGCGTTGTTGCTAATTCTGTCACTGATTTGGTACTTCAGGCTACGGATTTTTTAATCCATCCTCTGTGGTGCCCATCGCACCAAACCAGGCAGATCTCAGCCATGGTTTGGTCGCTCCTGTAAAATTGCATCACGCTATAAGCAGGAGTGCTAACGGGCCTGGGCTGACGCATCAACGTCGCGGAATGTAAATACCAGCGCCCTTAAAAAGAAGTATAATTCCACTTCCAGGTTCTTCAAAAGAATCATTGCTGAGCCAAGGTCTGAGCACATCGGCAGAATTGGCAATAAGCTAGTTCACCTTCCTTCGGGAACCCGTGCATTCTGGTCTCGTGCCAAGACTGTCCAAGAGAACTTCTGTCAGCTATCTCTTCCATCTCTGCACAGAGAGGACGACTCACTGCCCTATGCGGCATAGGAGAAAGCCGATCTGTTACGCTCTCTCTTTGCGTCCAACTCGACTCTCGATAACGGGAAGAACACACCTCCGACCATCTCGCGGTGTGAGTGCTCTATGCCGGATGTGCGGGTTTACACAGCGCTCGGTTCGCAAAGCACTCCTCTCCCTGGACGTCAACAAGTAAAGTGGGCCTGATGGAGTCCCTCTCATTGGTCCGGAGTTGGCACCGGTTTTAACGTGTCATTTCCGGTACTCCTATTCCCAAGGCGTAGTCCCAAATTCATGCACAGCTTTGGTCCACACGATCCCTAAAAAAGGCGGCCGCTCAGACCCTTCCAACTACTGGCCTATCCCCATCACCTCCTTGTTCTCCAAAATAATTTAGTCCATTATAAACTGCCCGCTCATGAGGTACCTTGAGGATCACCAGCTGATTAGTGACCGCCAATACGGTTTTCGTCGGGGCCGATCAGCTGGTGATCTTCTGGTCTACCTGACTCATAGATGGGCGGAGGCAGTAGAGTCCAAGGGGGAGGCATTGGCCGTTAGTTTGGATATAGCGAAGGCCTTCGATCGGGTTTGGCACAAAGTGCTTCTTTCGAAGCTCCCTTCCTGTGGGCTTCCCGAGAAATTGTGCAATTTGATCACCAGTTTCCTTGCTGATCGGAGCATCAAAGTCGTAGTAGATGGTGCATGGTCTGATTACACGCCTATTAACGCTGGTGTTCCACAAGGCTGCGTGCTATCACCAACGCTGTTTCTTTTGCATATCAATGATATGTTGCAAACTGGTAATATTCATTGCTATGCGAATGACAGCACTGGTGATGCCTTATACACCAGCCGTGCCAATATTTCTCGGGAAAACGTAGCGAGTACCGAGACAAACTTGTGTCTGAAGTAGAGTCTTTGCTGAACGAAGTCTCGGATTGGGGCCGAATAAATCAAGTCCAGTTCAATCCCCAGAAGACACAAGTTTTCGCGTTTACCGCTAAAAAGAACCCCTTTGTCGTATCCCTTCAGTTTCAAGGCACTCACCTTGCTGTCTCAGCTAGCATCGGAATCCTTGGCAACGATATATCGAATAGTGTGCAGTTTCGTGGTTACTTGGAAGGGAAGGCCACATTTTCCTCTAAAAGCTTGGCGTGCTCAGCAGAGCAGGACAGTATTTCATGCCGGCACATCGCTTGCAACTTTACAAAGCGCAAGTTCGGCCTCACATGGAATACTGTTCTCATCTCTGGGCCAAGGCACCATAGTGCCAGCTCCTTTCACTTAACGGCATCTAGCGCAGAGCGGTACGAATCGTCGACGACCGAGTTATTTCTGATCAGCTCGATTCACTGGTGCTGCGTAGGGATGTTGCATCTCTTTGCATTTTCTATCGCATCTACCACGGGGAGTGCTCTAAGGAATGGTTCGGATTAATTCACGAATGCACATCGCATCAAAATTCACGATACTATCCTCATCATCTGGATGCTTGGCGGCCCACCACTGTGCGTTTTACTAGGAGTTTTGTTCCTCGTACAACTTCTCTGTGGAATTGCTTACCAACAGCAAATTTTCCAAACCGATACGACTTAGGGACCTTTCTAAAAAGCTGGCAACGTACCTGCAATTCCCCCGGTGTTGCGGTTGTGCATGGGCGGCGGTAGTCACTTACTATCAGCCGTCAGGTGAGCCGCATGCTCGTTTGTCTCCTCTTCTATATAATAAACAGATCGATTCCCTTTCGATTTCACTCCGTATTTACTTTCGCCGTGTTTCCTTTACACGAGTGACATATATGACATATGTATATTTGACGGCTTTATTTTGTGACATTTCGTAAGTCTGAAAATTAGAATTTTTTAACAATTTTATACATATATACCAACAGCTTTTCTTTGTTCTGACTGAAGCTGTATGGAAAGCTTCCTAAGAAGGTGACAGCTGGTAAGCATAACCTGGAAGAGTGATCGTCCTTCTAGGTTTCTTACGCCTGGCGTAAATTAATGCATATACCGTCAACTATTGGGATGACTCATAACATCATTTTAGCTTATCCCACAGTCGCCTCCTACGACACCCACGGAAAGAAATGTGGTGATGGATTTTCTTATATTTTGTATAATAACTTCTTATTCATAGTTAATAGAACCGAGGTAGCTAAGGAGCTAAGCGCTGGCCGTTAATTTCACAGTACAAAGCAAGCCCGAGTTCGAACCCTGTCGGCACTAATGAAATTCCTATTTGCAATTTTAAGTGCCAATTTAGCACGTGTTCGGCCGTGTGGGAAAACTTCGTAAGGAAACCTGTACGTTTGAGGAATATAAATATTTTGAAACCATGTGAATCCCACCACCGTGTTTTATATAATATTATTATATTAAATTGTTATAATTTATATAAATTTTAAGGTGAAAGTAGTCTGAGTTAATATGTGACATTGAGGCGTTAAACACCTCAGTCTCTCCGTGAAAATACGCCTGTATAGTCCTGCAATATACTCTAAAAGCACGGAATATAAAAATCAATAAAAACCATACAAAAAGTAGTTTACCTTTTAATATTCAGTCATACTCATATCACAATAATACGGACAGATGATACTAATTTTCGTAGAATAATTTTGAAAAGGTATCAAGAGATTTTAACACTTATCCTTGCCTTCTAAAAATTGACAGTATATTTAAAAAATAGTTTACGATGGCAAATATTATTTACTAGAATTACAAATTGCTAGTAAAGTAAGATAATCTTATTAAACTGTATTAAGAGGGAGTAATGCTAAATCATTGACCTTATCTGAAGCAATAGAAGGGCGACCATAAACTGAAATGTCAATAAGATAAGGGAAAATTGTACGGAGACAAAATTGCGTAACCATGTTGACGGTTCCATAAAATAAATTATACCCTTTTGACCTTTATCCGCTTTGTGGTATTGTAAAAACACAGACCGTCAGTATTATAATGTTCTGAGGTAAGTTTCGAATGTTATACGATAAGGACGAAATTTGTGGGTTGAATGGTTATATTAGCACCTGTTGGAAAGAACCACCAGATTAGGTATAGCTTCAAAAAGAAAGATGCAATTAATACCAGATATCTCGATCCGTAGGCGGAGAGTGGCGGTTCCGAAGAAAGCATAATATCCCTACTACTTACTAATAATGAGGCATCAACGAACATAATTTGCTCCGCAAAACTATCATGGTAAATACATTTTACAGTTGGAGAGCCTATAAGTAAGGGGTGGGCCGGCCATTTAAGATTTGGAATTAGAATCGCCTATAAAAAAAAACTAATGAATATTTTTCAAAGTTATGAGTTTGTTAGAAAGACTGAATCTTTCCATTTAGGAGTGGAAGACAACATCAATCAAATGACTGCCACGGCTAGCCTTACAATACCCCATTCGATCAGTCCAATTTTTCACTACATTTTCGATTGTTTGGGCCTCTATTTCGTCAATGGCAACTTCGATTTCATGTTTAAAGTCGTCAATCGTCTCTGGATGGTTAGCGTAATACTTTTTCTTAACGGTTACCTACAAAAAAAGTACAACAGAGTCAAATCGCAGTTTCGAGGTGGCCAATTGACATCAGCAATTCGGCTGATTATGCGATTTTTGAAAACAGAGTGCAAAAGATCGATTGTTACGTTGGCTGTGTGGCACGTTGCGCTGTCCTGTTGAAACCAAATATCGTGTACAGTCACTCGTTGTGGATGCATTGGTTTCTCCACGATGACGTGTGGATTTTCTGAGCCCCAGATACGATAATTTTGCTTATTGACGTATCCTATGAGGTGGAAATAAACTTCATCTGAAAAGATAATTTTTCGGTAAAAATGTTCATCTTCGATCAAGCGGTCTTTGGCCCATTGAGCAAACCAAAAACGCATCGAATGATCATGTGGCTTCAGCTCTTGCACTAATCGAACTTTGTACGCATTCAAACCGAGATCTTTTTGCAAAATTCTTCTCAAAAAGTACGTCAAATGTTTAATTCTTGAGAACGATGACGAGTTGATGTTGATGGTTGTTCACGCACACTCTGAGCAACAGCAGCGATTTTTTCGGTTCAGCGCACTGGACGAGTACGTACACGGGTTGTTTTATCCAACAACAATCCAGTTTCACGAACTCGCTTCACAAATTGATCCGCAAACTGCGATTTTGGCACATCCTTTTTGTGAAATTTTTTTCGTAAATTTCTTACTCAAACTGTAAGACACCGCTTTGGAAATAACTTTTTAATATTTCCCAAATTCGTTCAAGAGAAAAGCAACCCATTTTATAAGTGTCAAACATAAAACTAACATTCTGTCCCATGGAAAATGTCATCAAACGTACCAACCTCAAAATAACCTACAGTTCCAATTCCAAACGTTAGTTGGCCCACCCCTGTAGCAATGAACTGCGCCGGGCTGATAAAAGAAATTAAAATAATATGATCTTTTTTTTAGAAACTTGCAACATTTTGCTTAAACGTCGATTTTGAAAAGGGTTTTTAAAAGGAGACACATCCCTGGAGACCTGAATTTATAATTGTTGTACTAATATGCGCTTAAAGGATAAATTCGTGACTTATCTAGTTAGAAGAGCAGCACAGCACTTACGTTTCTCACACAATTGCGCACAATTAGGACCTCTTTAAAGTAGGTAAGGCTCACCATTTTATTTTTCACGCGGATTTTAGCTATTAGTATTTGGGATTTCCGCAAAATGACCGAAATATTGGTCCTTGCAATAATCAGTGAAACGGGACACCGATAAAATATGATATTTCAGCCACCGCAAAGATGAATTTATCGAGTAATTCATCATAATTGCCACCAATCCATCACAATTATTTTGCTGAACTTAGGCTTCCCAAAGGAATACCATAAAATGCGTCCATCGAACTACCACATATCTTATGTAATAATTAGCTACTAGCAATTTATAAAAGAAACAAAACGATTCCCGTAAATTTTATACATATTTACTCGCATTGACAAACAATTTTAACATGTGAAAGGGGAATTGTACGCGTAGAAGATATAAAGTGATATATGTGGGTCGGATAAGAATCGCTTCGTCATTTATAGTTCAAGTAAGATTTGTCTCTACGGAGGATTTTTTATGATACTGTGGCATTATGAAGCTTTTTCCCCTTATTTATTTGCAACAATTAAATTCTTAACATATTATGTTAGAATAGATAGATAGAATATTGCACACAAACAAAAAAAATTGGTACAAAGGCGAACTTAATGCCGAAAAGACATTCTCTGCCAGCTAACCTTTGGTAGTATGGTGAGAGGTATGGGTAGAGCCGCAAGAGAAAAGACTAACTTATTTACACATGTTAGTTTATACATATACACACATATACGAATATATACATATACATTCATATATTCAAATATATATATATATATATATATATATATATACATACTATACCAATAAAATACATACAATATAGTATAGAAAATTATAATATATAAAGTAACAATATTAATCAAGTAATTTTAAATAATGTGCCTCAACCTTACGTTTAAATGTATTTATTGAGGGAGCATCTTTTAAATCTCGTGGAAGGTTATTCCAAAGTGTAATTGATGATACCGTAAAGGAATCCGTGTAGTATGTAGGTTTATGCATCGGGATAGTTAGAATTTTGTTGGTCATCGAACGGGATAAGCTTAAGTATGAAAAACGCTCTTTCAGATAAGCTGGGGAACAAGGATTGTGAAGAATATCATACAAAGTGCTTAGAAGGTGTGTATTCCGGCGAAAACGGATGTCGAGCCACATAAGTCTTGAGCGAAATTGTGATATATGATCAAACTTACGCAGGCCAAAAATATAGCGTATGCACAGATTGAGCAAACGGTCGAGTTTGCTAAACAGCTCCTCAGTTATATTTGGATAAGCAATATCAGCATAATCTGTTGTTATATTTTGTTTGTGTGTTACATTTTGTTACTAGACTATTAAAGAAACAAACAATTGCGTTTTGAATATACTGGCAAATTGAATTTAGGCATAATGGATATATATTATGCCTAAATGCAATCTGTAAAAAAGTTCGAATATCTACGAGAAAATTAATGAGTTGCATTAGAAGAAAGTATCATTTAGTGGCGAAGTTAATAAAAAATGCATTCCATGGAGTGATCTAAAGCCCTTTCAGTTTGTTTCACAGATCTATTGAAGAACTCGCAAAATTATATGACACGTAGTCCCATAGCCAATAGAAATGAGTTATACTATGTAATTTAAGAGCTTTTCATTGTTACGAGTATTATGGCAGGTAATCTCAAACGCTGCAGAGCATATAAAAAGTTATAGATGCTTTTGTGTGAAAAAACTTGTTTAGGCGAAAGGATTTTCCTTACTGTAAGTAACAAAGTTTAATTCTTATAAAAAAAAGAACTCTTAAGGAAGCACCTCAGCTTCTGTCTTCTTTTTTAATTATCATAAGCCAGTGCTTTACCACAATCCCACCTGGTGGTAAGTGGTGATGTAGCCCTAGAGGGTAAATCGCACTGTTTTAGCGTAACAAAAGCCTATTCACTCTTGCCTTCAAGGCGCCCAGATTGTATTCGGACGGATAGGTAGACGCTGGCAAATTATTCCACTCCTTTGCTGTACGCAATACAAAAGATGAAGCAAACCGTTTGGTCCTAATGCGTGGAACACCCACAACAAAAGGGGTGAAGACCCGTCGACCGCCTGATTTTTCGATGGTGGAAAGGAGAGGGAGGAATTAAAGCATGTAATTCCTGCGCACACTCACCGAAATGCATCCTATAGAATACTAAAAGGCTGGCCCCTCTGCGTCTGTCTCAGGGTGAGAAGATTGGTTTCAACCAAATCAAGGTTGCCAAAGAGCCTCTTAGCACGTCTCACCACTGAGTCCAATGCTGCTCCACAACCAGCCCATATGTGACAACAGTACTCCATGCACGACCGACCTTGCGCTTTATACAAAATAAGAAGCTGTCCCGGCG
The DNA here is from genome assembly GCA_029286625.1 of Parnassius orleans. Taxonomy (NCBI): domain Eukaryota; kingdom Metazoa; phylum Arthropoda; class Insecta; order Lepidoptera; family Papilionidae; genus Parnassius; species Parnassius orleans. The sequence continues at coordinate 246,365 of JAGSMP010000266.1, read as the reverse complement.
TGAAGTACCACCGCACCCTTGCAAGTACGCCTAGTTTCCAAGCGACTGCTTTGGCTCTGAACTCAATGAACTGCCCATAGTTGAGTTTCGGAGAAAATCCAACCTCTAACCACTGAAGGCGGTCAGTGTACTCCAAAGACACATTCCCGAAAGTAGAAGCCAGGGTGATCGGGTTTTTAGTAGCGGCGTAAATACACGCTTGTGTTTTGGAGACGTCGAATCTTACGAGATTGGAATCGCCCCATACGGAGACTGCCTGCAGTGCGAGATTCGCATGCTCAACCATAGCTTCTCTTTCGGAGTGGGTTTGATCTCGACTGGCCCAAGCAATTGGCTGGTACCTCACCGCAACTGTGCTGTCATCTGCATACCCATAGATACCGGAAATAAGAAGATCATTAATATGCAGCAGAAAGATAGTTGTGGAGAGAACGGACGGCTAAATGAGCAGCCATCGATGATGAAAACAGTAAGGGCTTCCCCACTGTTCTCGAGGGCTTCGTCCCATATGTGAGTGGCATACGCTAGACGGTCCCCTGTTGATTGATACCGGGATGTCAAGCATATCAGTTCCCCCCCCCCTCTCCCCCTGTGGTCATTGGTGCTAAAAAGCACTCAAAACTTCTGGAGTCAAAAATAAGTTACTATTCTTACAATTATAAGCAATAAAATCCGTGAAAGTAGTTCTATTATACTATCTTAGGCTACCAGCTACAGTGTATATTGTTTATATATAGTAACTACATTACAAAAGCTTGTAGATACAATGTAGTCAATATAGTAACACTAGCGTATAATAAGACATTAAAAAGACAGACTGCGGTGAATGCGAATCTGTGTTATTAGATATACAATTGTGTTAGTGTGATAATAATAAAGTATAAAATATAATACTTTTTGGCTCACTTATCCAACGTCATCATTCGCATCATAAGCAGCATTTTAAGTCCACAGCTGGACTTTCCGAGAAAGCGTTGGTTTGCAAATAATCAAACTAAATACATTCAATTGATAAAATATAAATTCCAATTGTTATGACTTTTGTATTTTTCTTAAAATAATAATCTTAAAATTGCGGTTTATCATACGTATAAATAAATACTATTCGTATCATGCACGTAATATATTTAAGTATATTTAACCCATAACGCTTTCCTTAATATCCTATCCATGTCAAAAATTGTAACAACAGAACTAAAACTCGACGCATCAGCGGCGAATCAGCAAAAAATATCTTAGCGAAGCTGTGTTGACATGTACGGCAAGATAATGTTCCCTCAGAGACCTATTCCAACTTTTTGCTTCATTCCACTCGTTTAGAATATTACAGCAACATTAGCGAGATGGACTCTGTAATTAGTTTTATTACTGAGTTAAATGTTTGGCTAAGGACTTATATTGCTTTTTACGTTCATTTTATTTTTAGTTATTTTATATTTCTATGAACATCAAAATTTACTCCCAGTTTCAAAAGTATGACCTCTAGAGAGGAGAAGCGGAAAAAACTTTTTAATGGGTTTTTTATTCATTTAATTTTAAATTTATGACGACATTATGTACGAGGCTACCACTCGATAAATCTATGTTGAAGAAAGGTTCTAATTTTCCCCCGCCATAGAGGCACGCATCTTTTTATTGAAGTAAGGGTGAAAAACAAGCGCACAGCTCACCATATTAAGAATCAAGGTGCAGATGCGTTTCAAACCTAAGGACGAAGATGGAATGCCTCATTGCTAGATAAAAACGTCTCCGGTTCTTGTCTCCAACGATACGAAATACAGAAACGTCATGTTGCTTTTTTACGCTGTTATTCTGTGCAATCATGGCTCTTCCACGGTCAATCCGATCCATTAGTGTTGCAGCAATAATACGTGGAAGCGTTGCTTTACCACTTATAATAGTATTCTTTATTTGAAGTTGGTAACATGTGTCCATGAGCTATACCAATAAACATCAGTTTGACTATTTCCTAACATTTTAATCTACGAATGAAACTAATGACGTTTAGAGAATACATTAAAGTTACTTTTATGTAAACAATTTGCGCATGAGGATTAAATTTCACTGGTTATTTTGAGTAATTAGCTTTTTGTATGGTATTTTATATAGAAAACAAAAAAAAATAATTATACTGGCACGCTCAGAAACGGCATTATGAAAATGAAGCCTTATGGAAAGGAACCGGTGGGAAACGCTGAAAAGGAAACAAAACGAGAAAACAAAAATAAAATATGCCATTCAAGTCAGATAATTACATTTATGAATATGTTTAAAGTAATTTAAATACTGGCTGGTTTTAATATGAAAATTCGATTAAAAAGGAGGAACAGAGCAATAAATAAATTATGTAATTAATTCTAATATTTTAATTATTATTACAGTTACGGCATATTAAAGTCCACTGCAGGACATAGGCCTGCCCCATAGATTGCCTAATAGTTGCCTGCAGTCGGGTAAGCAATCTCAGTTTTCTATTTTTATTGGTTATTAGGAAAACACCGCTGCCCATCTCCTGATTTGTTTCCCTATGTCGCCTCTTACGAAACCCACGGGACGATATTGAGTAATAGATATTCTTACACCATCTCTACACGGTTAATTATTGCGCTATGTGGTAATAGAATTTGCGTTGGCACACGAATAGCTGACTAATATCATAATATCTTCTGTAAACCTTCATCACGTTCCCGTAATCGATAAAGACAAAAATTCCGTTATAATTTGGTTCATCAGTAGTCAGTTTTTTTAATTTTATTGCAGTGTATGTTTGAAAAAGCTTACAGATTTGTTAGATAAAGTTATAAAGGCATGTTAAATTTAATGGGAGCCATAAAATGGTTACGAATTGGGCATCTGTAGTCAATGTTTGGTTTCCCATCCAACAGAGTATATGCTTGTACTCTAATGTATTTAAAGTTGAAATTAGATTATGTTCTGACTGGGATCGATACCTCGAGGGTTATTTCAATATTTGATCGTATCATTAATTATGTGATTTTAACAAAATCGGATTTCTGACTTCTTGTCAAAATTTTATGAGGTGGTGGAATCTCTTACACCACCACTACACAGCATAATGTCATCTCATGGGTGTTGTGAGATGCTGAACTGAGACATTAGAATAAAAACTATGGTTGCCAAAATTGCAAAATTACTACCTACGAGTAAATCTATGAGCGTAGTATACGAGTAGACCTGCTTCCTCTGCTGGTTATGAAGAGCATAAAAGTTGTCAGTTTGAAAGAAATACATTTTTCTTGAAATTTATTTCTTATGCAAAGTTTTTTAACGATTTATTTATACTGATATTGTAAAATCTATTTGCGTTGAAAATTTGTTAATTGGGAACTTGAAACATATGCTACAAAACTAAATTTTTAAGATTTTGTACTGACTGCATCATTTACTTTTGATAACGTCCGCCATTATTATTATTATTACATTCTAATAATTAGAAAGTAATTATAATAATAAAAATAATGACTGAATGAAATGAATGAATGATGATTTCTTAGATGACGACTGTCATCAAAGAAATTTTACAAAAAGACTTATAAAATATTTAACGTTACATTATGCATCGAACGAGACGACAAATGCGAATAAATACCGTCAATACTGCAATCGCACACGTCCTACACATCCATGGAATGTAATCCTAGAGACACAAGAAGAACCCCATACCATCTTAGAGGGACGAGGAGCGCCACCGGGTGGCTTGGGACCTGCAGGAATTACCATCCTACAAGAGAACCCTGCTACTGATGGTGTAGTGCGACGACGCATGCGCTGGGCTAAAGAATTAAATATAAGTGTTATGAGCGCGTACTATAAGGCTACCAAAGGAGGAACCAATCTTACATCTTATCGCCCTAAAATGCTGTATGAATTCCAACAGCTACAGCCCAACCTAACAAATTTAACTGCCCAAAGACTTTCAGATCAAGTACGTGTCATTCTAAGTAGTAAGATTTTGGACGACAGATTACTTGAACAACTTTACAGTGAGTACTCAACATCTACTATCAATTCGATTCCTGATTCCCATCGAATACATCCAGGTGAGAATGATAACTTAAACATTAGTAACAGTAACCATAATGTAAATATTACTAACTTAGACAACGAAAAAGTATAGCAAAATAGTTTTGATATAGATGTGAATTTCCAGGACAGCGAATATATGAAAAGGACTTTCGAATGTTCCCTTCTAGAATATAAAAATATACCTATAGAAAACAGACTGAAACTACCTAAACTTCCCAACAACAGAAAAACCATATTAACAGTAGCATCAATGAATATTCTATGTAAAGATTATTTTGAAAACAGTAATTCTATTTTGGAAATTATGTCACTTCTTTACTGTAGTGCCCATGCTGTATGTATGATAATGAAAATTCCTGTCATTTCAGTACATAATTTTAAGAAAAATAATACAGAACCTAAATGGAAACAAAGAATTCAAAAAATTATAGGAAAATTAATAAGCTACCAAACAGGTAACAGACGTAAAAAAGATATAACTTTAGTAAATCAAATCGCTAATGAAAATAATATTAGCCAATTAGATCCCCATTTTCCGGATAAAATTACTGAGTACACTGATACGCAAAAACAAAAGATAAAAGCATGGGCCAACCGCATTAGACGATATTCAGAAAGATCTAAACGCTAATTCCAGAATCGCACATTCGAAAGTAACCAAAAGTTCTCCCAAAACCGATACATCCATATCGGTCTTGGGAGAACACTACAACTAATATCTGTACTCATGGCCGCCCAAGCTTAAATGAATGTCTAAGTTTTAGGAAAAGTATGTGTTCTAGTAAAATTTCTTATGATGAAGGCGAATAGATTCGTGCAACCGAACGGACGTATTCTAATTTGGCTAGCATGGGTTCTATCTCAATTACTGCAGAAGACGTATACTCAATTACCGACAGATTACAGAATTGTAAATTCCTTGGACTAGATGGTACATACAACTTTTGGCTGAAATGGATAACAAGTAGCCACGCACGTTTGGCTGCACAGATTCAAGAAGCCATAGAGTGCTGTGAGCTCCCGAGACTTCTTACAACTGGTATTACCCACTTACTATATAAAAATGGAAACACCACGGAACCTAAAAATTACTGATCTATAACATGCCTTTTAACTCTATACAAATTAAGTAATTAAAATTATTATATTAATTAATTAAAACCAACAACTACCGGAAGTACATTTTGAGGGGCAGCACGGTTGACGTGTGTCGCGCATGTCACCGCCCTGGAGAATCTCTCAGACATGTTATTTGCGGTTGTTCACAACTATCGAATGGTGAGTATTTGCACAGACATAACCAAGTAGCTAGAGTAATACACCAGCAGCTTCCCATTAAATTTGGTTTTACTTAACAGGAAGTTCCATATTATAAGTATGAAATAAAGCCAGTCCTTGAAAATAGAAGTGTCACGCTGTACTGGGATTGCTCAATTATCACAGACATGTTTATAGTGGCAAATAAACCTGACATTATGGTGGTAGACCGAACTACACGCAAAGCAATAATAGTGGATATCAATGTTCCTCATGACGAGAATCTCGTGAAAGCAGAGAATGATAAAAAAAATTATATCGACTTGGCACATGAGATTGTCGCTATGTGGACTTTGATTCTACTATTATTGTACCAATAGTTGTATCAGTCAATGGGTTTATCTGTAAAAATATGGACGATTATCTATCCAAGTTAAGTTTGGGCAAATGGCTGAAGGGATTGATTTAAAAATAATAATCTCGAATAGTAAGAAGGTACGCCTAACTTCACCGATGGCTTAGGATTCCTCGCCGCGGTGGATAATAGCCGAAATAATAATATTATTTATATAGATTGTATTTATATATAACATTTAGTAAAATATTTGAAAAAATAATTTTAGATCAGATCTTAAGTTTCTTTAATATTAATAAATTGCTACATAAAAATCAATTCGGTTTTACAATGGGTCGGGTTGTCGGGGATAATCATGATACAGTATTATTTGCTGATGATACTTCCTTGATTTTTAAACTTAAACGTCAATCATTTAAATGTGACGAAGTGAATAATGCTATATCAAAATAAGTGCATTGGTTTAACGTTAATAATCTACATTTAAAGGGAAATAAAATTAAAAAAAATTATAACAACGAATGTTAAAAATCTGAGTACCAATGTGTTTTAAATGGGGAAGAACTGAGCCTTGTTGAATCCACTGTTTTTCTTGGCATCACTCTCGACGCAAAGCTTCAGTAGGGCCCCCATATATTCAAACTAGCGAGCAGACTAAGTTCTGCAGCCTATGCTGTAAAAAAGATTAGAGGTCTTACTAGTGTCGAGACAGCTAGATTAGTTTATTTCAGTTATTTCCATAGCATAATGTCTTATGGGATTTTGCTATGGGGAAATGCGGCTGATTCAGAAACTATTTTTATTTTACAGAAGAGGGCCATTAGAGCTATTTACAACCTAAAACCGAGAGTCTTTTAGAGATAAATTTAAAGAAATAAATATATTAACCTTGGCATCTCAGTATATTTACGAAAATTTAATGTATGTTCATAAAAACAAAGGTAGTTTTAGTAAAAAAAGTGATATACATTCTGTAAACACTAGGAACAAACACAAGCTAGTGATACCAGTTTCTCGACTCCACAGAGACAGTAATTCATTCTTGGGGAAATGTATACGCTATTACAACAAGGTCCCTGAAAGTGTATAGGCTCTCTCTATTACCAAGTTTAAATGTTTTGTTAAGCTGAAACTGTATAAAAAGGTTATTATAGTATAAATGAATACATGGTTGATAGTAACCCCTGGGAATGAGGTGGTCGCTTCCAAGTAGTTTCTAAAATAAATTTTGTACTTAAATCGTTTGTACAACCATTAATGTAAAATTTACTTTAAAAAAAAGTCTTGCTGGGTTTCTTGCTGGTTCTTCCCAGGACAGAGGTTTTTTTTGAACCAGTGGTAAAGTAAAAAATGACTTTCAATAAGAATTAGACATGTGATCTATATTGAATAAAAAATTATTCTATTCTATTCTATTCTATTCTATTCTACACTCACCATACGAAACACAGCAGCATTAAGCGGCCTGTGGTCAGAGCCCGTAAACCACAGCGAGGGTCCTTGAACGGAAGTTGTGGCGAGTCAGTGTGCGAGTGTTACGCCCATGGACCCCGTCATCATAACGCCGGATGACGTAGCTGAGGCGGTTCGTAGGGCCCCGAACTGGAAAAGTCCGAGACTCGACGGGCTGTATCACTACTGGCTGAAGGGGTTCGTGGTGTGTAACGCTCTGCTCGCCCGACAGTTTCAAGAGGCTCTCGATCAAAAGTCACTACCAAGCCTCTTCACTACTGGGCTCACTCATTTGGTTTTTTTTTTATAGGATAGGGTGACAAACGAGCACACAGTCCACCTGATGGTAAGTGGTTTTGCTGTGACCCATAGACATCTACATCTATCTTCAATAAAGAATCAAAATGCAGATGCGTTGTCACCCGTGAGGACTAAGATGGAATGCCACTTTTCCAGTAAAAGGGTCTCCGGTTCTCTACACTGACCATACGAAACACACGACTGTTAAGCTGCTATTTTACGCTGGTATTCTGTGAGAGCGTGGTCCTTTCCCGGTTGAGCCGACCCATTCGTACTACAACTATACTACCAATATAGCTGCAGCAAGGCTCTACCACGTATAAAAAAAAAGTTGGTTCCTAAGGACCGGGATTCCACATACCCGAGCAAATACCGAACCATTACGTGTCTACCCACCTTATATAAGACACTGACATCCATTTTGAGTACGCGAATCATTCGTCACCTGGACTTAAATCAGGTGATGTCGTGTGCTCATAATGGATGTCGGGGCGGTGGTCGTGGAACCAAGGAACCACTCCTCGTTGGCAAAGTGGTTAAACGCAACCGTCGGAAATTCTCCGCCGCCTGGATAGACTATAGAAAGGCATTCGACTTGGTGCCCCATTCATGGCTAAATAGTGAACCAGCTTTTCTATAAGGATGATCTCAAGTTATTCGCCTCCAGTCGCTCACATGTTGTGGAATTGCTAAACATCACTTGTGATTTTAGCAATTGTTTTACGATTTTAAAAGAGAGTTGCCAGATTCTGGACTACAAAAGAAAGATGCACCCGCTTTAATTTGGTCTATGTTTTTCGTTAAGTTATTATTGTTAATAAGATCGTATCGTAACTTAAAAGAACTTGTTACATAATTAGCATAGTGTTTATATAAAAAGAAGAGATATGATGTCTTATTTTTAACTAACCTGACTTTGCAAATTTTGAAACCATTACAGCTGTTGCAGATGTTTTGTGTTTTGGTTTTTATAGTAATGAGAGTATACCTGTATAATATGCCAAAGTGAAATATAACGTAAATATAGACAACAGATGAACACATGAGAAATTTATGTAATGGAACATAACCGTAAAAACAACCAACTTTTTTCTTCATATATTTATAATGATTGTTAAGGAAATCAAGAGCTTTTTCAATTTCTTCATCTGAGACTTGAATCTGTATATTTTGCTGTTTTATTTCTGCAATATCCAAGACAAGTTTTTTTAAGAGCGATTTTTGTGTATTTTTCCATTCATCCAACATATTTCGAATTTCATCTTTCATCATCATCATCATTACAGCCCATCACAAGTCCACTGCTGAACATAGGCCTCCCCCACGGAATGCCACAAAGCACGGTCCCGAGCTACCTGCATCCATTGACTTCCTGCATGTCTTACCAGGTCGTCACTCCATCTAGTGGGGGGACGCCCTACACTTCGCCTGTCGGTACGAGGATGCCACTCGAGAACCTTTCTTCCCCATCGGTTGTCGGTTCTTCGAGCTATATGGCCGGCCCATTGCCACTTCAGCTTACTAATCCGTTGGGCTATGTCGGTCACTCTGGTTCTACTGCGGATATCCTCATTTCTAAGTTTATCACGCAGAGAAACCCCGAGCATAGCCCTCTCCATAGCTCGCTGAGCGACCTTGAGCTTCCTTATACGGCCAGTAGTGAAGGACCACGTCTCAGTTCCATATGTCATCACTGGCAACACGCACTGGTTGTACAATTTAGTTTTGAGGTTTTGAGGTATGCCTGACGAGAAGATGGGTCGTAATCTCCCAAACGCTGCCCAGCCGAGTTGAATCCGTCGATTGACCTCTCGGTCGAAGTTGGACTTACCTAGTCGGACTATTTGTCCCAGGTAAACATATTCGTCAACAACTTCGAGCTTAGTGATCCCAACAACTACCGGCATAGTTGTGACATGGACATTAAACATGATTTTTGTTTTGTCCATGTTCATCTTGAGACCTATCCGTTGGGAGACACTATTGAGGTCATTGATCCCATATCTCATAGTCCACATACGCAAGGCAAAGTGGCAGATTGTACTCGTCGGTCTTCTGTACAATTTGCCGAAGGGCATGTATGTGGTCTATGGTGCTAAAGCCTTTTCGGAAACCGGCTTGTTCGGGAGGCTGGAAGTCATCGAGTCTGCATGTTAGACAATTCGTAGTGACTCTCGAAAACAGCATGTAGACGCGGCTCAGAAGGGAAATCGGTCTGTAGTTCTTCAAGAGAGCGTTGTCGCCTTTCTTAAAGAACAAGACCACACTTCTGCTCCACGCCTCCGGTGTAGTGCCACCATGGAGAACGGAATTAAAGAGCTTCTGAAGGACTACAAGTACCGGTTTTCCACCCGCTTTCAGAAGCTCCGCTGTAATTCCATCCTCGCCTGGGGCCTTGCCGTTTTTAAGGTGCTGGAGAGCCATTCTAATCTCGCTGAGACTGTCGTCCGGGATATCATCGGAATAGTGTCGGATAAGACTTGCTCTTGGATCGTTACTCACACTTGCGTGTGGCTCCAACGATGACGTGTACAGCTGCCCATAGAACCTCTCAATCTCACTCAAAATCTCAGGTGTCCCGGAAACGATATTGCCACAATCGGTCTTCAGCTTCGACAGTTGGCTCTTTCTGGCAGACAGATCTCTGGCAAAGACTTTGGAGCCCTGGTTCCGCTCGATCGCTTCTTCAATACGAGTTGTATTGAAGTTGCGCAAGTCCCGCCGCATGCATTTGGAGATCTGTCTGTTCAGTTGCCTGTATGCTGTCAAATCTGCTGAAGATTGCAGCTTCATCTCCCGTCTAACAACCATGAGATTAAGAGTGTGATCGGAGAGTTTTTGTGTTCTTCTGCGACGGGTCTTACAGAACTTAGCTCCAACCGCATGGACAGTTTCCACAAGCTTGTCATTCATATCGTACACTTCATTGCAAACTTCTAGGCACTGAAAACGGTTTTGTTACTCGAGCTGAAAGTTTTCAGGACTTTGGATTAGAGCACGAGGGGGACGGAGCGTTGACTTCATTAGACGTGACCTCTCCAACTTAACGTTTAGGTTCAGTGTGCCTTTCACCATTCGGTGATCGCTGCCAGTTTTCACCCTCGCGATCACTGAGACATCACTGAACAGTTGTCGTCTGGTCGTCATAATGAAGTCAATCTCATTTTTTGTCGAACCGTCGGGGCTCGACCAGGTCCACTTTCTGTGGGGCCGCTTTTGGAAGAAAGAGTTCATCATAAAGAGTCCCTCTTTCTCCATAAAGTCGGCCAGCTGCTGTACTTTGGTTTCGTTGCCTATTCCAAATTTCCCTACTTTCAGCTCACCGCTCTCTCTTGTGCCTAGTTTTGCGTTGAAGTCTCCCATTAACACCGTATAGTGGGTTTTGGAGGAATGCATGGCTCTAGAGATATCCTCATACTCCACCTCCTCATCGGGGTGTGCCGAGGTTGATGCGTAAACCTGTATGACCTTCAGCGAATACCGTTTGGTGATTATGAGTATAAGGACGCAACCCTCGTCGACACACTCCCGATCTTTACACCGTTGTTAACGAGAGACTTGTGGACGATAAATCCGACACCTCCTTGGGACAGATGGTCGCCCTCCCGGTGATAGAATAAGTTGCCGGATTCGAGGATTACCGTGTCCTCCCCCTCTCTTCGGACCTCGGATAGTCCTATTATATTCCAGCGTAACTTATCTATCTCTTCTTCCAGCTCCAGGATCTTCTCGTCAGTCCTCAGGGTGCGTGCGTTATATGTGCCAGGTCGAGTCGTCGTAGGTGGCAACCGAACCTCCACCGGAGATTCTTAGCACCCCTGCCCTGCCGTTACCATTGTTGCCACGTTTTGCGAGCGAGTTGGCAACCGCAGTTTTTTATTGTTTTTTGGCTTTTATCAGAAAGATGCTGCTGCCCATCTTCTGTATCAGTTCCCTTTGTCGCCTCTTACGACACCCACGGGAAGATATGGGGTAGTGAGTATTCTTACCCGCCACTACACGGGAATTTCATCTTTAGAGGAAGATAATTGATCGTCGCTTGAATCGCGTTGTCTTTTGTTTCGTTTAGAAATGTAAGAAGGTGTAGCAGGAGTTGGAACTATATTGGAAACATCAGAATCCGATAAGGTGTGTAGCATGCTATAGCCAGGGGGTGATCTTATAAGCTTAGATATTTTATATCAAGTTACTTTAGTTTAAAGTTTATGTGGTGGCAACAGTAAATGAAAAGAATAATTACCACTTTATCTTAATACCTCTTCACAAATAAGCTAGCTTTGTGTACATATCAACTTATGTTTGTCAATTGTTGGCAACGTCACTAATGCACATTTAATAAACACTCCTTATTTTATGTTCGCCTGGTAGTTGGCTCGAATTTTCAACTGTCAAAAGCTACGTATTATTTAACTTATTTTATTTTGTTATTTAGAAGCCAATTCTGGCTTACAAATTTCAAAAAAAAGATCAGTAAATATATAAGACAGTTATTGTAATAATTATTTTTTGATTTCAGACATAATACTCATTTATAAAGGAAAATATTTCTGCTGCGTCGTTGTCAACTGTCAAAGCATATCAACTACATACAATTTTTATCAATATGTAATAAATCCAGGGAAGTAATGTGATAATATTTCATTTATAGAGTAAAGTACTTTTATTTAGGCCGTAAATGATTGTGTTTCAGGGAAAGATGCGGGGTACAGCAGATTTCAAGTCAATATGAAATTATGTAATATTCAAAATTATTTAACATGCGTTCACAATTATTAAACATGCGCTATTCAAAATTATTTCACTAATAGTGAAAAAAGTTGGCAAAAATTATTTACTTTCGCGTATTCCCATTTTCATTTTGATAAAACAATAAATAAATCAATTACGTCTCAACTAAAAGAGACATTTTTTCAAAATTTAGATTACCCAATCAATACTCATTTATCTCGACCACATCCTAAATTTGATTTAAAAAAAGTAGTTGTGTCGAAAGTAATGGATGGCGACTTAAAAAATGCATCCCGTATTTTATTCTCAGACGACATCCTGGCTCCTCGTAATGTCGAAACTCTTGAAAACTTTCGTCAGAAGCATCCTTCGGTCAATCCTTCTCAGGGTTTACCGCTGCCTCCCAAGACTTCTATGCAACCTTTAAAAATTTCTGAAAAAGACACTTTAGAAGCAATTATGTCATTTTCGAATGGCTCTGCTGGCGGCATTGACGGAATTACGCCTCAACATCTTAAAGATCTTCTAAGCGCTTCTGCCGGTGACGCTTATGAGTACTTTAATGACATTACAAAATTATGTAACTTTATGCTTTCTGGCAATGTTAATCCAAATTTCATTCCATTCTTATATGGGGCAAGATTATGTACCTTCAAAACAAAGGATAACGGTATCCGTCCTATTGCCGTTGGTTCCACATTTCAACGCTTAACTTCAAAATTAGCTTGCAGGCACATAATCTCTAACCTTAAGACAAAATTTCAGCCTACTCAACTAGGCTTTGGCACTAGAGGTGCTGTGAGGCGGCGGTACATTCAGTGCGTACATTTTTATCAAACTCTGATGCAGATGTTCTTGTGAAGGTTGACCTAAGGAATGCTTTTAACTCTATCGATAGGGTAACCCTGCTGAAAGAAGTGGCTAACAATACCCCCGAAATTTATCACTACGTTTGGCAATGTTATAGTCAAAATACTAACTTGTTTTACGAAAACCATGTTATCGATTCTGCAGTCGGTGTTCAGCAGGGTGACCCACTAGGTCCAGCACTTTTCAGTTTGGGAATTCAATCCATTATTTCAAATTTGAAATCCAAGCTGAATGTCTGGTACCTGGACGACGGTACACTGGGAGGTAGAGCAGATGACGTCCTCAGTGATTTTACTTATATTTTTCAAAATTTTAAAAATATTGGTCTTGAACCAAATAGCAATAAATGTGAAATATTTTTTTCCTATTATTTATCTACTTCTCACAGAGACACTTTAATTCAAAATTTTAATCATATTTCTCCAGGAATAAAAACTGTCAGTACGGAATCACTATACCTGCTAGGTGCCCCGTTGTTTTTCGATAGTATTAAACCTGTTTTAAAAACAAAATTTGATCAGTTTTTAAACCACGTTGATAAATTGTATAAATTAAGCCCCCACATTGCGCTTACTATTTTAAAATATTGTCTCCTTGTACCTAGATTTACATACTTACTCCGCTCGAGTCCAGTCTGGAAATGTTCGGATATTTTAAAAGATATTGATAATAATCTTAAAATAGCTATAGAAAAAATTCTAAATTTAACTTTAAATAAAACAGCCTGGACTCAAGCTACTTTACCTATAAAATTTGGTGGTATTGGTGTGAGAAATCTTTCTAGCGTTGCATTGCCTGCTTTCCTTGCTTCCGTGCATAGTGTCAGTAATTTATGTAACATAATTTTAAATAACAAAGTAGACCTGTGCTTTGCTACGGAGGCAGGGCAGACATGGCGAACGCTCTGTCCCGGCGAAAATGTTCCACTGGAAGTTAACCAACAAAAACAGTGGGATATTCCGTTGGCACAGAGGGTGCAGAAAGATTAGTTTCATAATTTCCATAGTGACCAAGATAAGGCACGTCTTCTAGCTGTTTCGACTAAGGAATCTAGTCACTGGTTACACGCTTTACCATCAAGTAATCTCGGCACATTACTTGATGGGGAAAGCTTGCGCATCGCTGTAGGAATCCAACTAGGAGCGGCGATTTGTCAACCCCATCAGTGCCCCTGTTGTAGCAGCGTCGACAAGTTTGGGCTCCACGGACTTTCTTGTAAGAAAAGTGCTGGTAGGTTTTCACGGCACTGTTCTTTGAACGATGTCATCCGAAGGGCTCTTGTCTCTATAAATGTTCCCTCGATTTTAGAGCCTTGTGGAATATTTAGAGACGATGGCAGGAGACCCGACGGTATGACATTGGTCCCTTGGGAGAGAGGTAAAGCCCTAGTGTGGGATGCTACTTGCGTAGACACTTTGGCGGCCTCTCATCTCAGGGGTACCTCGTTTAGAGCCGGGGCGGCATCAGAGACAGCTGAACTGAGTAAGTGGCGCAAATATGAGTCTCTGAGAGATGACTACATATTTATGCCATTTGCTGTAGAGACTATCGGTCCGTAGGGTCCACGTGCGGTGAAGTTCTTAAAGGAACTCCATCCGCGGCTGGTCGTTGCTGCAGGTGATAAGAGGGCTGGCTCTTTTCTCGCTCAAAGGCTAAGTATAGCCATTCAGCGGGGAAACGCAGCCAGCGTTCTTGGCACGATACCGCGTGGAGTAGGACTGTTTGATAATTAAATTACTAGTTTTAGTTTTTTTTATTATAGTTTTTAATATTATTAATTATACTTGATAAAAAAAAATTGGTTGCCTGTAAAGTCGGTATACGGGCGAAAGTTTTACGTGACAACGACTTTGAGTGGTAAAATAATTTTATTATGTCTGTCTCTCTCGCTCTTAGGCGGGCTAACCATGCCCGAGTGGAAGGGACGCGTGCCTCTCACTCGCTCTCATTGTGAGCGCATAACGTGAGCGGAGCGTAACGCAGTTTCTTGAAGTGTCACCCGGCAAACCAATTTATAAGACGTTGTCACGTCAAAATATTAATTTAGCACTTTAAATATTGAATTTTTAACGTTAGTGTGTGACACGTCTAACCACTTTCGCGTTTCGAAGGAAGAGGTACTCCTCTACTAAAAGTAATCTACCCGTATTAAAAATTATACTGTAAAATCGATTGCTCCGTGCTAGTGTTGAAAGAATAACGTTTTTCAATCAATTAAAATATTTTACTTCCTTACATCCTATGCTATAGCAGAAATGAGTAGGCTAGGATACAAAATAATATTCTCTTATAATAAACTGAAGAAAAATAGTTTCACAATAAATTGTAGTAAAGTTGTCATGCAATGTATGTACTTAACGTAACTTAAGTTAGGTACAAAAATTAAGACAGTATCATTTGTACTATCGGTTACTCATACTAGTGTCACAAACATCCGAAAACTAGCGTAATATAGTAGCGTAATGTTGTGTTATAGTGAGTGACGCGAACCGGAAACCTATTTAAATTGTAAAAAGAAATTCTATCTTATTGCTCTGTGGTTGCAACGCATCTGTATTTTGATTCTTAATCGAAAACGGATATTACATGTCTATGGACCATAGCATCCAATTACCATCATGTAACTAGACAATGTGCGCGTTAGTTATCCTCATTGCTATAAAATATGAAGCCGTACACACTTGATAACACAAATCTGTACAGGGATTAATTCGAAGAGTAATCCTGTACGTCACTGATCAGTGTTCCGGTAAATTCACATGACGGTATAAAAAAAATCACATAGAAAGAAAAAGGAAAATTGTAATAATTTTCATTTTTAATATACTGTTTTATTTTAAAGAAAATAAATTAATTTTTTTATAGAACTAATATAATCTGCTTCAATATATTCATCATTATCATCACCAGCACGTTTATTGTCTACTGCAGGTTAAGGGTATCTTCATAAATAGGAGGTTTTATTGCAATCGCCACGCGACAGCTACTCGTATATTGGCCATCGCGGAACCTAACGTTTCCTGCATATGTATATAAACGAGATGGTTATATCGCCATCTATCGGAAAACATAAGATTTTTCTAACATTTCCCATATTGCCTTTTACACTCGACACCCACGAGACGAAATGCGGTGATGGATTCTCTTATGCCGCCACCAGATAGCAAAAGATGTAAGATTAGGTTATGATAATATTATCTGAAGTTCTTTTTATAAATTTATTAAAACCTAATTTAAAAGTAACTGAATTACTTTAAATCATCAGCAGCAAAACATGAGCACCGTTCAATATTAGAAATAACAAAATTATTTCAAAGGATGAAATGTGGTTGTGAAATCATATGAGTTTCGTAATGTTATTTCTTAGTTTCGAAGTTCAAACGATGGTAACATTTTATTTAGCGGTTACGCAACGAATACTTATTACTTTGTCCTGCTCGTCTATCCTAATATGTCCCTGCATTGAAACATTTAGTTTTTTGACCGAGTTTAACACACAAAGAGTAAACCTATCCTTTTGATTAGATTTTGTTGTAAAGACGTTACCCCCACGCTGGAAATTCCCCTTTTATTGAGCAGCAGTTTCACACATATAAATTATACGTAAAAAATTACCAAAACCTGGAGCAATTATTGTTTTGTGCAATAATTGAACCTGCGGCCCCGTACACCAAAGAAAAAGTTTTTTGAGAAATGTACCGTTACCGTTACAGCCTATCAAAGTCCACAGCTGAACATAGGCCTCCCACTTAGATTGCTTCTTAAAGGAAGATGTTTGCCATAGTTGCCAAGCTTAGCAAGCGGGTTGGTAAACACAATTTTTTTGTCCTTTTGATCAGCTAATAAGTCTTTAAATAAAGTATATCTCCTTGATGTTCTCAATACAATTACCTTTTTAAGTTAATATTATGAATCCAGATTCTTCTTTTTTTTCGAATTTTATTTTCTTGTTCCTCTGAAAATAAGCAGGCTATTACTATATTTCTTTCCATAGTGATTTCGAGCGATCAATTTCACTGTACTGTTTCACACCAGTGGTTGGAAAAAACTACAAAAGTTGGTGGTAATACAAAAGATTTGCGTACGGTGCGGACGGTGCGTACGGGCAAATGTGCGAGGTCATCAGTAAAACTCGGCGTACGGTGCGGACAAATGTGCGTTCAGCTTTATAAAACAGTTTATAATTTACGTCAATATAAACTACTTGTCGTTCTACGTTGATTCGCTAATTGATAAATGACGACTAGAGTAAACTGTTAGATAAATAATAAGACTGACGTCATGTGATGTGATCAACGAGAGACGTCGATTGGCAAGCGATAACATTAGTCTTAGTTAACTTTTTTTGAGTAAAATGAACTTCTCTTCATACTCTTTCCAGGCTTAGGACTAAGTAAATCCTTGTCGATTTGTAGTTTTTGATCTGTACTAATTTTTTTGGTATAAAATGCGTCCATAACTTTTTGTTGTTTAGCTGAAGGCCGGGGTGGCTCAAATGACGGTTGTTCTCCCACCGAAGAATTCGACGTACCTGAAATGGGTTCCGCGTGCAAAGCACTGCGAATTTGTTCCTGATTCGTTTGTCCAGATGAATGACCGGATTGGTCATCATCAGCTCCGAACACCGATAAATAAACCGAAGGATGTTTTCTTCGCAGATGACTTTTTAAATTGGCAGTCATTACACGTTGTATTAAAAGTTTTATTGTCTTTTTCAAAATGGTTCCATATCACACTACTGTTTTTAAGGTCCGACGCCGACATAATTAATATTTACCTATTTGACCACTTAAATACCGAAGTACACTAGAACTTAATACAATTAATAATTATTTATATTTAAGTTAATCTCTGCAATTAGAAAATTACTTAATACGTTTAACCTTGACCTATACAAAGAGCATTTCAATCGAGACTAAAAAAATAATGTAAACAAAATTCAAAAATCTGTCTACGCCTTATATTGACATGCATACTTCATATCTATCTGCATTGTAATAGAGCTTATTTTTACATAATACCGCCCACTCAATGGTTCGAGAGTCGAGCACGTGGAGAAAGAGAGATAGTCGTCGAAACAAGCAGGTGTAAAGAGAACGGAATGCTTGATCGACGAGTGGCCAGCGAAACAGTTTCGGCAAACGCTCGACGGTGTATTTACTGCGCGATGCAAAATGTCTTTCACGAGTAAACTAGTTTAACAGTAGAATATAAACCGGTCTAACACTCGACGGCAAATAAACTGTCGAAAAAAACTGTTCGTTCAATCAACGCCCTTAAAGTAAAGTAATAGCCTATGTAAGGCCCACGGATGAGAATAGGCATTCTCATATTGTGGCATAGTATAATATATACAGTAATCTATGTATTGTGGGTTCTCTTGGGGCGGGGTGGGGAGGAGTCCATCGCGCTGCCTTTGACGTGCTGTTCTGTCGCATTTGTTTTCTTCACTTAAATTTGCATGTTATTAATTTATATTATTAATTTGCTAAGTGAATTTTTACAATTAGACAATATCCTTATTTTATAACAGAAGTCTTTTTTTATTTCGTTTACAAATAGCGTTTATGAAATTTTAATTTGAACATACATAAATCGAATAGAATAAAATTATATAATTTAATTAAACGTAGATTTAGTTTTGCTATTTACCGACAGTTGTCACTGTTCACTGTTTATCTACTATATCCTCTCTTTAATATAAAATATATGCTGAGTAACTGACTCATCTTTCAACGCACCGCGCAATCCGCTTGGCGAAGAAATCTGAAATTTGGACAGTATCTACCTTTTATGAAGTAGACATCCCTAAAAAAGAGTTTTGGAATATTCGAGCCCAAATAGGGTGAAAATAGTGTGTTACAATTTGTATGAAAGTTTTTATTTTATGGGGCGATTTCAGAGTATGTTCAATTTTGTATGGCGAAAGAATATTTAATGCTTTAAAACAATAAAGTTTACAATTACGGTTTAAAAATAACTGTTAAAATTTAAAACAAGGGTGCAAATTTTGTATATTTTTTTATTTAGACGCATATTTCAATCCGCTGGACGTAAAAGCGTGAAATTGGGACAATAACTTCCTTTTATTACGAAGGCAACCATTAAGAAAGGATATTGGAAAATGTAAACCCTTGAAGGGTGAAATATGGTGTTCCAATTTTTAAGACACTTCTTACGAGGCTATTTTATATTTGTATGGAGAAAAATTATTAAATGATATTTTTTTTTTTTTTTTTATAGAATATGGGTGACAAACGAGCACACAGTCCACCTGATGGTAAGTGGTTGCTGTGGCCCATAGACATCTACATCTATCTTCGTTTGCGAATTAAAATGCACATGCGTCGTCAGCCGTGAGGACTAAGATAGAATGCCTCTTCTCCAGTAAAAAGGGTCTCCGGTTCTCTACACTCACCATACGAAACACAGCAGCATTAAGCTGCTATTTTACGCTGGTATTCTGTGAGAGCGTGGTCCTTCCCCGGTCGAGCCGACCCATTCGTGCTACAACTATACTATTTTATAGCTGCAGCATGGCTCTACCACGTATATATGATTTTTGTAACTTGAAAATTAGTACGCGTACTTTTGGATTAAATACGTCTTTTTTATTTTTCGACATCTTACCTTACCTTACCATCATTGTTAAGGCGAGGGTACAAAGTTTGCGTGAAAAAAAAATGGTTTTTAATTGCATAGTTGTGGTGAAATTCTTAAAATGAAATTATAATATTTATGAATAATACATATTATAGAACTTTATCTCTTAAGAGGTGGAAAATTGTCGTACAGAATAGTGAAGTTGTCTATTTCTCATAGTGTATAGGTTAGTATTATTGCAATTTGCAACTTGATGGCGTTAGCGCTGAATTTAGAGAAGATTTTACCACCACAGGTTTTGTTATATAAAAATGTTTTAAATATAATTTTCCTTCATTTTTGTATGCGTTATATTTATATTTAAAGTATTTCCGTATTTGAGTATATAAGTTTTAAGTATTTTGAGTGCCGAACACTTTAAATTTTTTTATTTTCTTACTGTTTCCAACATACCCATCAATAGTGTCCTTTAGGCCGAATTTCGGTCATGGCGGCCTGTTTAAACGGAGACTAGACATTTATGCAGAACCTATTAGTGTTCTATAATAGTTACGTAAGTACCAAGGGAGTATGATATACTTAAATGACGCAGAACAGGATTATGGATCACGAGTGTGTGCGCAAGCATAGGTACATTTTCTATTCCCTAACTCTCATAGTCTGACGGGACGGTAATCCCACACAAATATAGAGAAATCACACGCAGAACCAACTGCTTTACGTGCTTTCTAAGGCACAAAGATGAAACACCGCTAAAATCACCGCTCCGGGCTACTACTCAGAATTTCTCGATAGAAATCCTACTGACTTTAAGCCCGGTCACACCTTTTATTTAAAGGTCTAAAGACTTTCTTCGGTTGAGTTAAGTTTTATTTTTCATTTGCTTGCAGGATAAGACATAATATAGATACGTAATTTCATACAATAATTAGCTACTTAATTTTAGATAGGCACTGGATTGTAGTTTTCATTTATTTTTTTAATTAAGGCCATAAGAGCGGGTGAAATGCCTAAAATATTGGATATTTAAGTAAAAAAATCACAATAACTGTTAATTTAGTCCGCAAACAAAAAATACAGGTTGACAGAAGAAGATTTAATAAATATTTTTAATTGAACAATATTGTATTTTGGTCAACCCCAAATTAGAAAAAAATCCCCAAAGAGTACCTATCTTTGTCATATTTTGCAAAATTTCTCCAAAACGGCACAAGCTCTTTAAATAGTTTTTACACTAAAATAAAGGTCTTAAAAATATTAATATTTTTAATTGAGATTTTATTTTTATTCCCCGTTTTACTCAAGAAAATATAATTTTCCCCCGAAATTGAATTGTCGCAGTCAGTTTTCAGACATCGTCGAGGGTGGACCGCGCGTCGGTGTTGGAGCGACTTCGTTCAAATATATTTTAGTTTTTTAAAAGTTTATACTCAATTATAAACATTTTTATAAATATAAATACTTAATTTAGTTAATATCTGTACATTGGTAACTGTAAATATTGTTTTTTAAATAAATTAATTTTTAAAATGCCCAAAGAAAAAGAATTTTTCGCGCTGACGTTGATTAGTGAAATTTAAAAATGCTTTTTTATATAATTTAGATGTGAACGGCCAATATGCTCTCGTTACTTAGATTTCAATAGTTTTTAATACCTTTGTAATTTTATTGTTGGATATTTTTATTAATTAGGTGAGACTAAATTTTATAATTATGTATTACAATAAAACGCTGTTTTTATGAGTATGACTTTAATAGAACATTATTTGGGAGGAAAATCTAGATACAGGTACTTATATTTAGGTACACTATTATAAAATGAAATCAAATAATTTAAATAAAATAAAAGTGATGCTTCCCTAAGTGCATAAAGAAAAATAAAGACATTCTTGGGTTTATGTTTTCTTTAAATGTTAGACAAACCATCATCTGAAAAATATAAAAATTTTAAATTGGAAAGGGGTTCCTCTACGTGATAAATTTAGAAATGAGGATATCCGCAGTAGAACCAGAGTAACTAACATAGCCCAACGGATTATTAAAGTGAAATGGCAATGGGCTTGCCATTTCACTTTAATACCCTGGAAAACCTATAAACAATAGGAAGAAAGTTTCTCGAGTGGCAACCTCGTACCGGTAAGCGAAGTGCAGAGCAGCCTCTCACTATATGGAGGAACGAAATGGTAAGATATGCAGGAAGTCGATAGATGCAGATGGCTTAGGACCATGCTTTATGACATAACTTGGGAAGGCCTTTATCTATATCTATATACAGGCCTTGTGAAGGGCTGTAATGATGATGATGATGAAGCTAAATATACTTACTTCGAATACTCAATCTTTATTCTCTTCATGTATTCTCATACGCTTTTCTCACTCACACACACACCTATTTGGTTGCAAGTAATATTTATCTACTACTATTAAGCAAGAGTGAATAGGCTTTTGTTAAGTCAGTGCGCTTCATCATCTGAGGCTACATAACCACTTACCTTCAGGTGGGATTGTAGTAATAATAATAATTATTATATATTTATACAGCCCAACAAGATGAGAAGACTATATAGATACCCCACATAATAATAGATCCGCAAGCTATTACTGTGGATGCTGTCGTAGATCCCCCGGTTGTGGTTGACTCGGACGAGGACGGAATAGTCGCCCAGGAACAAGAGCAAATGAGGAGCATATTGGAAGAAGCAATTAGGGAAACGCGCAGTGCGCCTCTCGAGAATCGACCGCGACTTCCTCGCATACCCCTAAGCAAGCGGAATCGGGCTGTCGTGAGGGCTCTAAACCTAATGTTGGTGACCTATTTGGAAGCCAGCCGGGACCTTTGCGAGACGGACTCAATTATATTTGGCTCCGCACTGGCAATATACCATATTATTGGCACCAAACTCCCCACGGCTGGACGTGCTACTACACAAAGTAGCGACATCCCAACCTGGAGAAAAAGAACTGAATACCGTATCGCAAAAGCAAGAGCTCTCAACGGCAGACTCATAGGCTTCAGGTCGGGCAATAACAGGCCGAGAATTATCGTCTATTGAATCGTCTCTTCCAGAGTGATCAGAAGAGGCTCTATAAATCATTGGAGCGACCAATGGTGCGTGGAACGGGCCCAGCACCGAAACAGACCGACACTATCGCATTCTGGAGCGGCTTGTGATCAGAGCCCGTAAACCACAGCGAGGGTCCTTGGACGGAAGTTGTGGCGAGCCAGTATGCGAATATTACGCCCATGGACCTCGTCACCATAACGCCGGACGACGTAGCTAAGGCGGTCCGTAGGGCCATGAACTGGAAAAGATCAGAACCACCTCGAACCCCTTCAGCCAAGAGTGATGCAACTCTTGGCTGAAGGGGTTCGTGGTGTATTATGCTGTACTTGCCCGTCAGTTTCAAGAGGCTCTCGAAAATAAGTCGCTCCGGAGCCTCTTCATTACTGGGACCACTCATTGATTCCCAAATACCAGGATTCCACAGACCCAAGCAAATACCGCCCCATCACGTCTACCCACCATATACAAGACACTAACATCCATTTTGAGCGCGAGAATCACTAGTCACCTGGACTCAAATCTGGTGATGTCGCGTGCTCAAAATGGATGTCGCGGCGGTGGTCGTGGAACTAAAGAACCACTCTTCATTGACGCGGTCATTGGTATAGTGGTTAAAACGCAACCGTCGGAACTTCTCCGCCGCCTGGGTAGACTACAGAAAGGCATTCGACTCGGTACCTCATACATGGCTGAAGAGGGTCTTTGAGCTGTTCAAGATTGACTGTACAGTTAGAGACTGACATCCATTCTATAAGTACGTCATTTCTTGTGGTAAAGGGCTTACTTCTCTATCTTTATCCAACGAGCAATGGCAAGACCCGGCAGTACAGAGCATTTCCAACCGCGAGACCGTATGGAAGGAGAAGAAGCTCCGTGGGAGGTTTTACAAGGCTCTACAAGTGCCTTTCGTAGATTCGGTCGCCTCCTTTCACTGGCTACTATTCGGTGACCTCTTTGGGGAAACCGAGGGTTCTGTCTGTGCGATACAGGATCAGGTTATTAAGACCGACAACTATTGAAGATACATCCTAAAGGATGGCGCTGTCGCCATCCCGGTGAGTCACTTAGGCATGTCATCTCCGGTTGTTCGGCTCTTTCTATCTCTGAGTACTTGCACAGACACAATCTAGTAGCCAGGATTCTACACCAGGAGCTCGCTCTGAAATACAGTCTCGTGGATCGGAAACAGCCTTATTATAAGAACTTGGCGGAAGCCGTGCTCGAAAATGACCGCGCCAGGCTCTACTGGTACCGGGCCACTTCTCAGTTAGGAGTATTCTTGCGAATAAGCCTGATATTTTGCTGAGGGACCGGGCACAGTCAAGGATATTTTTGGTCGACATTACCATTCCATATGACGAGAACCTCGTGAAAGTCGAAACAGATAAGAAAACAAAATATCTGGACCTGGCTGACGAGGTGACCGACATGTGGGGTGGTCTGCCGGCCGAAATTATTCCTGTAGTCGTCTCTGCGAACGGGCTAATCCCGGTCAGCCTCTCGGGTCATATGAGGCAACTGGGACTCCGTGACGGACCGCTCCAGGCTCAAATGCAGAAGGCGATGCTCCTCGATACCACCCGCACCGTCCGCCGGTTTCTTTCCCTTTCCCTCTAACCCTCGGCCGATTGGTGTCCCCTGCCGAGGGCTTCCATCTGGTTGGGGTTTTATTTATTTATGTTAGTATATTTAATATAATATATTTATATATATTTATCATTTACACTTATATATCTATTCAGCCCAACCAGATGAGAATAATTTATAAACACTCCATAATAATAATAAGAATAATGGCGTAGGGAAGTGACGACCCCATCGCCCGCTGATGTAACAGTTAAGTGACAAAACTGCTACGTCGGTGCAGTCAGTCAGCGCCCTGCCAAAAGGTGTGAGCGCCGTGCCTAGGCAAAATTGAGGGTGCAATGGTCCGTTTGTGCATATGGCCGAACCATGAAACGGTGCCGGGCCTGGGCGTCTCCCGTTAATTGACGCCCAAAAATGGATGATGGAAAAAAAAAGAGTGCGCAAAGAGCCGCTGCCTGGAGGTCGCCAGGGCGCGTCTGGAGCTGGCACTGGACGCGACAGCATGCGGGTCGCCAGCCAAGCGCGGGGGGCTGCAAGACCACCTAGTAGCCGCCCGCATCCATCATCCCCACCAGAGGGCTTGGTGTCGGCTGGGTCTTCTCGGACTCGGCAAGCGGCACCCGCCGCTGGTGGAACACGTCACATGCGTTGGACGCAAATTATGAACGCAAACGCATTGCGAGCGTATTTTAGGGCAAAAGGGGAAGAAACTGGAATGTTAGCGTATCGGGCTCGGATGCATCGCTTTTTCGCAGAGCTGGAGCCATCTGTTCATGTAACGGAGCAAAACCTGGCAGACCGAGTTCGGTACATCCTGCGCTCCAACATATTTGGTGACGCCGAACTCGAACGACTACGACGTGAGGCTGTTCCCTCATCGGATGAAAATGCTACAACTGGTAATGCGGTGCCACTAATTGCAGAGCAACCTGCGCACGTGGATACCGCCGTGGATATTCCAGTTGTGGTTAATTCAGACGATGATGAAATAGTCTCCCACAAGCTAGAGCAAATGAGGAGCATATTGGAAGAGGCTATTTTGGAAACGCGCAGTACGCCTCTCGAAAATCGACCGCGACTTCCCCGCATACCCTTAAGCAAGCGGAATCGGGCTGTCGTGAGGGCTCTCAACCCAATGCTGGTGACCTATCTGGAAGCCAGCCGGGACCTTTGCGAGACGGACTCAATTCTTTATGGCGCCGCACTGGCAGTTTGCCGTATTATTGGCGCCAAATTTCCCACGGCTGGACGCGCTACTAGACAAAGTAGCGCTATCCCAGCCTGGAGAAAAAGAATTGAAATCCCAGCCGGATATAACGCAAAAACTGACGGAGCGCATAGACGACCTGAAGCAGAGAATCGCTGCTTGGGGGAAGCGGATTCGGCGATATACCGAGAGGTCGACACGGTTCAACCAGAATCGTCTCTTCCAGAGTGATCAGAAGAGGCTCTATGAATCATTGGAGCGGCCGATGGTACGTGGAACGGGCTCAGCACCAAATCAGGCCGACACTATCGCATTCTGGCGCGGCCTGTGGTCAGAGCTCGTAAACCACAGCGAGGGCCCTTGGACGGAAGTTGTGGCGAGTCAGTGTGCGAGTGTTACACCCATGGACCCCGTCATCATAACGCCGGATGACGTAGCTGAGGCGGTCCGTAGGGCTGAACTGGAAAAGTCCGGGACTCGACGGACTGCATCACTACTGGCTGAAGGGGTTCGTGGTGTGTCACGCTGTGCTCGCCCGACAGTTTCAAGAGGCTCTCGACCAAAAGTCACTCCCGAGCCTCTTCACTACTGGGATCACTCATTTGGTTCCTAAAGACCGAGATTCCACAGACCCGAGCAAATACCGCCCCATAACGTGTCTACCTACCATATACAAGACACTAACATCCATTTTGAGCGCGAGAATCACTCGTCACCTGAACGCAAATCAGGTGATGTCGCGCGCTCAAAATGGATGTCGGGCGGTGGTCGTGGAACCAGGAACCTCCTCATTGACGCGGTCATTGGCAAGGTGGTTAAACGCAACCGTCGGAATCTCTCCGCCGCCTGGATAGACTACAAAAAGGCATTCGACTCGGTGCCTCATACATGGCTGAAGAGGGTCCTCGAGCTGTACAAAGGTTGACTGTACAGTTAGAGACTTCATCGGTCAGTGTATGGAGCAGTGGAATACGATCCTTTGTCATCTAGGCGAGCGGATGACGGCTTTGGAGAACCACATAAGGATAAGAAGGGGTATCTTCCAGGGCGATTGTCTGAGTCCAATCTGGTTCTGCCTCTCTCTAAACCCACTCAGTACCTTACTGCAGGGTTCTGGGAGGGGATTTCAGCTTCGGAAAGGAGGTACAAAAGTGACCCACCTTTTCTATATGGATGATCTCAAGTTATTCGCCTCCAGTCGCTCACATCTTGTGGAATTGCTAAACATCACTTGTGATTTTAGCAATTCTATTAGAATGGAGCTGGGAACGGATAAGTGTGCGGTCCTCCATGTCGAAAAGGGTAGGGTTGCTAACTCTGAGGGCATAGAATCATCTATGCCCATCAACATAAGGACCCTTTCCCAGGCTGAAACATACCGATACCTGGGTATGTCGCAGAACATAGCTATCGATGAGGCGGATATGAAACAGTCAGTTTGCGATGTGTTTTATGCACGCTTGACAAAAGTGCTCAACAGTCTTTTGTCGAGTGTGAATAAGACACACGCATATAACGGCTGGGTCATGCCTGTCCTCATATATACCTTCGGCATGCTCAGGTGGACTCAGACCGAACTGAATGCTCTGGATATAAAAGTCCGCACTGTTATGACGTCACACAGGATGCATCACCCGAGATCGTCAGTAATGAGGCTGTACTTGCCGCGGAAACATGGTGGGCGCGGCTTTTTGAGCGCTCTCACCATGCATAATCGCGAAGTATGCAGCCTCCGTAATTACTTCCTGGCGAGATCGGATGATCCATTCTACAGGGACGTCATTTCGTATGATAAATCCCTCTATCCTTAGTCAAGACCGAGCAGTACAGAGCATTTCCGACCGGGAGACCGTATGGAAGGAGAAGGCTCCACGGAGGTTCTACAAACTCTACATGAGCCTTTCGTGACACAGTCGCCTCCTCCACTGGCTACGTTTTGGTGACCTCTTTGGGAAACCGAGGGTTTTGTCTGTGCGATACAGGATCAGGTTATTAAGACCAACAATTATCGGAGATACATCCTAAAGGATGGCGCCGTCGACATCTGTCGAGCTTGTCGCCATCCCGGCGAGTCACTTAGGCATGTCATCTCCGGTTGTTCGGCGCTTTCAACACTGAGTATTTGCAAATTGAAAATGCCATATTATAAGTACTTGCCGGAAGCCGTGCTCGAAAATGACCGCGCCAGGCTCTACTGGGACCGGACCATCATCACAGACAGGACTATTCTTGCGAATAAGCCTGATATTGTGCTGATGGACCGGGCACAGTCAGGATATTTTGGTCGATATTACCATCCCTTATGACGAGAACCTCGTGAAAGCCGAAACAGATAAGCTGACAAAATATCTAGACCTGGCTCACGAGGTGACCCACAATGGGGTGGTCTGCCGACCGAAATTATTCCTGTGGTCGTTTCTGCGAACGGGCTAATCCCGGTCAGCCTCTCGGGTCATCTGAGGCGACTGGGACTCCGTGAAGGACCGCTCCGTGCTCAAATGCAGAAGGCGGTGCTCCTCGACACCGCCCGCATCGTCCGCCGGTTTCTTTCCTTTCCCCTAACCTCGGCCGTTTGGTCTCCCCTGCCGAGGGCTTCCATTGGTTGGGTTTTATTTATTTATGTATTATTTGTGTTAGTATATTTAATATATATACATATATATTTATGTATATTTATTTACTATATTTCTTTTATATATTTATTCAGCCCAACCAAATGAGAATACTTCATAAATATCCCAAATAAGAATAATAATAACAGAATAGTACAAAGTGACCCAAATTTTCTATATGGATCATTTCAAATTATTCGCCTCCAGTCCCTCCCATCTTATGGAATTGCTAAACATCACTCGTGATTTTAGTAATTCTATTAGAATGGAGCTGGGGACGGATAAGTGTGCGTCCTCCATGTTGAAAGGGGAAGGGTTGCTAACTCTGAGAGCATAGACTTATCTATGCCCATCAACATAAGGCCCCTTTCTGAAGCTGAAACATACCGATACCTGGGTATGTCACAGCACATCGGTATCGATGAGTCGGGTATGAAGCAGTCAGTTTGCGATATGTTTTATGCACGCTTGACCAAAGTGCTTAACAGCCTTTTTTCCGTTGTGAATAAGACACACGCATATAACGGTTGGGTCATGCCTGTTCTCATATATACCTTTGGCATACTTAGGTGGACTCAAACTGAACTTAACGCCCTGGGTAGAAAAGTCCGCACTACTATGACGTCCCATAGGATGCATCACCCGAGATCGTCGATTATGAGGCTGTACTTGCCGCGGAAACATGGTGGACGTGGCTTTTTAAGCGCGCTTACCATGCATAATCGCGAAGTGTGCAGCCTCCGTAATTACTTTCTGACGAGATCGGATGATCCATTCTATATGGACGTCATTTCTTGTGATAAAGGACTTACCCCTCTATCCTTAGCCAACGAGCAATGGCAAGACCCGGCAGTACAGAGCATTTCCGACCGGGAGACCGTATGGAAGGAGAAGGAGCTCCACGGGAGGTTCTACAAGACTCTACATGTGCCTTTCGTAGACACAGTTGCCTCCCTCCACTGGCTACGTTTTGGTGACCTCTTTGGGGAAACCGAGGGTTTTGTCTGTGCGATAAGGGATCAGGTTATTAAGACCAACAACTATCGGACATACATCCTAAGGGATGGCACCGTCGACATCTGTCGAGCTTGTCGCCATCCCGGTGAGTCACTTAGGCATGTCATCTCCGGTTGTTCGGCGCTTTCTAACTCTGAGTACTTGGCAGGCATAACTTAGTAGCCAGAATTCTACACCAGGAGCTCGCTCTGAAATACGGTCTCGTGGATCGGAAACAGCCTTATTATAAGAACTTATGGAAGCCGTGCTCGAAAATGACCGCGCCAGGCTCTACTGGTACCGGGCCACTTCTCAGTTAGGAGTATTCTGCGAATAAGCCTGATATTTTGCTGAGGGACCGGGCACAGTCAAGGATATTTTGGTCGACATTACCATTCCATATGACGAGAACCTCGTGAAAGTCGAAACAGATAAGAAAACAAAATATCTGGACCTGGCTGACGAGGTGACCGACATGTGGGTGGTCTGCCGGCCGAAATTATTCCTGTAGTCGTCTCTGCGAACGGGCTAATCCTGGTCAGCCTCTCGGGTCATATGAGGCAACTGGGACCGTGACGGACCGCTCCAGGCTCAAATGCAGAAGGCGATGCTCCTCGATACCACCCGCACCGTCCGCCGGTTTCTTTCCCTTCCCTAACCCTCGGCCGTTTGGTCTCTCGCCGAGGGCTTCCATTTGGTTGGGTTTTATTTATTTATGTATTATTTGTGTTAGTATATTTAATATATATACATATATATTTATGTATATTTATTTACTATATTTCTTTTATATATTTATTCAGCCCAACCAAATGAGAATACTTCATAAATATCCCAAATAAGAATAATAATAACAGAATAGTACAAAGTGACCCAAATTTTCTATATGGATCATTTCAAATTATTCGCCTCCAGTCCCTCCCATCTTATGGAATTGCTAAACATCACTCGTGATTTTAGTAATTCTATTAGAATGGAGCTGGGGACGGATAAGTGTGCGGTCCTCCATGTTGAAAGGGGAAGGGTTGCTAACTCTGAGAGCATAGACTTATCTATGCCCATCAACATAAGGCCCCTTTCTGAAGCTGAAACATACCGATACCTGGGTATGTCACAGCACATCGGTATCGATGAGTCGGGTATGAAGCAGTCAGTTTGCGATATGTTTTATGCACGCTTGACCAAAGTGCTTAACAGCCTTTTTTCCGTTGTGAATAAGACACACGCATATAACGGTTGGGTCATGCCTGTTCTCATATATACCTTTGGCATACTTAGGTGGACTCAAACTGAACTTAACGCCCTGGGTAGAAAAGTCCGCACTACTATGACGTCCCATAGGATGCATCACCCGAGATCGTCGATTATGAGGCTGTACTTGCCGCGGAAACATGGTGGACGTGGCTTTTTAAGCGCGCTTACCATGCATAATCGCGAAGTGTGCAGCCTCCGTAATTACTTTCTGACGAGATCGGATGATCCATTCTATATGGACGTCATTTCTTGTGATAAAGGACTTACCCCTCTATCCTTAGCCAACGAGCAATGGCAAGACCCGGCAGTACAGAGCATTTCCGACCGGGAGACCGTATGGAAGGAGAAGGAGCTCCACGGGAGGTTCTACAAGACTCTACATGTGCCTTTCGTAGACACAGTTGCCTCCCTCCACTGGCTACGTTTTGGTGACCTCTTTGGGGGGAAACCGAGGGTTTTGTCTGTGCGATACAGGATCAGGTTATTAAGACCAACAACTATCGGAGATACATCCTAAGGGATGGCACCGTCGACATCTGTCGAGCTTGTCGCCATCCCGGTGAGTCACTTAGGCATGTCATCTCCGGTTGTTCGGCGCTTTCTAACTCTGAGTACTTGGCAGGCATAACTTAGTAGCCAGAATTCTACACCAGGAGCTCGCTCTGAAATACGGTCTCGTGGACCGGAAATTGCCGTATTACAAGTACATGCCGGAAGCCGTG
Organism: Parnassius orleans; assembly: GCA_029286625.1. Taxonomy (NCBI): domain Eukaryota; kingdom Metazoa; phylum Arthropoda; class Insecta; order Lepidoptera; family Papilionidae; genus Parnassius; species Parnassius orleans. The sequence goes on along the minus strand of JAGSMP010000266.1, from coordinate 215,310 downwards.
CTCGAAAATGACCGCGCCAGGCTCTACTGGGACCGGGCCATCATCACAGACAGGAGTATTCTTGCGAATAAGCCTGATATTGTGCTGATGAACCGGGCACAGTCAAGGATATTTTTGGTCGACTTTATCATTCCGTATGACGAGAACCTCGTGAAAGCCTGGTCTGGTTGGGTTTTTATTTATTTATGTATTATTTATTTATTTATGTTAGTATATTAAATATATATTTATGTTTATTTATTATTTCCTTTAAAATATTTATTCAGCCCAACCAGATGAGAATACTATATAAATACTCCAAAATAATAGAATAGTACTAAGAATAGTAAAAAAAACGAAATTTACCCTGTGAAAGTTTGCATGTACATATTATTTTTCTAACCAACCATAAAAACACGTAATACTGTCATGGGAAAATGTACATAAGAAAAAAGGTTGTCTCACAAGAGACAGTAATAATATAATATTATATCTTCTAGTATCTACGCATAAAAACTTTTAAAATCTCTGAATCCCGAGGTATGTCCATATTAAGAGGCTGAATAGAGCCAAATTGATCTGCATGGGGATCGTTTTATGATTTCACATCGTTATCGAAAAAAATTGTATTTACAATTGAGCGTATTCCAGGTGGCGGTTTTCAAAACACGATTCCACAAAATTCACTCAATAGAAAATAATTGCAAAGTAGCTTCTGAAAATACTTAAATTTTCAACTTTCTCAAATTTTCATAAAATAATGTTGAGTATAATATGTACAATTATGTGTCACATGTTAATAAAGCTATTGTGCTATTTTAATTTTTAATAAAGTGATTTTACTTTAATTTAAATAATTTATTTTTCCCTTCTATACCAAGTAGCGTTTTTTCTATCACTCTTATTGTTTTTGATAGTGCTTGCTGAAATTAGCGTCTCTAGACGGATCTGAATCGCTGTTAAGATATTGCAAAAATAATCGAAAATATTTATTTTTAATTTTATGCCGAACTATATTTTTTATTTATTGTTCTATTTTATTACGGTTAAATGTTGTAAAGCAAGTATTTACAAATGTTTTCATTATTTTGTTATTCAATTGTTTCCAGTTATTATCACATTTTAGCTTACATTAGAAATTCTTGGTGGGATGCGACGTATATATATATAGGTACCTTATTTTCGTCAACATATATATATACATACATACATATATATATATATATGTGTGTGTGTGTGTATTTGTGTTTTTTTTTTTTACCAGTGGAGTGTTTTACATTTGAAAATCAGTTATAAAGAGCCATTAACGGGACATTTTGCAACAGCGAAACATATCCTACCTAATTTTTACGTCGTTTCATCAGCAACATTCTTAGTTTTGGATAAAAAAAAACTTGTCAGTTTCAAAGAAACACGACTAAATTTGTATTAAAATAAATGCACGTCATTACAAGATTTCTATGTAAAACGAAATTTTTATTTTGTTTAATTTAATTCGAGACTAAAATAAATGTGAAAGGTCTTTATATTAAATATTTATTAAATCATAAAATGAGAATTTTATCTACAATAATAATTTTCATCAAAAATAGCATAGACTTATAAAATTCGTACTCACGGTCAATCATACTGAAGATGATCAATTGTATTATAAACTATTTAATAGACTATTTCCAGTATAATGACCCAAATATCATCATTAATATATGACTGGCACGCTTAAAAGTTGTATCAGATGGCTAAATGAATAATGTTTTTGAATGATTTAAGTTACAACAACAGTAATTTTTTTTTGTTTCAATTGACAAAAAAGGAAAAACAAAACACCTCTACGCGAACAATTTATAACGCTCAAGATTTCAAATAAGATCTACCTTCTGAGATATTTAGCTTTTTTATAGATAGTTTATTGCATGTATGTATATTCATAAAAAAATATTATTTCTAAATGTTATATCTATATGATTGTATAAAAAATAAGGAAGACGCTATAATATTTTTACAAAAAAATTTGAAAATGAGGTTAAAAAACGCGCGTCTAAACTGTTTATGGTTGAACTTTTAGCAAATGTTTGCGAGTGAAAAAGTAGAATTATTATAATGATTATATTTATAATTTCGGTTCATTTTAGGACGAGCATGTTATATAGATTAAGAGAACATAAAAGTAAAATAAAAACTTACACTTTTTCATTCATAAAACCAAATTTATTGGCAGTAAATACACTTTTTCATGGTCCCTTAGAAACATAGAGCTATACAAAACTAAATAAACATCTAAATGTCTTTATTATTGTTTCTATTCATCTACAATCTTATCGGCTTTCACGAACTGTAACTCAAACTTCTTAAACGTAAACAAACAAAAGTGACAAAAAAGATTGACTCAAGTGCCGCGCGCCGTGATTATTTCAAGTGCCCCCGGTACATAGGGCCATTTTTTGTTTTAGGGAGCGCGGTACACGAAAGGTTAACTATCATTTTATGATTTTTCTTTTATCTGCAATAATAATTTTCATCAAAAATAGCATAGACTTATAAAATTCATACAGACGGTCAATCATACTGAAGATGATCAATTGTATTATAAAATATTTAATAGAATATTTCCAGTATAATGACCCAAATATCATCATTAATATAATATGACTGGCATACTTAAAAGTTTTATCACATAGCTAAATGATTAACTATCATTTTATGATAAGGTCATACTTTTCTATAAAAAGCTGCAAGAAATTTTAAACCACTGACCTCTTGGTTTGTTTTACTATTTACTTAATTAGCGAAAAACAAGATGAACTGATCTCAAAGTATACTTTCTTGTGTAAAAAGTGCTATTTAAAATTTTATGCAGATGATAATTAAAGTTTCTATGTAAATAGGTGTAATGTAACATAGCAGGTATTATATTCATTGGTAGCGGTCAATCATATTTGGAACAGTTTTCTGCAGCACTACGCCTACGAATTATTTCAAATAAGAAATACCAAAGCCAGCATCATTTTCTGTACAGAAGTCGGCAAAGTGTTGCTCAAGGCATTATGAATACAGCAGCTGATAAAAATGTTACACTCATAACTCTTAACAAAAATTGTTACTGCAAATGGTCTTATAGAAAAAACTATTCCGCCGTGTCAAGTGCAGGAGCTATTATTAGAAGGATAAGAGGTAAAATTTTGTTATAGAGATGCGCAATCAATATTGTTTTGTCTGCAATTGTGCATAAAATAAAAATAACTTCAGCCAATGAGCACAACTGGCATTATACTCAGGCCCATCAATTGGTATGGAAAAAGAAATAATTTTACCAGGTTTCAAAAATCAATCAAAATTCAAAAAATCAAAAATAATAAAATTAAAAAATGTAGATCTGTATGTGTATACATACATATATTGATTTATGGCCGCTTACTAACTGACGGTAACTCAGTACCTGTATAACATCCTACAGTCACGCCGAAACAAAAAGGAGAGAATCACTGTAGAAAACGTTATAATTTATTGCGAAAATATTGTGATAAAATTAAAAAAAAATTACAAACTTATCCAAGATACCCAATATGTTACAGAAAAATTTAACAAATAATAAACTAATGTTTATTGTTTGTTATATTGAGTTTGCGTCAGTTTTTAAAACGGTTACAAGATATAACAAAAATAAACAAAAATAAATGTCAAAAAGGTTAGGATCTGATTGATGATATACAGCTGACACTTAATCATGCTTTTGGAAACCACGCCAGTTGTAAACAATACTTCTATGAAAATGGTGTACACAAGAGAATTAAGAAGAGACAAAATCTTTCTTTTCAAATTTCCGCCGAGTTGTAAGTAGAAGGCTAAATACGCCATATTTTATATAATGTGATCTTGACTACGTTTCATCAATTCAGAAGGCTAAATACGCCATGTGCCAATTTAATTAAATATATTTTATATAATGTGATCTTGACTACGTTTTATCAATTCACCATTGATAAAAATGAGAACAGCAATTTTACAATTGTGCTTACAAGAATCACTATCAGTTGAACTTTGCAGCTTGTTCATTATTTTTATTATAAATACCTATAAATGTATATGTTGTTAATAAATCATTCCCATAATATTTTGCATAACTTTTTATTTTGTCCTATCTGAAACGTTCTTAAGTCTATAGAAAATGTGGCGTATGAAATGGCTGACAATCACTTAAACATTTTAATCTAGGTACAAAGATGTTTTACGTTTTCATGGCCTCCATGTGATATTTTTCCCAGCATTAGATACCCTTCTGTAACTGAAACGAATATGAATATTGCATATGTATACGACACAAAAGTAAAGTAGCAGGCTATATAAGTCCCTCTGCTGGGCACAGGACTCCTCTTATTTCTGAGAGGGTTTTAGGGCAAGGAAATGTCTGCTGCGCTGCCCCAATGCGTGTTGGCGAATTTCACATGTCTTCGAATTTTTTTTTCTTATTCCTAAGGCATGCATAAGGCATGCCTCACGATGTTTTCCTTCAACGCCGAGCAGATGCTAAATCAGCACTTAAAATTGCAATAAAAATTTCATTGGTGCCATTGGACCCAGAGCTACTAATACGACACAAATAAATACGATTCAACGAATTTAATAAAAACTCTAACGTACTTAAAACTTAAACACTTGATAGCTCGTGATGCCTACCCGACGAAGCTACAGCACTACACCGTGCAATGTAATTGAAGATGCTTAACCGCGACATAACTCTCAGTGATGCGCAAGCATAATAGGCAGTATATCACTTATATACTTGTCACCTCTGCAGTCTGTTATTCTTTTTACTTTTCTAAGTAATACAGAACGTAGTCGCAAGACGGTGTTGAAGTCGGCTAAAATCTCTGCGGTCGCCGTTTTGTCAAGGTTATTCAGGCTTCTTAAAGCCTTAATGGAAATATGGTGCACCATACCATAACAGAAACAGAAACAGAAACTTTTTTATTTAATATAGAAGATAGAATATAAATATTACTTAATGAAGGTTCTTTTTATGTTTAATTTAATACTGGTTTGGATAAAATATCTGTCCTGGGAAGAACCAGCATACAACCGTAAAAAGTTTACAATCGTATATATTACATAATTAGCAACAACTAATTAAAAATAGCTTGGTAGCGATCACCTTTTTCCCAGGGTTAAGAGTTAATATTATAATTACCCTTTTTATACAAACTTTGATTAATAAATTTAAAACTATTTGTAATTTCAATTGTGCATGCCTTAAGCGCATTTAAAAAATTACGTATAACATGATTATACCCAAAATTTGTTAAAGTAGTTTAAATACACGCAAGTTTTCACTAATAACCTTATTACTATACTTCCTATTTTCCGATAATTTTATGTCAAACTTCAATTAAAAAAAGTTTGGAAAATTCAAAAGTGCACGACTCATAATGCTCATATGACAGTGAAAAATAAATGTAAATTGTAAATGTAAGTTTTTCCAGTAGCAGTCACCGAAGTGCACCTATAAGTCACTCCGTCAAGTCCGGAGGTAAGATCTATTCATAACTAACAAAATGAGCCAAAGCTCGGCACATCTAGTTCTCCTCGTCGAGGAATTTCAGTAGCAGTCATCAAAGTATATCTTCAAGTCACTCTATCAAGTCCGGAGGTAAGGTCTCATCATAACTAACAAAACGAGCCCAAAATCAGCACACCTATTACTACTCGTCGAAGAGTTCCAGTAGCAGTCATCGAAGTACACCTTCAGGTCACTCTTTCAAGTCCAGAGGTAAGGTCCATCATAACTAACAAAACGAGGCCAAACTCAGCACACCTAGTTCTACTCTTCGAGGAGTTCGAGTAGCATTCATCGAATTACACTTTCAGATCACTCTATCAAGTCCGGAGGCAGAGGTGGATTAAATGTCGACTACGCCCTAAGCTAGCTTAGCACCCCATCGGCGCCCCTCTAGAGGCCATATTATATCTATTATAAATTAAATCTACTCATTTTGCAAATAAACTACATTATAATTTATAATATATTTTAATAATTGCGAAATAATTAGGATAAGACTTAACAGCACGGCTAGCATGGGCTGGGGACAAAAAATTTATCCATCGATTATATCCACTGTCAAGAGATAAAATTATCTCGTCCTTATGCCAAAGCACGGCAACGGGGAGAAGTATATCCCCGTTTGACATAAAACCCGTTCGATATAAAACTAAGCGAGGGGTTAAAAAAATTCTCCTTTCCCCCAGGATAAAATTGTCTCCTGCGCATGCTAGCCCTGCAAGGGGGCATAAATGAAAAATATGATGAGAGAGTAAAGCCATTTAGGAGTAATCAAATACGTTTCCATATACGAATCTATTTACAAAATATTATCTTAAGTGTCTCAAACTTCTTATCGATACCGGCGCAAGCGTCTGTGTCATTAAACACTCATGTTTAAAAATGAAACATGAACTTCTTAAGGACAGAATAAGAATCAGAGGTATAAATTATACGGATACATATTGCGAAACGCTATGCTCAATCTACTTACAATTTTTATTAAGGGATGAAACTTACCAGTATAAATTTTATGTTATTAACGATAATATTACTTAATTACGACGGTATTATTGGTACAGATTTTCTTAAATATTTAATGCTAATATACATTATAGCTCTAAGATAATGACTCTGTGCGGTTACCAAGTTCCTATTATATTTCATCAGCCGACGTACATCGTTCCGGCACGCTCAGAAGCCGTCATTGAATGCGCTATATCAAATTACTCGGTCGAGCTTTGTCACAGTAATGAAGCCTTACTTCTAAATCATACCTTAAGCAAGGGTATTTACGTCGCGAATTGTATTGTATCAATAGAACCAAATAAAAAGGTTAACATCACCGTTTTAAACACAACTGACAAAGACTTAGAAATTAAAGATTATTCCGTAGAGTTGACACCTGTCGACTATAATAATTCTATTTAGAATTATTAAAAAATTAAGAATCCTGATATTACAGATCTCACCTTATCAGACTTTTCAGATCCATTTTCTAAGCTAGCTTATATTAAAGTATATAATATGATTGCCTATATTTTCCATAACACTAAAATTAAAATTCATATATACAAAAATCTGTTAATTTATCCTATTCCTGTTGAATTCCCTAAAATTTTAAAAGAGAATCACGATTCACCTATTGCGGGTCACCCAGGTTCAAGTCGTATGTATAAACGAATTAAAGCCGCCTATTATTGGAAAGGTATACGCTCTGATATTGTAGATTATGTAAAGAAATGCCAATTATGCCAAATTAATAAACCATTGAGAATGTCCAATAAGGTCCCAATGGAGATAACTTCTACCTCTCCTAGACCGTTTGAACGATTAGCTCTTGACATCGTTGGTCCTTTACCTGATGCAGGTTTTCTAAAATTCAAATTCATCATTACATTACAAGATGATTTAACTAAATTTTCAAGCGCTTATCCCCTGGTCACGGCTACCAGTGAAGAAATAGCCAGAAATCTTGTACATTTTATGTCTCTTTTCGGTTACCCTAAAACAATCTTAACGGATTTAGGTGCATATTTTACGTCTGATTTATTTAAACAATTGACCCAAATCTTAAAAGTCAAAGCCTTATATCACCCACAAACAAACGGAGCTCTAGAACGCTCACATACTACTTTAAAAGAATACTTAAAATCCTTTGTTAATGAAACCCAAAACGACTAGCATTGTTATTTATTTACCGCAATATAAGCCTATAATACTACTCCTCATTGCACTACCAATTTTACCCCTCATTAATTATAATTGAAAGCTCCTTACTTGCTTTTTCTAACTTGCGAGACACAACTATAAATGCTATTCTATTTACCAGGGTAAATGTTTTGCATCCTAGCGTGATTATCCCTTTGAGTCTTTATAATGAATTAACCAAGCATATTAATCAAATAAATAAAGGTTTAGATTTTTTTTTAGAAACATACATAATATTCATTCTTTAATTGATGTTTCGAAACTTAGCTCATATTATTATAACAATAAGATTGTTTTCAGCTTGCAAATTCTACTAATAACACCTGATAAATTCATTGTTTATAAAAATATCCTATTACCGACTCCTCACGACGAGTAACATATACAAACGTTTGCACTTATCCAACCTTCTAATTCTTATATTGCTTTAAGTGACGATAGAATACATTATACTACTAGTATGTTTAATAACTTAGATGTTTGTAAATTTATTAATAATAACTGTTCTATTTGTGAACTATTTACTATAACGTCTAGAATAAATAATCCTAATTGTGAATCGAAATTATTAACAGAAGTAACACTTTCCTTACCTTCTGAATGCAACGCCAAGTTATTATTTGGCCAAATCAATATTTGGCATAAATTAAAAAATAATGGATGGATTTATGTACAATCCAATGTAAATAAATTAACTATCAAGTGTAACTATGATATTACTGATCATACTATTATTGGCACTGGTATCGTCAGCTGCCGCAGTCAGTCATATAGACGACATGACAGCCCGAAAATGCGTGACTAATTTTGATTTGTAATTGTGTGCCTTAGCTAGTCATGTACATTTTACTTACAAGAACTATCGAAAAATGTTTGTTACGAGGGCGACACTGAAAGTTTTTAGAACTGGCCACTTGTAAACGATATAATAAAAAATAAGTTAAAATTTTGAAAATGGAACTCATTGCCAATATTATTGTGAATGTATTTTATTAATTTGTCATTTGTTTACGATTTGGCGGCAAATTGAAAATTGTCTGTGTCACGTCAGCATAAATTTAACGCGAGAAAATTTTCGTACAATGATTTTTTATGACTTTCGATGTCATTTAAGTCAACAAGAAAATTATGATAGACTTCGATTGGCCTTTCACGATGAAGCCACTGTTTACAACTGGTTTAATGAGTTTAAACGTGGTCGCACTAATCTCATCGATGATCTGCGTGAGGGACGGCCTTCTACGGCGACGACTGAAGATAACATCAGTGTTGAGCGGCATATGATAGAGACTGACAAAACAGTGACTTATCAGCAGATTCGGACAAGCTTAGGAATCGGTATGAGTCAAGTGCACAAAATCCTCCATGGACATTTAGCGGTCAGGAAGCTTTGTGCCCGGTGGATACCTCATAATTTGACAGAGGCCCAAAAACTCCGTCGTGTTGATTGGTGTCGTAAAATGTTTCAAAGATTTAACGGAGGTGACTCAAATGCTGTGTTCGACGTACTTACGGGTGACGAAAGCTGAATTTATTGTTATGATCCAGAAACTAGGAGACAGTGTGCTGTCTGGGTGTTTCCTTCCGAGGAGTTGCCAACTAAAGTGAAGGGAGATGGTGGCCTCGTTCTTCGGAAGGGAAAGTTATTACGCAACAATTGTTTCAGAGGATCGAAAAACAGTTACTGCAGAGTGGTACACTAACAATTGTTTGCCACTTGTCTTGGAAAAAGTTCGGGAGAAACGACCTCGCAGTAGGATCCTCCTTCACCACGACAACGTCTCGTCGCACACCGCCAAGCTAACCATCGACTACTTGGCGACGTCAGCGACTTTCGATTTTTATTTATTTCCGAAAATAAAAGAACTTCGAGGAAAAAGTTTTATGGACGTCGAGGAAGCAGTGGCTCCGTTTCAAAATGCCGTCGAAGAGACCCCTAAGGACGAGTGGGCAAAGTGCTTTTCTCAGTGGTTCCATCGGATGCAGCGATGTATTGATGTTAATGGATACTATTTTGAAAAGATATAATAAAACTAATAACTTGCTATTAAATAAAACTATTTTTACGGATTTTGTCGCGTTTAATTTTACTATTTTGATTCCCAACGTTTAGGATGCTTTACCCATGGTCACGGGGGTCTGATTTTAATGGAGTTATATAATGGAGTTATATGGTGCGGGTTTTAATGGATCTAATCTCTATATCTCTATAATCTAACTATGACATTGGGACGTCAAACACCTCAGTCACCACCACCGTGACCATGAGTGCTGTAAAGCATCCGAAACGTTGGGAATCAAAATAGTAAAATTAAACGCGATAAAATCCGTAAAAATAGTTTTATTCAATGTGTAGTGTTCGCGTAAATATAAGAAATCATTATAATAACTTGCTAGTTTGTTCAGTTTTTGATTTTCTAAGAACTTTCAGTATCACCCTCGTAGGAAGTGGTAAAAAGATTTAAAAAATAGTTTTGTTGGATTTAAATTCAAATGAAAAAAAATCCCAGGTTAGTTACAAATTATATTATTTAATCTTTATGTAAAATCAAATAGTTTGAAAGTTTTTATATTGTTTTAAGGTAAAGCTATATTTAACTATGGCTTTTTATTTTCTATTTCTATATTTTGTAATGCCTTCCGACCTCTAATTATTTTTAACTTCGCTTTATCTTAATTTAGAAAAAGCTCAGTCAAAAGGGGGTGCTGTTATATACCTTTTTACAACGCAGTTAAATCTTAATAAGCATTTATTTAATCCACAGTACTTTTCCTTCATATGACGTCAGTCAGTAATTGCGTTGTTCTTTTCCATATTAATTTTTATTCCATTTTAATAGTCAGTTAGATTCAGAGCCCCGGGTAGATCGGACATAGATTCCGAGACGTATTAGAGTTCGGAAGTCAGAGTTAATATTAATTGTGTGTGTGAACTTTTTATAATAAACCCTTAGGTTTATTTAGTGTTTTTTTTAAAGTCAAACGAGATCGGCCTCCTAACAGTTCATTAGTTTCTCTGATTGACTGACTAACTGAATGTTCTTATCAAGATTTGTCTTTTTCTAGATCTTCGTGACAATTAAAAGTAAATAAATACAAAATAAAAAATTCATCATCAATTATTATTACAAAATTACTAATTCCACGCAAACGAAGTTGCGGGCACAGCTAATATTATATAAGTTTATTTAAACATTTGTGTGTGAAATAACAGGCAATAGTTTTTGAATTACCTACTACCGAGCTTTGTGACATGAAAAACGAGAGCTTTGAAGATTTGTTTAACGCCCTGGGCTTGAATGTAACGTACTTTATATCAAATGACAAAAACTTAAACAGTTACAAGTTATTGTCATTTGATACCCGGTCCACATTTTTTTTACAAAAGAGTAAAAAAAAATGTGGACCGGGCTAATCGCATATTATATTTTTTCATTTACATAGATATTATATCGAATCAAAATTTATATTTGGGACGAATCCTACGCTAGTTGGCAATATTGTTACTACCTGGTAAGACATGTAGGAAGTCAATGGGTGCTGGTGGTTCGGGACCGCGCTTTGTGGCATTCCTTGGGGGAGCATTGTGTTCAGCAGTGGACTTGTGAAGGGCTGTAGTGATGATGATGATGATGAATGAAGCTCGTAAATAATTGATTTATTTTGTTAGTAAGAGTGTAAAATTTTATTGCGCATATTAATGGACGTTAATGGAGCCGTGGTAGCTCGCTAAGTGCGCGCTGTAAATATCACAGTACGCGAGCAACCCGGGTTTGAACCCCGCTGTTACCAATGAAATTGTTAATTAAAATTTAAAGTAATGATTTACCACGTGCTCTACGGCGATGGAAAACATCGTGAGGAAACCTCCATGTCTTAGAAATTAAAAAAAAAATATTTCGAAGACATGTGAGGTCTACTGACGCTCTTTGGGGCAGCGTGGCGGACTTATCCTTTTTTGTTTTACATAGGGAATTGCACACGCATACCCGCCTCGCGAGGGCAAGGACGGGTTATGTCGGACTCGCACCGACTAAAATCCCATGGTGTTCCACCTTCGTCTGATATTGGCAGGGTCACGGGAACGCTTTCGCACACATCCGCGGCCCCACCGGCGCTGGCCGCCCCGTGGCGGGCTCTCCTCGGGAGAGGACTACTCCTCCCCCATCTTCTTCTCAGGTAAGACGCACGAGAACACATGGCGCCCAACTTCACCTGCGCAACGCACGCCCCCGTGTCCGATGCGCGAAGACCATGGGGACAGGTAAAACGAGCACTCAGAAGCACTAGCCTTCCTAACCCCAGCTGCGGATATAGTCTATGGCTCCGCCGCCAACTGAGATTCGGTGCGGAGGGTAGGGAGAACGGACTTCGCAATACCGACACTCCTCTCCCCTGCAGCCCCATCACCACCGCATCAATCAACGGTGTGGCCCCGCCAGAGTCACGGAGGATAGGGCGAGTGGCGCATTGCCATACCAACACTTCTCTTCCTCCGCGACTCCAACTCGGCTGCAGCGGTAGGGGGAGAAGGCACCTCTCTCGCCGCAGCCCACCAACACCAACACACATCCGAAGTCGGCTCGTTAAGCTCACTCGGAGTGGCCACCTCGGGCTGCCCCTACACCTCGGGCCAGCCATTTGGTTCCTCTTAGTTCACCGCGGGTCCACGGCTACTAAGCCCCCGCCACGACAAGGCGCTAACCCGTTAGGAAGGGGGCGGACTTATCCTAGCCCGAAGACCTTCTCAGAAAGGAGAGGAGGCCTGTGCCTAGGAGTGGGACGTAGTAGGCTATAACTTTACTTAACTTTTTAATGGACATGTCAATGCATATCTTATTTTACATAACTTCTTTCTCTTTTACTAATTTCAGCTTGACACAAAAAAACATTAAAACGAATAACATAATGCGTACCTTGGATGTTATGAATAGATAAAACCCGTCTGATACTTGAGTATAAATATTTAAATATAGACGTACCACATTCTGGCACAACGCGATGCGAATGTAAAATATTGCAATGTATTCATACCGCACTGAATAATATAGACGTAAATAAATTTTATCTTCACTGTTTATTTATTTTACCCACTCTATGTTACGTATATAACATTTTTCTACACGTATAAATAAAATTAAGTGTCTGTCTGTAATATTGAAATAACTGGTTTCTATGAAGCTTAGCGGGGTTATTTTCATGCTACTAAGACTTAAATAACCTTTATTTAAAAAAAATGTATATCTGTATGTCTGTCTCTCCGTCTGTCTGTCTGTCTGTCTGTCTGTCCTTCTGTGCGGGCTAATCTTCAGAATGGCTGAAATGATTGAGATGAAACTTTACGAACAGATAGAGAGCAATGCCAGGAGGGATTTAGGCTATAATTTATCCGAAAAAATTGAAGATTTAGTATAGAAAACACAAAAAAAAATATAAAATAAATTGTCTTTGATTATCTTTAGTCTAAATTATGCCTTATGAATAGATCCTATCTAGGCGAAACCGAGGCGGGTCGCTAGTTATGAATAAAATATTATATTACGTTTCAGAAATTACTTATATATTCTCATTTACCCATCACACCAATAAAGCTTATAATATTGAAAAAAATCCCCTCCGCTGCAAATGTCACCGGGGTTGGCATCAAAAATAAGTGTAAAATGCGGAGTTGCTCACTTCATTTGCCGGGAATGACGCGTACAATTACCAAACTTAGGGAGTTTTTTTTTTGAATATTTCTTATTTTCTTGTTTATTAATTATATTTTTTTTATATTTATAGTATTATAGATTACTAATTTATTAAAGGTTGTGTTTTTAGATTTGGAAGTTTTAAGATTTTTATTTAATATCGAATTTGTGGTATATGTACGTCCACTTCGGTTAAGTAAATGTATTTTTTCATTCTTTCTCCAGATCAAATTTTTTCATGGATATTTGGTCACGGTGGCCAGTCACAACAGAGCCATTAGCATTAGCCATCTGCACAGGACAGAACTAGGAGAGTGCACCTGTACTTGTGCACGAGTGTGTGCGCAAGTACAGGTGCACTCTCTATTCTCTCACTTTCACAGTCCGATGGGACGGCGATCTAACATGACAAAAGATATCAGCGCAGGACCGTCGGCTTTAATTTTTTTTTGAGGCACGGGGATGAAACATCACCAAATTCCCAACTCCAAGCTGCTACTGACAACTTCTGAATAAAAAACCCAGTAACTGATTTTGGCCTAACCCGGACTATGAACCTGGGACCACATGATCAGCAGTCTCGCTTACGACCACTAGACCAACGAGACAGTCAAAATAACATATAGTATGTGTTTATGGATACACACGGTCACACACACACGCGCGCCCCCGCGTTCCTATTTAAAATCAAAATTAATCCATATAAGGTAACATGTAAATTTTATTTAAAAATTATTTGTTTTGTCAGTAACAAATTGTTATTTACAAGCACTTGAAATATTTACTTTGATTGAAACACAAGAGGATTATAAAGCTCACTTTTAACTAATAGCGTCTGAAGTAGATCCCAATAGCTAGAAGAGTGGTTCAACTAAGCTCTTTTAAACACGAAATAGGACGAAGGTCAAAGCTCTTTGATCCTTTATTGAGTTAATTAGAACAGTTATTAATCATTTCGAGTACGTTCGAGTAAAGAAATATTGAGAACGTTTCTTTTGTTTCCTACTTTAATTGTTTATTCATAATTTCCTTTACAAAAGGATTATCGCAGATTATTAGCAGATATTAAACATAATCGGTCTTATCGGTCTGATTACAAAACGTGTATTTTATGGCATATTTTCCACTAAAACAGACTCTAGTTTAAGCCTAAACTATAGGTAGTACTTTTGTAATAAGGCCCATTGTATCATTCATTGCTCTGCCGTCCGCAAGCTATAATGCCGTTATCCAACAAATTCATATTTCGAGTTTATGGACAAAAAAGCGCGGAAAAATATAAAATGTATGCCGTTTCATAACTATAACTCATATGCGAGAGTTATCCGTATCAAAAAATAGATCTAGTTTTGCGCTTTAAATAGCCATACCTTCACTTGTTTAATAATGATTTAATCTTAACAAAAATAGGTTTTTTGCGTTTTAATTTAGTGTTTTTACAATTTTCAGCTTATGCAACCACGACTATAATGCCACTAAGCCTACCGGCATTTTAGTGTTTGATTTTCATTTAATTTTGTTGACATTTAAAAGTCTTAAAAAATCTCTTCATTACTAAACTATATTGCCGCTAAATATTTTGACGTTGATAAATATAAATATTTAAATAATAGCTAAGCATTATGACTCCGAGAACAAACACTATGCTAAACCATAATGCAGCTAAAGCCACTTAGCCGCACTTAAGACTAGTGACTTATAAGGATATTTTTCCTGCATTTATTTTTGAGGTTGATTACACAGCTTAAATGCCGCTAAATACAAAACATCAAAATGTAACGGCGTTCTAGTTTTGAAATTGGTACACGATAGTTGCGAAAATCAAAGAAAAAGGTAGTTAACTACAGAAATAAAAGAGCTTATTCAGAAATATAAATCAATCATTTAATGGCACAGTCTTCTTTAATTTTAACAAAATCACTTTGTGATGACTTACTTTAATGATTGAAAATGAGATCTTAGCAAATAATTAAAAAAAACTTAAAAACTAATGTTATCTTATTAAACAACTAAAAATATTTCAAAAAACCTTTTTAAATAAAATTTTGTATCTTAGAAAAAAATAAGAGACTAATTAATAATTTTACTTACGTTTCGGTACGTAATAAAATACTCTGGCAAATAGAACCTGCCTGTTCTCGGTTAATTAAAAATATTTTTTTTAATAAAATCACTTTGTGATGACTTACTAGGTACTTCTGAGATTTTATTACAAATAACTAAAATAGAAAAAAAACCTTCATCATAAATATTATAAAACCTTTTATCAATCGTCATTTATAGTCGATGTTTTTATGTGAATTAGATGATGAGTAACATAAAATACTTATTTTTACTTTAAATTGTAACTATTGTTTTTTTATAAGATATTGAATATACTTTATTGTAGGTCCATCAAAATTGTAACAATCTAATTATTTATCAAGCAACTAACGTAGAACTAAGTGAGATAATTATTATGTTTAAGCAGTCTTATAAGTTATTGTCTCAGTCTTACGAGCATCAAAGTTTCGCTTATTACTAGTAAAATATCAAAAATAATCATAAGACCATGAACATGCTACTAGGCATCCTCATGGTCCTTTATTGTTAATTTTTTCCAGAATATCTGTTTATGGATGGGAATTATGCTGGATAGTTTTTAAATAATATCATTTTTTCTTGTAGAGTCTATTCCTTTTGGCTTCAAGCGGAATTCAACTTTTAAAAGATTGGAATTCTTTAAATACTTGTTAATCATGAATCTCAATGTTTTATATTCGTCATCAAAATCATTGTTCAAATTATTCAGGATCGATGAATGCACATGTGAATTATAAGTAATTTGTGTCTCACAAAACTTTTCAAAAATATTAGACGTCATCGAATAGGGCCTATTATAGTAAAATGTATCAAACTGCTGTAGTTCGGGATAAGGACTTTTATTCCTTTTGCTAAAAGTCTCTAGGTCAGCTTGCTCAATTTTGGTGTCTGTGTTTGGTACTATGTTTCTTCTTAATCATGTCTAAAATGTTTTTGGATCTTCGTGAAATAGCAGTGCGCCTGTAAAAAACTTTATTAAAATATAGGTTAACGTTATCTTTTACACTAATATCTACAGTATCTTTAATGTATAGTATTTATAAATCGAAATAATTAGTTATTAAGACCGACGCACTGTAACTGACGCACAGCACTGTGTTTTCATTTTAATAAAAAGTAATTGCCTATTTTGACCAATATAGTATTGACCCTTATCCAGTAAAATATGTTAGTTACCGTAAGCATTTAATGTTGATTAATATTGTTATTTACTTTAATTTTTAATGAATACTTTAGAAGACATTACAGATTCGAAATGATGCGAAACCAAAAAATAAGTCGTTTGCGTGACGAGAACAAAACTTTTTGGACCGACATCTCGTAGCAATAATCTTTATCCAATCTGTATTGCTTACTAAACATACAAAAATAATAATCGAAATTAAATAATGTTTTTACCTAGAGTAGTTGTCAGCCATTGTAACAATTGGCGGGAACGCGCTGTGCTTGACACGTCCTTTCCCGTTAAACTTTAGTGTCGCACTGCACAGAGTACTTTTTATATACCTGGAAGGCGCACTGCTTCATCGATCAAGAAAGACACGCGGGGCACCGCGGACCTAGAGCGAGCGATTCAGGGTAGATAGCCGAGTTTTAGTGTTTAAGGGATACCTGCATTTTTGTGATTGACTTCGTAAGCAAAATATTTATATTTCATATTTAAAATGCCGTAATTGGCGTATTCACTGCAAAATCTCACAATAAAAACACATCTAAGTACTACGCATACATGCCGTTAAGTGACTAACGACATTTTTGTCTAGTACTTTCATTTAACGGCTTTTTAGCGTTTGATTTAGAATACTGTAATTTGAAAAAAGCAGAACTATAAAAACCGTTTACGTACTTTAACCTCATAATAGAGTAGGAAGTTCTGTTAACGGCAATCTACTACTATGCAACTGATGGTAAACACTCTAGTTAAAATGTAAGTTATCTGCCCTTAGTCACTTTTTAGTTTAGTAATGTTGCTTTCCTGCGATTTTGCGTAGTAAAAATATCAAACAAGGCACCTTAACGCCGTTTTTCTTTTTTCTATCTCGGGATCCATTAATAGTAGAAAAATATGCCTTAGACAGAAATATTGTGTTTTTTTTCTGATTATGGTGACATCAAAAAACGAAAATCGACCAGATGCGAGATAAGTACGTTATTGCTTGCGGACGTCAGTGCTGCACAATCTCAAGTTGGAAGGATTTGTCGCAGGATCACTGCTTGTTCGGGCATTGGGCGAATGTTCAATGATAATTTAAAGTTTATGTTAAAACAGTTATTAAACAAGTAAAAATATAACATTAAATAAGTTATGTGAAATGTTAATGTTACATATTATGTTATATTTTATGTTACCTAATGAGTTCGCATCCGTCGCAGTTATGGCAATACGTGAACAAACACAATATTTTTTTGTCAAACTATAGCGATTGCTTTGCATAAAATATATTTTTTGGTGGTTATATATATTCACTGATGTGTATCTGCACATATTATATATAATATGTGCAGATACGCATATACCAGTGATCCTTGCAGACAACTACAAGCAAAGAAGTCTATAAAATGAATTTCCATTCTAAAGAAATAAGATAAAATACACAATTTTATAGTATCTCTGTAAGTATGTTATCTTACTGCTTCTGTTTATATGTGATATGTGTTACCGATTTTTCTCTAGAAGTAAGTGTGACAAACGTTGTAGTCTATGAAAATCAAAAACAAAGGAAGGCCTGTGCCCAGTAGCGGGGCGTATATAGGCAGTTACTTTTTTACTTTATGAGTATTAGCTCTAGTACGACAAACAGATTACTATAAATGAAACATGAGCAAATAGCTATAAATGTTTGTGATGTAACGTAATTTTTCACTAACTCAGCCAATGCTGATGACTGGACGATTAGAAAACCGAGCTTGCAACGTTTTGACTACGGTCGATTCGAACTATGGCAATTTATCCCTAATAATGTGATTACTTATTCACAATGTACGTTGACTAAGGCCCTATTGTACGCGTGTAAGATCGTGCGTGCGTGTGTGCGTGCGTGTGTGCGTATGTGCGCGTGGAAGGTCATTCTATTCGTCATCTTTCGACTGACATTGGCTATTTGATGTCAATACTATAACGGTACACGTAAAAACTACATGGCGCATATAGCGAATTTTAAGGAACGTGTCTTTTTATTAGTTAGACGGGTTCTTTGTTTTTTAATTATAATTAAATTGTACAAGTATTATTTTTTCACTAGATGGAGTGACGAACTGATAAGATTTGCAGGAAGTCGATGGATGCAGGTAGCTCAGGACCGTACTTTGTGGCATTCCCAGGGGGAGGCCTATGTTAAGCAGTGGACTTGTGAATAGCTATAATGAATGAATGCACAGCCTAGTCCTAACACAGATTGCGTCTGATTGCAGATTGCGAAGAAGCCTAGTCCTAACACAGATTGCGTCCCACTATATATATAACTATTGTTCATTTTTCCCAGGAATCAGTGTCAGACTTTTGAGACGCTTACCATCAGTTCAAGCCTATGTTCACCAGAGGACTGTAATAATGTGCATAATGATGACAATGATTATTATTTTGAAAGAGTGATGATTCCTTATGTTGTTTACGCCAACAAACAAAAAAACAACAACAACGCTAACAAGACTCAACAACGGGAACGGGGGGGGGGTGGACCCGTAGGGGGTGGCACGGTAGGGGTGGTGGTAAAGTATTCGAAACGGAAATATAAAATAAGTTAATATACGCGATAAAATCTGTATAAACTAAAATTATTTAAATTTGAGAGAGTGTTTAACTATTCCTTAAAGCGAGAGAGTATTGCGGTTTTATCATACGTAAGAGATCGCAATATATTTCAAGCGTAACTTTATATCTATCGTTTAAATCTATTCAGTGACACTTGAAGCTTCTAAGTATTCAAGTCAGGGTTTCTCACTGATTAAATGCTTTCGTAGAAGTACCAAAACGTGCATGAACCAACGACCGCTTCATGAACTTGAAAACGCCATCGAAATGCATCCACTAAAGATGATGACGCTTGAAGCTAAATTGAAAATGCCGAAGGCATTAAATTTATGTGAAGCATTTGAACGACTGACTAAATATTTTATTCCAAAAAAATATATTGGACTTGCCTGGCAGACGTTTTTCTACCCTTAGTAGATAGTTGCGATAAGTAATACTCCAAATTCTGTGCAGACTTTATACAGTGTAAATTAAAAATATACTAATAACTTGAACAGTGTCATCTATCGATTTTAGTTTATGTGCTTTTTGAGATAATTAATAGAATCTGACGTTATTTTGCGGAAATTCATTTTATTAAAGATGACATCTTTAATACTTTATTTGTGCTTTTTGTCACTAAACTAACTTGTGAATATGAGTTGTCGTGGTCTACAAATACAGAATTTGTTAATAACTTAACTACACCTATCGGATCCTAGTGTAGCTATAACCTATAAATTATCGTTTTCACAGAAAATTTATTGTGTGTATATGACCTTAGTCGGTCAAGTCGTTTAGAAGTTACACGATCACTAACAGACGCACCGACGCTTATATATAAGGATATTATAGAAAACATTATTTAAAATTTAAAAATAGCCGAATGTCTTACCTAAAAATAAATCGTAAAGGCTTAAAAATGAATAATTGTAAAAAAGACAACAGTTTCCAGTAGTTGAAGTTTATGACTCAACGGTCGCGACACAAATTAAGCCTAATCTCAGTTTGGGTTTCCTAAAGATCACCCAGATTATTATAAGTGTTATTATATTTCTTATTCCTAAACCAAGACTCAAGGGAATTATAAGTATTATTGAAGTAGAAAATTTTAAAATTTTAAATGGAGAATACATAAAATTATTATTAGAATTTTGATATCTTTAAAGCTTCAAATTTTCAATTTAAAAGTGTACAAATTCTTAATCTTGATCTTCTTCTTTATAAGTCTCTTAAATTCCTCTGCTAAACATGGACTTTTCCCGTTGTTGAGAGGAATTGTTCTTAATCGCTACGCTTGGCAGGTGGATTGGCAGCATTACGAGACATCTCGCACTTTAGACGTTGCCTACCGCCGCTTTTTTTTAGATATTTTAAGTAAGATGGTACCACCACCATCTATTGGAAGCCATTATATCTCAATGTTAAAGTCAAATATTTATTTTTAATCGAAATTAGTTTTTACAAAGCCATCGCTTCAACAAGTCCCTACTGCGGGGAAAGCTGTGACAAGAAGCGGCAAGAAGCTCACATGTAGATCATTTTTTTCCCAACAGTTACAATACTATTCTTATAAATATAAGTAAAAAACGAAGTTTAAGGAAACTCCTTATGTTCAAGCATTCTTAACTTTTAAATAAATAGTCATCTAATTTATAATATCCTTTCTTCATAAGAGTATTTTATATGCGCTTCGAATTTATGCAATCTCAATATCTCGGGCCTATCCCACTGTTGCCTCTTATGTCCAACAATGGTGGTCCGTCGAGACAGATCATATTATGTTGACGATCTTTACAAATGAATGACTGAAGTGAACTGTACAATAATTATTAATCAACATTGTAGAAAATCTGAATGGAAGAGGACCATTGATATAGTGCGCCTAGTCGTCGGTGGCCTTATCTGAATTTCCTTTGTTATGGCGGTGAAACCGGTCTGCGCGTTAAGTCCGAACAATGGGATGTAATGGGGTGATGGATTTTCTTTACTCCGCTTTCATATAGCAAATACCAACACTATGAGAAGCGGTATCAGGAATAATAACTATTAGGTATTTTTGAAGTATGTCTCTTAAAATTGGATAAATAAAAATATAATTTTAATTCGATAAATAATAAATTAACGGCATTTTAATTATGCGATATTGGAATTCAATATCGGCAAAAAATCAGGTCAATTCGCTCAAACCAGAAAGTTGCTCTTCCACGTTTTAAATCCCTATTTTGAGTTATTGAATTATAATAAACCACCATTTTATTATTTTATTTACACTTCGTTCTCATTAATTTCAATAGGACGTCTGAAATTTAATAATATTGGATTTCTGTTTTCTATTTGTTATTTATTAAAAATGATATATTTTTGTAGGTTTAAGGCAAGCTTATGATCCTTAAACAAATCCTTTTTATTTGTAATGATTCATTATATCGTAGTCCTCATCGTGTTTTCGCCTATTTAAAGGACCGTGTGCACTAAATCTGTCTCCTATGAAATCGGAAATATGCCCAGGGAGAAAAAAACCTTACAAACTCTGGTGCACATGTTTTTAACTCAATTTAGAACGTAGACAAGGATTTACCTATGTATATGCAGTCCTCACCGGTCTGTTAAATTGGGCTCAGTATCTATTCATGGATCCTCACATCAGTCGGTCGTGAATCGCCGGTTAAAATCGATAATACTCGACTGGACGTGTTAATAAAATCTATTGGATACTTTAATATTGTTATTTTTTCGATAGGAAGTGAAAAAAATAAACAAAAAAACTTGTATGAAGAAGGCTAGTAAAGCAAGGAAACCTAATATGCCGTGAAATTGAAAGAGACTTCAACATAAGTAAAGTTTAGTGGATTAGATGTACGGCCTCCCGACATGCTGTCTTGCCCTTAATGTATTACTCAATCTTCGAGGCACTAACTATAAGGAAAATGCTTACGTTGTATTAAGCCCTACACATGAATAAAGTTTTTGCTTATCATAAACCTTCGCAGGTTAATATAGACTTACAGCTTTTTAAATTCCATTGCTGAAAACCCTTTCTTAGAAAATGCTTATTGTTATTAATTACTCGATGTGTCCATCATTACCAATGGATTTAAAGTTTACACATCTATTTAAAAAATAATACATACATACATACATAAACACTCACGCCTGTCACCCAGAGGGGTAGGCAGAGACTATGGACTTCCATATGGCACGATCCTGACACACCTCTCTCGCCTCCTCCACATCCATATACCTACGCATACACGCTCGTCGGTTAAGGGTACTCTCAATTTGGCCCATTTTCAATATATCGCCAATTTGGTCGATAAATTTTCGCCTAGGGCGTCCCTTTCCGACTCTGCCGTTCACCTCTGCCACAAAATTTTCTTTGTCACTCTTTCCTCATTCATTCTTTCTACATGACCAAACCACCGAAGCATTCCTTTCTTAATCCTGGTCACAACATCATCTTGCAAACCACACTCTTCTCTTATCACACAATTGCTCACTCTGTCATTCAGATTCAGCCCTAATATACTTTTTCTTTCAACATCATCATTCATACCGCTAGAATAACTAGCCTTGGTTGCTAGTAAATCTAGCCATGCTCTCTTCTTTGCTTCTACTTCCATCCGTACCTCATCATCCCACCATAAAGTGTTATTTTTCCTTTTATTCGTTCTCTTACTTACACCACATACTTCGGTAGCTGCATCCACCAAACCTTCCTTGACATTATACCACACAGTCTCCAAGTCTAAATCATTCATACACGATTCATCCATACCACTTATATTTTCTCTCAGTCTACATTTGAACTTCTCTTTCGCACCTTCATCTTGTAACCTCTCTGTTCTTATACGCTGTAACGCAGTGGTAGACACAGATGTCCGATGCCGCCAACGTCTGAATAGACCATTAATTCGGCATAAGACCAAGTAATGATCCGTCCCTATGTTGGACCCCGGTAAACTCTTGTATCTACCACTGCGCTCCTCATTCTTTCACCACAATTATGAAATCTATCATGCTTCTATCACCACCTCTTTCCCATGTATACATGTGAATCTTCTTATGACGAAAGAAAGTGTTCGTCACAAAAGATTCTTTTCCACACATACGGTGAGGAGGCTTTCACCATTCTCATTTATACTTTCATCACCAAACGTTCCCGATATCCTCTCATAACCAAGCCTCTTCACGCCAACCCTTCCATTAAAATCTCCTAATATAACAATATTTTCATTACCCTTGCATTTCATTAGCACCATCCTTACCATCTCCCAAAACTGCTTTCGGATATAAGTGAGCTTAGACATGTCTGGGGCGTAAACCCCTAGAACAAACAACTTCTTTAAGCTCACTTTCATTCGTATCCATAGCAGACTCGGGCTTACACATTCATACTCTTTCACACAATGACCCATTCTTTTTGAAAGGACGATACCGACTCCCTGGCATGCCCGCTCGGTCTCGTCTACACCAGACCAGTACGTGCCATGTGTAGTGGCATCCTTTCCCTTCCGTTTCGTCTCATTTACACATAACACATCTATTCCTCTATCATACATCATATCGCATACTTAATCCATCTTATCATTCATTGCTCCACATACGGGCTTCCGCAATCCACTTTTTGCCCCTCCGGGAGACAGAGCGTGACGGGTGGCGAACCTCGTCGCCGGTTTTCCTCCCGGAGATTCTTCGCACCCCTGCCCCATTAAAGGGGCGCCGGGAACTCGGGGCCACTTCTTTTAGTTTGTGCCTCATAGTGCGAAAGTAGGGGGTGGTATTTTTTACACCGTTACCACACGGCGAGGAGTCAAAATCTGTACTTTCGGCTTTGTCGCTTGTTTAGCACCACCCGGGGGACACGTGTAGCTTGGGCCTAGGATTAGGTGGTCGAAGCCTACGGACGCGAGCGACTCATCCCCCTATATAACTATATAATAATCATGTATGTATATACCTATATAATAATATGTATACTATTATATATAGCCAGTGACTTAAGTAAAATAATTTCAAATAATAAAGTAGACCTGTGCTTTGCTGCGGAGGCAGGGCCGACATGGCAAACGCTCTGTCCCAGCGAAAATAAAAAATTTGAATACCATGTTAGTCACTATAAGAGAAACTAGAACTTTTTTAGGTACTTTTTACGTGGTAGAGCTATGCTGCAGCTACATTATGATAACACGAATTGATCGGCTCGACAGGGAAAGTACCAATCTCTTATAGAAAGCCAGCAACAAACAACAAAAACGCACCTGCATTTGGATTCTTAAGTGAGGATAGATGATGGTGTCTATGGGCCACAGCATCTACTTACGATCAGATGGCCTGTGTGCTCGTTTATCACCTTTATTCTATAAAAAACTGTTACATCTGAGTGGTAGTCTAGTCGTGTGCCCGCTACGTGCATCAGTTCATTATTGTATTATGCTCCATTGGAAGACGTTTTCAAGCTACTGGACTGGAAAGGATACAGTATTAATATCGATGGCGAGTACATCACTCACCTTCGATTTGCCGACGATATAGTCCTTATGGTAGAATTGCTGGAGGACATAAACACTATGCTCAATGACCTCAATAGTGCCTCCCGACGGATAGGTCTTAAGATGAACATGGACAAAACAAAGATCATATGTAACGTCCATGTCACATCTATGTCGGTAGTTGTTGGGAGCACTTAACTTGAAGTTGTTGACATGTATGTTTACCTGGGACAAATAGTCCGACTAGGTAAGTCCAACTTCAACCGAGAGGTCAATCGACGGATTCAACTCGGCTGGGCAGCGTTCGCCGAAACACATCTTCTCGTCAGGTATACATCAAAACTTGAAAACGAGATTGTACAACCAGTGCATGTTGAAAGTGATGACTTATGGATCTGAGACGTGGTCCTTCACTGCTGGCCGTATGGGGAAGCTCAAGGTAGCTCAGCGAGCTATGGAGAGGGCTATTATCGGAGTTTCTCTGCGTGATAAACTTAGAAATAAGGTTAACCGTATAAGAATCAGAGTGACCGACATAGCCCAAAGGATTAGTAAGTTGAAGTGGCAATCGCCCGGCCATATAACTCGAAGAACAGACAACCGCTGGAGAAGAAAGCTTCTAGAGTGGCAGCCTAGTAGCGGTAGGCGAAGTGTAGGGCGGCCCCCCACTAGATGGAGTGACGACCTGGTAAGACATGCAGGAAGTTGATGGATACAGTTGGCTCAGGAACCCAGCTTTGTGGCATTCCTTTGGGGCCTTGGCCTATGTTCAGCAGTGGACTTGTGAAGTGCTGTAATGATGATCTGTGTTATTTTAACATAGTGGTTACTTCATTAATTGAATAAAAAATGCTTAAATATGGTATATTTTGTGAGTGGTAGTAGCTCAGGGACTAAGAGTTTGCTGCAAATATTACAGCACGCGAGCATGTGTTCGATTGCCCGCCAGCACAAATGATTTCGCTAACTACCATTTTATGGTCATACAATAGCATATATTTTCGTTTATTTTATTTTTTATTTACAAATTAGTACACATAGTAGTATGGCAAAAGGGCTTTATCCCTTGTCAACCATTAGGCCAAGCAGAGACAATTATGAAAGGCTGTGCAGCAAAAATCTAAATATAAATAGAAAATGGTAATGAAAAGCAATAAATAATAAAATATTACTTTAAAGAACTAAACATAAATAGTATTTTCTTATCTCATGAGAATTTTTCTTTTCGTAAGTCAACAGTGTAGTTGTAACTGGATAAGAGCACAAGCATTATGAACCAAGACAACTTATTACTTTCGGGAAAAGTTAAAACATGTTGTGAAACATAGCCGTCTTGGGAAATCTTTTATGACATTCCATCAGCTCCGAAAACTGCAAAATGGAGTATTTTTGTATATCAAGTCTTTACACACATAAGAACATAAATTTTCAATGTTTGCAATAAGAAAAAATATACTCATATATTCTCTCTTTTTCTTTAGCAGCGCCGCTGACGGACGTGCTGAGATCCTCGAGAAGAAGATCCCCGTGTAGTGGCGGGTAAGAATACCCACTACCCCATATCTTCCCGTGGGTGTCGTAAGAGGCGACAAAGGGAAACTGATACAGAAGATGGGCAGCAGCATCTTTCTGATAAAAGCCAAAAAACAATAAAAAACTGCGGTTGCCAACCCGCTCGCCAAGCGTGGCAACTATGGCAATATACCCCCCATGAGCGACGACACAAAGAAACGGCCCCCAGTCCCCGGCGGCCCCGCTATTCCTGGCTACGGTGGTGACCATGGTAACGGCGGGGCAGGGGGTGCTAAGAATCTCCGGTGGAGGTTCGGTTGCCACCTACGACGACTCGACCTGGCAACATATAACGCACGCACCCTGAGGACTGACGAGAAGATCCTGGAGCTGGAAGAAGAGATAGATAAGTTACGCTGGAATATAATAGGACTATCCGAGGTCCGAAGAGAGGGGGAGGACATGGTAATCCTCGAATCGGGCAACTTATTCTATCACCGGGAGGGCAACCATCTGTTCCAAGGAGGTGTCGGATTTATCGTCCACAAGTCTCTCGTTAACAACGTTGTAAAGATCGGGAGTGTGTCGACGAGGGTTGCGTACCTTATACTCAGAATCACCAAACGGTATTCGATGAAGGTCATACAGGTTTACGCACCAACCTCGGCACACCCCATGAGGAGGTGAAGAAAATGTATGAGGATATCTCTAGAGCCATGCATTCCTCCAAAACCCACTATACGGTGTTAATAGGAGACTTCAACGCAAAACTAGGCACAAGAGAGAGCGGTGAGCTGAAAGTAGGAAATTCGAATAGGCAACGGAACCCAAGGGCCAGCAGCTGGCCGACTTTATGGAGAAAGAGAGACTCTTTATGATGAACTCTTTCTTCCAAAAGCGGCCCCACAGAAAATGGACCTGGTCGAGACCAGACGGTTCGACAAAAAATGAGATTGACTTCATTATGACGACCTGACGACAACTGTTCAGTGATGTCTCAGTGATCGCGAGGGTGAAAACTGGCAGCGATCACCGAATGGTGAGAGGCACACAGAACCTAAACGTTAAGTTGGAGAGGTCACGTCTAATGAAGTCAACGCTCCGTCCCCCTCGTGCTCTAATCCCAAGTCCCGAAAACTTTCAGCTCGAGTTACAAAATCGTTGCAAAAAAAATTTTGCAATGAAGTGGACGATATGAATGACAAGCTTGTGGAAACTGTCCATGCGGTCGGAGCTAAGTTCTGTAAGACCCGTCGCAGAAGAACACAAAACTCTCCGATCACACTCTTAATCTCATGGTTGTTAGACGGGAGATGAAGCTGCAGTCTTCAGCAGATTTGACAGCATACAGGCAACTGAACAGACAGATCTCCAAATGCATGCGGCGGGACTTGCGCAACTTCAATACAGCTCGTATTGAAGAAGCGATCGAGCGGAACCAGGGCTCCAAAGTCTTTGCCAGAGATCTGTCTGCCAGAAAGAGCCAACTGTCGAAGCTGAAGACCGATTGTGGCAGCATCGTTTCCGGGACACCTGAGATTTTGAGTGAGATTGAGAGGTTCTATGGGCAGCTGTACACGTCATCGTTGGAGCCACGCGCAAGTGTGAGTAACGATCCAAGAGCAAGTCTTATCCGACACTATTCCGATGATATCCCGGACATCAGTCTGAGCGAGATTAGAATGGCTCTCCAGCACCTTAAAAACGGCAAGGCCCCAGGCGAGGATGGAATTACAGCGGAGCTTCTGAAAGCGGGTGGAAAATCGGTACTTGAAGTCCTTCAGAAGCTCTTTAATTCCGTTCTCCATGGTGGTATTACACTGGAGGCGTGGAGCAGAAGTGCGGTGGTCTTGTTCTTCAAGAAAGGCGACAACGCTCTCTTGAAGAACTACAGACCGATTTCCCTTCTGAGCCGCGTCTACGTGCTGTTTTCGAGAGTCATTACGAATCGTCTCGCATGCAGACTCGACGACTTCCAGCCCCCCGAACAAGCCGGTTTCCGAAAAGGCTTTAGCACCATAGACCACATACATACTCTTCGGCAAATTGTACAGAAGACCGACGAGTACAATCTGCCACTTTGCCTTGCGTATGTGGACTATGAAAGCCTTTGATTCCGTCGAAATTTGGCGGTGCTGCAGTCCTTCAGCGGTGCCAAGTAGACTGTCGGTATATCGAGGTGCTAAAGTGTTTGTACAGTAGGGCTACGATGGCTATCCGAGTACAGAACCAGAATACGAAAACTATCCAACTGCAGAGAGGGTGTAAGACAGGGTGACGTAATATCCCCGAAACTCTTCACCGCTGCATTGGAAGACGTTTTCAAGCTACTGGACTGGAAAGGATACGGTATTAACATCAATGGCGAGTACATCACTCACCTTCGATTTGCCGACGATATAGTCCTTATGGCAGAATCGCTGGAGGATCTAAGCACTAATGACCTCAATAGTGTCTCCCAACGGATAGGTCTCAAGATGAACATGGACAAAACAAAAATCATGTTTAATGTCCATGTCACACCTATGCCGGTAGTTGTTGGGAGCACTAAGCTCGAAGTTGTTGACGAATATGTTTACCTGGGACAAATAGTCCGACTAGGTAAGTCCAACTTCGACCGAGAGGTCAATCGACGGATTCAACTCGGCTGGGCAGCGTTCGGGAGATTACGACCCATCTCGTCAGGCATACCTCAAAACCTCAAAACTAAATTGTACAACCAGTGTGTTGCCATTGATGATATACGGAACTGAGACGTGGTCCTTCACTGCTGGCCGTATGAGGAAGCTCAAGGTCGCTCAGCGAGTTATGGAGAGGGCTATGCTCGGGGTTTCTCTGCGTGATAAACTTAGAAATGAGGAGATCCGCAGTAGAACCAGAGTAACCGACATAGCCCAAAGGATTAGTAAGCTGAAGTGGCAATGGGCCGGCCATATAGCTCGAAGAACCGACAACCGATGGGGAAGAAAGGTTCTCGAGTGGCAGCCTCGTACCGGCAGGCGAAGTGTAGGGCGTCCCCCCACTAGATGGAGTGACGACCTGGTAAGACATGCAGGAAGTCAATGGATGCAGGTGGCTTGGGACCGTGCTTTGTGGTATTCCGTGGGGGAGGCCTATGTTCAGCAGTGGACTTGTGAAGGGCTGTAATGAATTCTCTCTTTATTTTTCCTTTATCTAGATTTTGTGCGAAAAATAGAACTATTCATAAGTATCAAAATATTAAAGTAAGTTTTACTTTGTTGTTATTCTTCGTTAACACCCTTTCATAATCGAATGCTGGATTTGCGCCTTTCTCGAACGATTTTATCTGGTATTTGTTTTTCATCAGCCCGTAAAAATCCACCGCTGAATATAACCCTCCCCCTCAACAGGGAGGATTTGGCTTTATCGCCACGCTTAAGCAACTGCTAACAGTCAGATCAACAATCGCAGTTCCAGACACTTCGCACATTTCACACTGTTGCCCATTACGGTTCTAAATAGTTTACGTCTGGGTTAAGTAAAATTATTGCGCTATCTTAAGGAATCCTTGAAACCATTCTAGAATTTCCCATAATCACCTCTTAGGAGAGAAATCTTGGTAAGAGATGCAGGAAGTCAATGGATGCAGGTGGCTTAAGACCGTGCTTACCGGTATTCTTTGGGGTAGGCCTATGTTCTTTGATTTGTGAAGGGCAGTAATAATGATTTTTTTATTTATTTAATTAGACACCAAAATGATATAAGCTTTAAAATTGTAATAAAAAACATTTAATCTTCGAACGGAATATGCAAACAAGTTTTACCTTAATTGTTATAGGTAACCATGCCTAGGTAAAAATAACAAGAAATAGACAACTAAAACACAAAAAGGCTTAAAAATGAAAAATTGAGAGTAAATGGAATAAAACAGACTAACTATATATATATATATATATATATATATATATATGTCTTCAATAGTGAATAATTGTGAGTTAATTAATAAATTAATAATTTATTTTTTTCTATTTTGGACGATGATGATGATATATTTATCGAAAATGTAGTTAGCGTTATCACCCTTGAGGGCTAAAATAGATTTTATCTACCAGTATAAAGAATCTTTGATTCTCGACACATCATACGAAACGAAGCTTAATACTGCTGTTTTACGTTGGTATACTGCGCGATCGTCGTCCTTCCCTGGTCGAGCCAACCCATTTGTGCAGGTAA
Source organism: Parnassius orleans (assembly GCA_029286625.1). Lineage (NCBI taxonomy): Eukaryota > Metazoa > Arthropoda > Insecta > Lepidoptera > Papilionidae > Parnassius > Parnassius orleans. The sequence continues at coordinate 184,887 of JAGSMP010000266.1, read as the reverse complement.
CATAGCTACAGTGAGACGCTACCACAATCTATATTATATCGATATTGTTTAATAATATCGTTAAGTTGTTATTTATTAAAAACTAATATTTTTTTGTTGTAAACATCCACTAGTATACTATTACATATAAAAATCCCTTGTAATGGGAGTGTCAATCTTTCTACCGATATTGTACCCGGGGTGTCGTAAAAGTCGACAAAGAAAATGAAATTCCGTTGCCTCAAACATATATTGAAGTAATCTCACATGACATACTTATAATGACTAGTTACGTGACACGGGCTAGAGTCCAAGGCTCTCGGTCGCGAATTTGACAAATCCTTAAAAGATTGAAGGTGATTATTCACTGCGTAATGTAACTGCTGAAAAAGTTCTTGAATTTGTAAAAATTATGAATATAAGATAAATCACAGAGGATAAAAAAATGTTTTAAAAACCATATTTCTTTATCGCTATATAGAAGAAGGCAAAAAAAGATAAAAGTAACGTCAAATGGTAACAAAAATATTTTCTTCAGTTAAGCCTTTTTTAGCCTCTTTCTAATCACTGTCTCGTGAGTCATTTACAAACGTTTCGATTGTATAACTATTTTAGTTCTACGAAACTTAACTTAACGAGTCTACTTCGATGACAGGTAAACTGTAAATATAAAAAAAATGTTTTTAGTTAAAAACTCTGTTGTGTTTAGTATTAATAACAGTATGCTCAACAAAACCATCTGATATTCATGTAGCTCAATAAGGTCAATCGAAAATAATATCAATTAATGTCCCTACTCACTTTATTTTATATATGATGCGTGCACAGTGTGGTACAGGCCTTCTCTCGTTTTCGAGAGGGTATTAAAATAGGGAAGAATTCACTGAGTTCAGACTTCGAATATTTTCAAAACCGAGCGTTTTTTTTGAGTATGTTGCAAAGTAGCACCTAAAATTGCAATTAACAATTTCATTGTTGCTAGTAGGAATCGAACTCGAGCATTATAAAATTTATGTGGAGTGCTTAAGCCTTGAGCTACCAATTAATGTATATTTATAGTTATTTTAGCTGTTTGTAGTAATAAGTGTGTTGCAAATAAGTTTTTTGAGGATTTGAGCGACATTGAATAATAGGAAAGTACTGTAGAGACAGAAGCCATTCAATGAGTTACGCCAAGTGCTAAAACATATTTAAAACACTAGCTATGCCCCACGGTTTCACCCGCGGATACCATACGACTGAGCCGCGCGACATGATATGACTCGTAGTTCAAGCATTTTAGGTAGCAATATATGGAAAAATCGTCAAAATTAATGGAGACTTTCGTCTATGGGCATATGTACGTTATAGAGCGAAGTTAAATCTTATCCACTCTCCCTCCCCCTTCCGGGTGAGTGTCACCCTCCCGCGCCCCATAAAGTATCCAGAAGCGCGGTTTTTTCCAGTTTTAAAGAAAACCGTACACGATAGATGAAAAGTGTGTACGTACCTACACAATGATCCTTGATATATTTTTTTCCGCTTTATTATATGTATTAGTATAGATTAAATTATTACTAAAAGTAGTATTTTTTTACTTTTACCTTTTGTGTTTACATAATAATAAAATATTTTAAAGCATAATGTCCTCAAATCATCTTAGAAGTCACATTACATATAAAATGAAAGGAATATTAAGCATTAGTGTACAGTGAAATTAAAATCATTGGCAATTTTTAAAACTAAGAATATATTCTTAATACCAACTAAAAGAGAGACTAAAATAAAGAAAACCTAAGGGTTTATTATTGCAAGTAAGGAAAAGTTTAAAAATCGTATTATTCAAGTGATGGTTTTTGCAAGTAATTACGAAAAATATGTAATTAAAACAATATAAATAATAAACACCATTAAATTGTAAAGTCATGAGCTCAACAAAGAAGTTTGAAGGGTTTTTAAAGAAGAACATGGCAAGTAATTTAAGTCTTGGTTTAGAAAATATAAATCTATAAACTAGAATATTTTTTTAAACTAATTAAGTAAAAATAGAGCGAGATATCTTTAGAATCATCCTAAATGTATTTAGATTGCCTTCCAGATTTTTATGTATCCATTACATGTCACAATATAAATCTTAAAATTAATATAACCTCTCAACTGTCAACCGGCCTCTATAAGGTTGGAGTAAAATAACGCGCGTATGTCAAGCGCCTTCTGAAGGTCGATCGGCTCAACCATATTTATACTGCTCACTTTCGAAAAATATGTAGGAGAAATGATAAGGATGGTATACCGTCGCACCTCAACCATCTATTAATATGCATTATACATATTTTTGTCCAGCGCTGGTGGTGATTCCGCTTTGCTCATTCGCCCGATGCAGTTTACAGATCACATTTAAAAACCCTCCTAAATTTCCCTTCCTCCAAAACTAAGTTCTATTCTCACTCTTTTACAGTACATGCAGTTAGGTTATGGAATTCTCTTCCTGCTGCAGTTCTTGAGGCTCAAACAGTTTCAGTGTTTAAAAGGCGAGTAAAAGAGCACTACCTTGCTTTGTCATCCCAATGATCTAATGTATGACTTGTATGTATATATATATATATGTTCGCATGTATGGATGTATGTATATGTATTTATTTTTTTAATTTTATATTATGTATATTAATATTATAATATTTATTATGAGAGTGCACACTAAATCTGCTTCTCTTTGAATCTGTCCAGTATCAAGCCTGCTGGAAGAAATTTCAATATGAAATAAGCAATGCCTTTGTACAAAATTATTTTTTTAATTTTCATTGTAACATTACTTTGTCTGTAAATTATGGGGCAATTTATTTTAAATAAATAAATAAATTGCCCCATAATTGGGACTGAAAGATCAAAATGTCAATTAGTTTAGATATAAAATGACATACATATTTATTAAATATTACCACAAAACGACCGAGAGGCCGATCCAACAGATTAGGCAGCGTTCTAGAGATTGCGATACATCATCTGGTCATGCTTTCCTCAAAACTTGAAAACAAAATTGTACTACCAGTGCGTCTTGCCAGTGAATCTTAGACATGAACCTTCACTGCTGGTCGTATAAGGGACCTTAATGTTGTAATATATGCTATGGCAGTGCCCTCTATTCTCAGTATTTTTCTACGTAATAGAATTTGTAATAAGGTTATCAGCAGTAGAACTATCATATTAAGGAAATTCCTCCACATAATAGTCAGATTATGGGTCAGTGACATCAATGACATCAAGATAAAGCGTCTGTAGAATAATCTGTCGCGCTCAAGTATTTCAATGTCACGATTTTTTTTTTTGCATTTTCAAAAATCGGCCATGACTTGGTCGCGTCCAAATCGTCAGTCTTTTGAATAGGAGCTACTTGAGGGTTCACTTAACATTCCTTCTCAATATTTGACGCGCTTGAATAAATTCTTTTTTTCCTATTTTCTACCCCTTCGTACGGCCACCCCCACCATGCAAACTGGTAGTGTTTACATTTTTGAAAACCTGTACACGCTCCCCCCACCAGTGAAAAGACATACATGATATAACCTTTTTTTCCTTTTAGCATCTAATCTTCACAATCCAATAGGTCCCCACGACCCTCGAGTAAATCCCTATTTAACCTCTGGGGCTCCCCTACTACAATGGATGCAGGCGGCCTAGGACCGTGTTTTGTGGCATTTCTTGGTAGCCTATCTTCGGCAGTGGACTTGTGAATGGCTGTAATTATGATGATGATGAATCAAACCAACAAAGATTTTAGTCCACTGCTGGCATTTGCAAAAATACGTCAGCTAGTATAAACTACTTAGAAAGTTTACTCATCACCATCCATCCATCCATCCATTACAGCCTATAATAAAGTCCACTGCTAAACATAGGCCGCCCTAACCGCACTTTTTTATTATTTTAATTTGTTAAAGACACTGCTGCCCATCTTCTGTTTCAGATTCTCTCTGTCGCCTCTTACAATACCCACGGGACCATATGGGGTAGTGAATATTCTTAAACTGTCACGATACCGATCCCCTTCAGCAGTTTGCGAAATTTGGGATTAAAAGGTATAAAAAACTAAATTTCCTCAAGCCATGACATAAAGTAATAATGGTGACCCCTATTCGCAACTGGATATTTAACGTGTTCATGGCGACGTTCCATATAATAATATCATTTATGTTGTTTATTTTCTCAAGTTTGGAAATTTTGCGACATAATAATAATTGAATTCATGAATATAAATATTCTATGACGAATATAAATAAAAAGTTTTTCATTTGATGATTTATTTTTACCCAATAAGAAACTTTGGCAATTTGCCTGAATAAATTCTTTGTTTCTTATAAAATACAAAACGAAGGTTGTGAAAGTTAAGGCAATGTTAAGTTAAATAAATATTTTACTTTTATTCAATACATGATGTATTAGCATAAACAATTTATAATAATCTTTAGATGCTTGAATTCAAGAATTGCTATGAAAAAAGTGAGAATAAATTATCTGTATTAAAATTGAACATTAGGAAATAAAATATAATAATGAAAACTATCTACATAATAGGTCTGGGAAAAAGTTTCTTCGTATTTTTCAATTTTTTTTCTGTGTGCCAAAATGAGTGAAGTTGTTAGAACAAAGAAAGTCGATACATTCTGAAGTTTTATTACAAAAAAGGGAAAAATGCGACTCAAGGCGCGAAAAAATTTGTGAAATTTATGGACCTAATGCTACAAGCATTAATAATGGTACAAGCGTTTTCAGTCCGGGAATTTTGATGTCGAAGATGCGGATAAAGTCGATACCATTTATGAAAAAGTGGAGCAAGATCAACATATTAGTAGTTACGACATAGCCAAGAAATTGGGAATTCACCACAATACAGTTTTGACCCATTTGAAAAAGTCTAACTATACAAAAAAGCTCGATATTTGAGTACCACACGAGCTCATTGAAAGAAGCCTAATGAATCGTGTACTAATTTGCAATTCTCTATTGGAATGTAATGAAACCAAACCATTTTTGAAAATATTGATCACTGGTGATGAAAAAAGGATCACCTACGACTATAACGTTCGATATAGACTTCAGCGAAACCCAGATTAACACGCATTAAGGTGATGCTGTGTATATGGTGGGATTGGAAGGGCATCGTGCATTATGAGCTTTTACGGCCGGGCAAAACCATCGATTCGGATCTCTACTGCCTACAACTAATGAGACTCAAGCAAGAAACTGAGAAAAAACGGCTGGAATTGATCAACAGAAAAGGAGTGGTCTTTCATCATGATAACGCCAGACCACACACATCTTTGGCCACTTAGAAAAAATTGAGAGAGCTTGTTTGGGAAGTGTAAATACATCCACCATATAGTCCTGACCTTGCACCCTCAGATTTTTACCTGTTTCGGTCTCTTCAAAATTCTTTGGGTAGTGCTAGGTTAACAACAAGAGAGGACTGTCAAAACTTCTTGTCGCATTTTTTTTAAATCAAAAATCCCAAGATTTCTCCAGCAACGGGATTATGTCACTACCTAGAAGATGGCAACAAGTTATCGAACAAAATGGCATATATATATTATAATTAAATGTAATTAAACTTTGAAAAAAAAATTCTTCAATTTGTATATAAAATACGAAGAAACTTTTTTCCCGACCTATTATATTTCAAATAAAATTAGTGATTAGTATTGTAGACGTATTGGAACAGCTGTAGAACTTATTAAAAAGCTGTAGTAAAGTGGGAATGATGGATTAAAAAATCTGAAATCTACAGTATTCTATACAATGTGTGTCCTAATATACCTATTCCTCTTAATCAGTTTGTAAAATAGTCGACTTTAGAATAGGCATGAGCATGTCTCTCATACGTATGACAAACAAAAACATCGATACAAACTCGCGTTAAAAAACATATAGCTGACGTGAAGCACCGACGTTCCAAAAGTTTGCAGTCTGTTAATATAATCAGGACCGTCCCCGCCATTATATCAGATTTGATGAACCACAAATACCAGCAAAATAACACCGATTTCTACCAAGGACACTGTTGAATTTTATATTATGAATTTTATTCGCGAGACTAATGAAATTTAAAAATAATCTACATTTCAATAGATAAGATGACTGAGTGGTGGTGCCTGCCTGCATCTGCCAGGGATTCTATAATTAATAAAATTAAATCCTAACTCAAGCATACCATTGCAAGATCGTGCGTTGATCGCACCAAAAATTAATATTTAAAGGCATCAAGACGTCACACTAACCAGTAACAGGTTAAAATACTATTATTGCTCTGCTTTATACACTTGGAAATGCACCTTTGTTAACATTTTTTAGGTTAAACTAAGCGCTATAGAACTTCTAAAAGTAATTCATTCCATTTGTAGTGTTCGCGTAAATTTAACAAATTATTGTTTGCAAATATTCATACAAGATTGAAAAACCTTTAATTATGTCTTCAAATTTTGTTTCTTTTTTCCATTAGCAACACTAGGTACGGTACACATAAAACTTACTCAATAAATCGCCAGAAAGCTGAAATGCTTTCTGTGCTATTTTTGTGCCACATCGTCGTCCCGGGAAATCTTTTATGGAGAAATTCCATTAAATCCGAGATGAAACTGCGGCCACGGTTTACGTGTTTCACGGAGAAATAAAACGTCCCGCGTGTAAACTACGCGTAAAGCGAGCAACCTCACTGTTTATATCATAAATAACCCAAATTTAGGTAGTTTAAAGGCAGCCTCGTACCGGATGAAGTAGCGACCTGGTATGACAGGAAGTAAATGGAAGCATGTGACTCAGTACCGTCCTATGTTGCATTCCTTGGGGGAGGCCTATGTTCAGTAGTGGACTTGTGAAAGGCTGTGATGAATGAATGAAAAATTTGTAGACACAAGAGATATAATTCATTTTACTTGCCTTTAACTTTTTTACAGTAGTCCTTATTACTATCAAAATGTCTTATGTCTTGTTTAGGTCGTAGATGTATAAAAGTACAAAAAAACATTAGTTAAATATTGGTAAAGTTATAAACGTTTTTGTCAGTTGTTCTTGTAAAGGAACATTAATCACTCAATCACAATATAGATTTAAATCTCATCACTTAAACCTATATCCTTACGATTATACGATTTCTATTTTTTACTTTTTTAGGTGTGAGAGTCATGCTGCAGCTATATTGTGGTTGTAGCACGAGTGGGTTGGCTTGACCGGGGAAGGACCACGCTTTCACATAATACCAACGTAAAATAGCAGTTCAAAACTGCTGTGTTTCGTAAGGTGAGTGTAGAGAACCGGAGACCCTTTTTATTGGGAACGAGGCATTCCATCTTAGTACTCGGGGGTGAAAACGCATCTGCATTTTGATTGTTAATCGATGATTGATGTAGATGTCTATGAGCCACAGCATCCACTTACCATTAGGTGGCACTGTGTGCTAGTTGGTCACAATTATTCCAAAAGAAAAAAAAATGAACGAGTTACTTCATTCTCCTAATAGCAAAGTATGAAAAAGGGCACAATTGTTCCTTATATCAAAACTGATAATGTATCAAATAATTAAGGAAGTTAAAAGGACAGGCATAGCCATCATGGTCATAAATACAATTATGCTAAAAAAATGCAATTGAAATTATTGGTATTTTTTACCCCATCAAGGCTATACTCGGAACGTGCTATGAACGTATCTGGTGTAAAAAGGACACAGCAGTAACTGCAACGCCCAGAAAGCTCCAACTCAGCCTGAAACGTACCCAACCCGGATGACTATACTGTCATCCCAGTTCAATATATTTATGACTATGATGTCTGTTCTTGGTCTTGCCTATCGGTTGTAGCCCGTTTCGTACAGAAAGAATCATCAGAAGGACCTTAGTGTTGTTGTTGTTAAAACTATTTCATTAAAATACGTATACAATGGCTATAAGAAAATTATCTATAAGAGAATTAACAATGACTGTTGTGATTTTGGACAAAGGTGAGCCTGTGTAGTGCGGTTTAGTAATTTCGCGTGCCATGCATAAAGCGTATCGATTCGGAGAAATTCTTACCGTGAAATTGCTGTCGGTCCGTTCATGGCACGCTACGGTGTCAGTAGGTGACGGAACAGTCTATTAGGTTGTTTAAAGTTAGTAAATATTTACTTTGCCTATATCCGTTTAATAAAATAAAATGATGTGTCTTACCTAGTTTAAGAGCAACAGCGGTCAGCCACCGTAGAGTCTAATTCACCTGAGCCAGCTTCGTGTAGAGGCGAAACATGTGTCGTATTATCGTCGGTGGTGTGTCTTTTCTAGTGCAGTGGTGTTGGAAGTAGTGCTGCTGGGATTAGTGGTTTCGGGGATAGTGCACTCAATGGAGGGAGGGCGGGAGGTGCTCTTCAAACTAGGTAAGGCACATCATTTTATTTTATCAAGCGGATATAGGCAAAGTAAATATTTACTAACTTCAATGTAATGTGTAACGTCCATGTCACACCTATGCCGGTAGTTGTTGAGAGCACTAAGCTCGAAGTTGTTGAAGAGTATGTTTACCTGGGACAAATAGTCCGACTTTTTTTTTATAGGAGAGGGGGCAAACGAGCATGCGGCTCACCTGATGGTAAGTGACTACCGCCACCCATGAACAACTGCAACATCAGGGGAATTGCAGATGCGTTGCCGGCCTTTTAAGAAGGAATAGGCTCTTTTCTTGAAGGTCCCTAAGTCGTATCGGTCCGGAAAAATCGCTGGTGGTAATCGATTCCACAAGGAAGTTGTGCGAGGATGAAAACTTCTTCTAAATCGCACAGTGGTGGACCGCCAATCATCCAGATGGTATGGATGGTATCTCGAGTTCTGTCGCGATGTGCGATAGTGAAAGAGACTCAGACCTCAGAGCACTCCTCGTGATAGATGCGATAAAATTCGCAAAGAGATGCTACATCTCTACGCAGTGCCAGTGAGTCCAGCCGATCGGAAAGAACTCGGTTGTCGACGATTCGAGCCGCTCCGCGTTGGATGCGGTCAAGTGGAAGGAGCTGGCACTGGGGAGCCCCTGCCCAGAGATAGGAACAGTATTCTATGTGGGGCCGAACCTGCGAATTGTAAAGTTGCAAGCGGTGTGCCGGCATGAAATACTGTTTCGCCCTGCTGAGCACGCCAAACTTTTTAGAGGCCAATTTGGCCTTCTCTTCCAAGTGACCACGAAACTGCACATCACTCGATATATCGACACCGAGGATTCCGATACTGGCTGAGGCAACAAGGGGAGTGCCTTGAAACTGAGGAGATACGACAAAGGGGTTCTTTTTAGCGGTAAACTCGCAAACTTGTGTCTTCTGGGGATTGAACTGGACTAGATTTAGTCGCCCCCAGTCTAAGACTTTGTTCAACATAGTCTCGACTTTAGACACAAGTTTGTTCCGGTACTCAGTGATAGGACGCAGCCTTGTGGAACACCAGCGTTAATGGGCTTGTAATCGGAGCATGCACCGTCTACTACGACCTTGATGCTCCGATCTGCAAGAAAACTGGTGATCCAATTGCACAATTTTTCCATAGGAAGGGAGCTTTGAAAGAAGCGCTTTGTGCCAAACCCAATCAAAGGCCTTCGCTACGTCCAAACTAACGGCCAACGCCTCTCCCTTGGACTCCACTGCCTCCGCCCATCTATGAGTTAGGTAACCTAGAAGATCACCAGCTGAGCGACCTCAACGGAAACCGTACTGGCGGTCACTAATCAGCTGGTGATCCTCAAGGTACCGCATGAGCTGGCAGTTGATAAGAGTTTCCATTACTTTGGAGAACAAGGAGGTGATAGCGATAGGCCTGTAGTTGGACGGATCTGAGCGGTCGCCTTTTTTAGGGATCGGGTGCACCAAAGCTGTCTTCCATGAGCTTGGGACTACGCCTAGGGAGTAGGAGTACCGGATCAGGCCCACTCGACTTTTTGACGTCCAGGGAGAGAAGTGCTATACGCACCGAGCGCTGTGTAAACTGCACTTCCCGCATGGAGCACTCACACCGCGGGATGGTAGGCGGTGTGTTCCCCCCGTCATCAAGAGTCGAGTTGGAAGCAAAAAGAGAGCCTAGCAGATCGGCTTTCTCCTTTGCGTCATGGGCCAATGAGTCGTCCACCCTGTGCAGAGATGGCAGAGATGGCTGACAGAAGTTCCCTTGGACAGCCTTGGCGAGAGACCAGAATGCACGTGTTCCCGAAGGGAGGCGAACTAGTTTCTCGCCAATTCTGCCGATGTGCTCTGACTTTGCCTTGGCAATGACACTTTTGAAGGACCTGGAGGCGGAATTATACTTCTTTTTAAGAGCGCTGGTGCTTACGTCCCGGGACGTTGATGCGTCAGCCCAGGCCCGGTAGCACTCCTGCTTATAGCGTGATGCAATTTTACAGGAGCGACCAAACCATGGCTGAGTTCTGCCTCCAATAGGCACCACAGATGATGGAATAAATAATTCCATTCCCTGAAGTACCACATCAGCGACAGAATCAGCAACAACGTTGGGATCAAACCCAAGGGTAGGATGCAAAAAAAGACCGCATCCCATCCCAATCGGCCGACCTATAGTGCCAAACACGGCGGCGAGCTACAGATCGCAACTGCGGTGGGAGCGTGAGTGGCACCGTACTCCGGATCAGACAATGGTCCAAAGAGCCAAGAGGGGCATCGACGGAGACCTGATATCCGTCCGGATGAGAGGTCAGCAGAAGGTCCAACAGGGAAGGTACAAGGTCTTCCACATCTGGGATCCGCGTAGGCGAAGTAACCAGTTGTGTCAGACCATATGCCAAGGCAAAGTCATAAACAGATCTACCCGCATGATCGGTTAAACGGGAACCAAGCCATTCAGCGTGGTGGGCGTTAAAATCACCGAGCATCACGATCTCTGCGGAAGGGACCTATTGTAGCACGGAGTCTGCAGCCATTTGGACGTGGTCGATGAGTTGGTCTGTGTCGGCATTACCGCTATGGGACCTATAGAGGCACCCGTAGACGCGGGGATGGTCGTCGCTGTCTACGCGCAGCCATAGGATGGACAGGTCCGTACCTTCAAGACTGCCGAGGCGTCGAAAACAGATGTCCTCTCTGACGTACACGCAAACTCCAGCCCGGGGCACAATGGAGTGTTCCAATTTGTACCGCGGGCAGGAGAGATAAGAAGTATCAGCCGGAGAGGACACCTGTGTCTCGGTTAGAAAGAGCAAGGCCGGCTTTGCTGTCTCCAGATGGTAGTGGACGGCGTTAAGGTTTGAATGAAGTCCCCTGATATTGCAGAAATCCACGGAAAGCGTAGCAGGGGTTGCCTTTGTCTTTTTGCTCCGCTTGCCCCGAGCAGGTTTCGTCTTGAGCGAAATTTCGCCCCCAGAATACGCGGGGCAGCCTGAGCACCCACGCTCAAAAAAAGTAGGGTAGCATGGGCGTGGATGCTCAGCGAGGGATTCTCCAGGGATACTGGTACCCTCCTGGGGTAGTCTTCTGTTAAATTCCACTACCATGTTGATTAGGGGGGGGGGATTGGGCCTCCGGCCACCTGCACTCACCAGGCGAAATGCAGAAGTAAGCCTCTACTTCACGCTGGTATTCTGTGAGGTCGTGGTACCACCCCGGTTTGAGCCGGCCCATCCATGCGACAGCAAAAGCTGCCGCGTGGCTCTACCACTGTGCAAGGTAAGTCCAACTACGACCGAGAGGTCAATCGACGGATTCAACTCAGCTGGGCAGCGTTCGGGAAATTACGGCACACCTGCTCGTTAAGTATACCTCAAAACTTGAAAACGAGACTGTACAACTAGTGCGTGTTGCCAGTGATGACCTATGGAACTGAGACGTGGTCCTTCACTGCTGGCCGTATGAGGAAGCTCAAGGTCGCTCAGCGAGCTATGGGAGGGCTATTCTCGGGGTTTCTCTGCGTGATAAACTAAGAAATGAGAATATCTGCAGTAGAACCAGAGTGACCGACATAGCCCAACGGATTAGTAAGCTGAAGTGGCCATGGGCCGGCCAACCAATGGGGAAAAAAGGTTCTCGAGTGGCGGCCTCGTACCGGCGGACGAAGTGTAGGGCGTCCCCCCACTAGATGGAGTGACGACCTGGTAAGACATGCGAAGTCGATGGATACAGGTGGCTCAGGACCGTGCTTTGTGGCATTCCTTGGGAGAGGCCTATGTTCAGCAGTGGACTTGTGAAGGGATGTAATGATGAATGTGTAGTATTCTAAATAATTAAACAATCCAATAAATATACAAAGTTGAATTTGATTGAATGAATGTATTGTAGAGAAGTATTATAGAGACAATAATATATTACGGAGTTAGGCCTATTTATAGCAGTGGACTTTTGTTAGGCTGTAATGGATGAATTAATAAATTTATTACTATTGTAATAAAATACTCCTGCAAATAATAAAATACCAAATCACTTCATTCACTTCACTTGCACTTGCTCCTAGTTTAGAAATGGTCCACCTGTTAAAATTTTGATTTTATGTTTAGAATGAGTAATGCATGTGATGTTAATTAATTCATTAATAGAACCAGGCGTTACTTTGCGGAAATCCATTATATTAATTAATTAATTCAATTCATTAAATTGTTTCTAACAATACAAGAGAAAGCTTTTAGCTAAGGCCAATTTGGCAACTAAAATGTTCGACCTAACAGTAGCATATTTAGTTCCAACTACATTTCAATATTTATTTTGAATTAACACATTAAGGTTAATAAGTTCAGATGGAATATAACCTTTTAATTCTGCGATATAACCATCTCATTTGTGGTTATGGTTACGATTGTAGCACGAATGGGTCGGCTCGACCGGGGAAGGACCACGCTCTAACAGAATACCAGTGGAAAATAGCAGCTTAATGCTGCTGTGTTTCGTATGGTGAGTATAGAGAACTGGAGACCCTTTTTACTGGAAACGAGGCATTCCATCTTAGTCATCACGAGTGACAAGACATCTGTATTTTGATTCTTAATCGAGGATCAATATGGATGTCAATGGGCCACGGCATCTACTTACCATCAGGTGGACTGTGTGCTCGTTTCTCACCCTTATTCTATAAAATAATAAGTTCTTGTTTGTGCCAGATGTAAAGTACCCAACCGGTGACTGGCAGCAGCGTCAAAGGTGCAAAACATCTGGCTTCAACTCGCCTTCCAAGCGAAAGTATAAAGGCAAATCATTCCCTACAACAAAAATTTTGACCTGACCACGTAATTCAGAAAACTGATGATAACAAAATGCGTTATTTTCCCCAAGGGGTTGAGCAGAGCTTCTGATTATCCCAAATCACAATGATAAAACTTTTAGCGTAGTAGGTATAGATATTTAGTAATGCTGTTGAAGCGCCGCTAGATGCCCGCGCGTAAGACGCGTGTTTCAGTGTGCCAGGATATTATAAATTTCATAGTATTTGTCACTCACATGCTTGATGCCTGACGACAGTGTGCCGAGGGCTTGATAGCGTGGTTCATCGCCTACAGCATTAGTCGTAGAGAAGAGGAACTCGTGGATAAGTATCAGCTGCGCGGATCAATAGATCTGCGAGATTAAGTTGCACTTGCCTTGGTCAGTCCATGGATGGGTGACCGTTTTCTTAACATAACATATATTTTGAGAGAATAGAGAGTGCATATGTATCCTCAGACATTTCGTGCACTTTAATATCTCCTGCGTATTTGGCTAGTCTCTGTTAATATTGGCTGCCGTCACCGAAATTCGGTCTGGAGATTATTATGATTTCAAAATTCATGTAGCTAAAATGAAAAAATTAAAATAATAAAATCACTTAAGGTATTGGGACACCTATACTGAGTAAAGCTGTAGCGGTTTTTTATTATAACTTTTTCACTGTTGTTTGTTATTGGCGAATTTTTTTTTATGGAAGAGTAGGCAAACGAGCATACGAATCATCTGATGGTAAGTGATCACTGTCGCCCATGAACATCTGCAACACCAGGTTAATTGTACGTGCGTTGCTGGCCTTTTAGAACGGAGTCCTTATATTGAAAGATAATTCTGACTTGTTTATATGTTTGGTACACCACAATTAGGACCAATATATTTCAAGTGGGCACAGATATTTAATAATGAAATATAATGATGAAGTTTATTTTGATATTTGACTTAAATATGAATGTAAACTTAATAATTTAAGTAAGGAAACTTGTAGGAACCAGATAAATAAGATTGTTCTGTTTAAAGGACAATAGCCAATGTATGTCAAGACAAAAAAGCGTTTATGTTATAATTTGAATATTAGATATTCTATGTTTTATATTTTTACGCGCAGTTGAAAGTGAAATATAGCTTGCTTAGTATAAAAACGTAAAGATATATTGAATTACGGTCGAATCATAAGGTCGATCACTAGGCGACCACAGGTTTTATCTTAATTCTCAGGGGTGACAACGCATTTAAATTTTAATTCATAATCGAGGATCAATGTGGGTCTCTATACGCCACAGCATACACTTAGAATCAGGTAGACCTTGTGCTTGTTTGTCACCCTTATTTTTATTTATAAAAATGTATCGTTTAAGTGATTAAAATCTATGATGTACCGGCACTGGAGTCGCTCAGTATGCCTAACCTTTATATTTTGTGTAATGGTTAGGTCACATGGCAGTTGTGAGATCCTTTGTTTATTGTTTATGCTTTTAATACAAAATTAGATTATCGTCATCGTAAATATATTATTGTCTACTTTAAAAAACCCGCTTTATAATAACTTGAGTTTGTAAATGTATCTTACTTTAAAATGTCATTTATTTACAGTAAAATATTTCATTAAAAAAGGATGTATGTTAATTGCCCGTGACTTGTTCCCCTGATTGACGCAACTAAATTACTTACGTTTTCACGCTGTTTGTAAATCAGACGCAGCGTTATATAAAATAAATCGAAGCTATTTTAACGTAAATTACGAAATCAACAAAAAATATTTATCAAGTAATATCAATATCCAAGTGATGTTTTGCTGTCATTCATGAGTACTAATATATATGATTTGCAAGTATATTATACTCCTTAAACACTATATCAGATATAAATAGGCAGTACAATATCAATACATAAAATAAATCTATTCAATATTTGTGTGTCTGAATCCAAAATTTTTCGTACAAAAACATATCCAAAGATTATATAGATACAGAAGCAAAATCATCCACAAAAACTACTAAAAAGATTTTCATTAAATTTCGAATGTGAGTAACATATTAAGCTTTTCGATCATCATCTCTAATAACAGTATTAATGATGATGATCATCATCAAGCCGTCCTTCACCTCGCTTAGTGGTACGAGGCTGCCGCTCGAGAACCATTCTGCACTCGAGAACCTTTCTAGTGGTGCATGGTCCTGTGGTGACGGTGTAAGAATATCCACTACCACATATCGTCTCGTGATTGTCGTAAGAGTCGACAGAGGGAAACTAAGCAGGAGATGGGCAGCAGCATATTTATAATAACAACGTGGAAAATATACTGTGGTGGCAACCACAACCATCCGCCTACCAAGCATGGCAACTATGGCAAACATACTCCCATGAGCAACGAAATTTTCCATCATGGCAATGCAAAAAAGATAAATAACGTTTTTTTTTTTACTTTTAATACATTATTGTAAAGGTAATGGCTAGTAGTGATTATTCATAAGTGGTCTAGCGTGAAGCTCATAAAAATATTAATTTTTTTACGTACATACAATGAAAATTAAATGAAACCAAATCTCATTAGTATAAAACGTTGAATACTCTAATTAACTTTAAATTCTTGTCCGACTTAACCAAGACTTAACGAATCCAAGTAACTAATCGAACATTAACCCTCGCTTTCCAAAGTTTAATTGCAGCTGCTTTTTTTAAGTTATATGCAAATTTATATCAAATTCACCTTGAAAATTACTTTAATTTTTCAGTGGTAGTTTGAAAAATAAGCACCGTTAAAAAGCGTGCTCTCTGCATGTATATCACTACCCCTCACTGAAATCATCCATCCATCAGGCGTTCCTCAATTAGCCACCTGCATCTTTTGACAACCTGTATATCTTACCAATTCACGTAAGTAACTGATGTGTGCGTTCACCATGAGCCCATCTAGTGGCCGCTGCCCTGAACTGCAACCGGTTTAGGGCGTTCATTCCCATCGGTTGTGTCTTAGAGCTGTAATACAGTTAGTTCATTTATATTTTAGCTTATTTGTATGTTATGTAGATAAACTTCCAAATACCGCATAGCAAGTTTGAGCTTACTCTTGAGTCCAGCAGTGAAAAACCAGTTCAAGTATTGATCTCATAGGCTGACACTGTCAACACGCATCCAAACGCTGCCTCACCATGATGGAGTCATAGACCTCTCGATCAAAGTTAATGTGACTTGTGTGCTGGGAACGATATTATTTAGAAGCACTTCAGTACTTTAGTCAATCTGATATCGCTCAAGATATTGTAACAGCGCCCCGAATGAAACAGAATAAAGTATTATTCTTTAATACATAAAGGCAAAGCAGAAGATTATATTCTTCGGTAGTCGTTACTAAGTTTTTTTCAAAAACCGGCTTGTTCGGGGATCTGAAGTCGTCAAATCAACCTGCAACCTGCGACAACACTGTACGCTTTCACTTGCACCACCTTAATTTTCTTATTGGCGTGTCCATGTTGTGGCAGTGTAAAAATATCCACTACCCCATATCATCCCCGGCAGTGTCGTAAGAAGCCATAAAGGGAAACAAACCAGAAGATGGGCATACACCACAGAATAAATAATAGTACTACGGCATACTATTATTTATTCTGTGGTTTTGCACTTTTCGCAGCTGTTTGATCTAATTAAGCCTTCAATTTCCATAGAGCCTTCTTGTTACATCACATCAATAAATAAGAGGGCTCAAACTTGTAGCTGAATGTTATTTATGATATATTTTCATGTTATTTTTTAATTTATTATCAATTCTAATAAAATACTTTATAATCTGCCAAACTGTGACTCAGTTTGTCGGCAGGAGCTCTCGTAAATACAATATTGTTAACAATATAATTATACTCAGTTTATACTTAAACTAAAATATAGACTTTCCTCATTATGATCATCACAGACCTTCACAAGTCCACTGGACTTAGGCCTCCCTCAAGGAATGCCACAAGGCATGGTTCTGAGCTACCTGTATCCAGCGACTTCCTGTATTTCTTACCAGGTCGTCACACCATCTAGTGGGTGGCCGCCAATCAAGAACCTTTCTTTCCTATCTGTTGTCGGTTCTTCGAGCTAGATGGCCGGCCCATTGCCACTTCAGCTTCCATTCGTTGGGCCATGTCAGTTACTCCGGTTGTTCTAGTTCTGGTTCTCTGATTTTTCTTTTATCAACAGCAAATCAAACCTTATTTAAGTTTTTTATATACAAAGAAAAAAAAAGGAAAAAATAATAAAAGAAACTTATTAAACTTATGTAAAAATAAATAGTATTAAGGAACGTTAATGGAATACAAGTACGACTATAGTTATAAAAACAAGTTATTTTTACTTTTAATATTATGAATAAAACTATTTTAACGGGTTTTATCGCGTTTAATTTTACTATTTTGATTTCCGACGTTTCGGGTGCTTTAAAGCAACCCATGGGCACGGGGAGGACTGAGATGTTTGACGTCCCGATGTCATAGTTAGCCAGCTACCTTCAGTTTTTTAGTATTAATTTTTTTGGTTCGATCTACGCAGAATGAGCTTACAGTATCTTGAAGTCTTGCAGTAGTATGCTTGGGTTTGGATTTAACTTTGTTAATTATAGGATCCCAAGCAGATGGCAGCACCCATCCATCTTCTCTATTGAAATTAGGATTTTTTTTTAATTTCAATAGCCTCGCGTATCATCCTTGGTAGGAATCGGTGTTCTTTTGCGAGGATTTGTGGTCTATCAAATCTGATGTAATGGCGGGGACGATCTTGAACATGTTCACAGACTGCAGACTTCCCAGAGCGTCGGTGCCTCACGTCAGCTATATGTTCTTTAACGCGGGTTTTAATGGATCTTTTTGTTTGTCCTATGTAAGAGAGACCACATTCACAATCAAGCTTGTACACTCCTGGATCTTGTAGAGGGATATTACACTTGACGGATGGTAAGAATTGACTAATCTTCTTCGGCGGCTTGAAGTATGTTTTAATAGAAGCTCGCTTCAAAATGTAGCCAAACTTGTCTGTGACTCCTCTGACATAGGGTAGTACAGCAGGCACACGCTCGACTGTGGCCGGCTTCACTCGGTCACTGTGACGTAGGCGCGGGACCCGAAGCTTGTTGTCTTGCAATACTTGCTCGACGTGCTGAAGCTCGGCGGCCAGATGTTTTCTGTCACAGATCCCTCGTGCTCTCTGAAACAAAGATTTTCCCACGGTAGCTAACTGTGATGGATGATGGTGCGATTCACCATTTAAATATCGGTTGGTATGGGTTTTTTTTCTATAAACAGTGTGACCAATAGTATTAACAAATATTCGGATGACTAAAACATCTAAGAAAGCTAAAGAATTGATGATTTCTTATATTTACGCGAACACTACACATTGAATAAAACTATTTTTACGGATTTTATCGCGTTTAATTTTACTAATTTTGATTCCCGACGTTTCGGGTGCTTTACAGCACCCATGGTCACGGGGGAGACTGAGGTGCTTGACGTCCCAATGTCATAGTTAGCCCGGCTACCTTCAGTTTTTTGAATATTAATTTTTGGTCCGATCTACGCAGAATGAGCTTACAGTATATTGAAGTCTTGCAGTGGTATGCTTGGGTTTGGATTTAATTTTGTTAATTATAGGATCCCAAGCAGACGGCAGCACCCATCCATCTTCTCTATTGAAATTAGCATTTTTTTTTAATTTTAATAGCCTCGCGTATCATCCTTGGTAGGAATCGGTGTTCTTTTGCGAGGATTTGTGGTCTATCAAATCTGATGTAATGGCGGGGACGATCTTGAACATGTTGCTGACGTGAGGCACCGACGCTCTGGGAAGTCTGCAGTCTGTGAACATGTCCAACTTGCGTCAAGCGCTGTGCCATAAGACGCATGCAGCTTATCGTCTATACCCGTACGCTTGTCGCACGCAACTTGTATATGCCTCACGCGCCTCGGTTAGGCAAACCACGAAGATTCGTAATTATCTTCTGTTCCGGACCCACTCCTTTTCATCGTAACTTTTTGATGTTCCTTTGAAGTATGAGCTCTTTATCTTGTTTTTAACAGTTTTTACATCATAATTATATTTTTGACTCAGAGAAATCAACGCGTCGTTTCTTTTTATTTTATTTGTGTGATCGTCGTGCTTGTGGTGCCACAATACTTATACGTTCGATAATCATCGATAAATTCCAAAGTTTAAACTTTGTATTCCGCCATTTCGTATACTAAAACGCACGAAATGTTGCATGCGAACCCACCGGTGACGGATCAGCTTTCACTAGAGGCATGCGCTGTTGTCGAACTAGTTTTAGCGTATGCGCTATTGCATGCGCTATAGTTGCTCAGGCATGCGTTAGAGGAAGACGCAAGATGAACAGGAAAGCGCACTGGTGTAGACATACCTTACAACTTTTAATTCCTCAGACCGTATTCCTCATAATATTTAGAAGTTTTTTATAATATTATATAAAAAAAAGGAAATTATATTTTTAATTACCTTTACACCCTATCAAAAGTCCCAGCTGAACTGAATAGGTCTCTTCTATAGATTTCTTCTTAGGAAGAAATATTTGGCATAATTGCCACCCTTGGCAGGCTGGTTAGAAAGTAGTTTTTTTTTTGTTGTTATTATAGTTACAGTTTACACTTGCATCACATAGGTTTTAAATTTGTTATTTGTATATTTTTATTTTTTGTATAATGTATTTATGTATGTCATAAACATGAAAATCATGTTTAATGTCCATTTCACACCTATGCCGGTAGTTGTTGGGAGCACTAAGCTCGAAGTTGTTGACGAGTATGTTTACCTGGGACAAATAGTCCGACTAGGTAAGTCCAACTTCGACCGAGAGGTCAATCGACGGATTCAACTCGGTTGGGCAGCGTTCGGGAAATTACGGCACATCTTCTCGTCAGGTATACTTCAAAACTTGAAAACGAGACTGTACAACCAGTGCGTGTTGCCAGTGATGACCTATTAAACTGGGACGTGGTCCTTCACTGCTGGCCGGATGAGGAAGCTCAAGCGAGCTATGGAGAGGACTATGCTCGGAGTTTCTCTGCGTGATAAACTTAGAAATGAGGATATCCGCAGTAGAACTAGAGTGACCGACATAGCCCAACGGATTAGTAAGCTGAAGTGGCAATGGGCCGGCCATATAGCTCGAAGAACCGACAACCGATGGGGAAAAAAGGTTCTCGAGTGGCGGCCTTGCACCGGCGGACGAAGTGTAGGGCGTCCCCCCACTAGATGGAGCGACGACCTGGTAAGACATGCAGGAAGTCGATGGATACAAGTGGCTCAAGACCGTGCTTTGAGGCATTCCTTGGGGGAGGCCTATGTTCAGCAGTGGACTTGTGAAGGGCTGTAATGATGATGATGATGAATGTAATGGATTTCAAAGTAATATAAAAATGATGTGTCAACATAATTAGGATAACAATCTGGCACAAAACTACATATATATATGGCTATATATATATATAAAAATATTTATGTATTTTGATTGTTATCTGTTTTGTTGTCCATATAATAAATAAAATAAAATAAAGTAAAGACGCTGCTGCCCATCTTCTGGTTTGTTTCCCCGTGGCTACAGCCTCTTACGTCATCCACGGGATAATATGGGGTAGTGAATATTCTTCCCGCCCCCGCTAAGACACGATAACCGAAATATAACAACTTTTAAATTAAAGGCCGTAAAAATATTTTTAGTAAATACGAAAGCATTCTATTTAAAATAAAACGAAGGAAAACGCTCTTAATTCATGATATAGCACCGCAGTGCATTTAAAAGGTTGCCCGCAATTAAAGTTTGAATCGCGGGGGTATGTCTCAAGATTAGCTTTCACAAATTAGACGCTAACGAAGTTTTGCACCAAATTAACTATCAAACCAGTGCTTGCCATAGATGTGATTTGTTTTCTTTGTATTTTAAATATGTATTTTAATGCAATGGACCACATTTATTAGGAATTCCTAAGAAATATTAGTAGCAGTAATATATTATTCGCTTTAATATTCAGGCTCCTTCAATAGTCCATAGTCAACAGTCCACTGCTGACCATAGGCCGCCCACATAGAATTGTCTCATAGGTAGATAATATTTCTAATTGCTACCGCTTGGCAACCGGATTGGCAAGCGCATTTTTTATTATTTTTTTATTACTCTGTTGCATTTTACAGCACCCACGGAATTACATTGCGTGTGATAAAAAAAAAACTAAATATTTTAAATTAGCTAACCCCACGTGATTTCATTCGCGTGGACAAATATCGGTTCCAAAAATTATTTTACCAAGAAAAAACTACTCTATCTCTGAGCAGTTCAAAAGTTTTGAGTCAAATGTTTTGGGAGCACTTTCATTGGACGTACCGAGCCAAAGAGTTGAATTCTTTAAGAATGACAATCTCAAGAATTAATAGGTTACTTCTAGGCAAGCGTGCTCCATCGTCGACCGCATCATCGCTTACCATCAGGTGAGATAATGGTTAAACGCGAGCCTATCTATAGTAACAAAAACAATTATGATACTTACTTAGTATGGATTGTAAAACGTAAAATGCCTCAAAGCTTCTCTTTGTATTATATTTGCAGTGGTACTGGTATCTGGTATATGATTTTCAGAAGATCCCACTCGATACAAACCGTAACCGCCCATGAGAAAAACACTCTTTTGTCACGAAAAAGTTTGTCCCTGGAACTTATTTATTGTGAGGGTATACGATATTTTAACAGGGAGGAACTGGTGCTTCAGGCCCAGTGAGGATGGTTTCAATTATCACATTCTCTTTTATTTCTTTTAGAACACAAAAGCTTAACAGCTTTTGTCACTTAACTATAACAGTTGGACATATTGTCTATTGATAAGTTCTACAACTGGAAACGAGGTATTCCATCTTAGTCCTCACAAATGACAACGCATCTGCATTTTGATTCGCAAACGAGGATAGATGTAGATATCTACGGGCCACAAACATCTCGTACATGTTTTTATTCTACCAGCAATAGTTTTCGCAACACACGCCAAATATTGACTTTTATAGGCAATTTTTTGATACCTTGGCTTACAACATTGGAATTTCCTTAGGGATCCATATTTTTTAAATAAAATACAACCTATGTTACTTACTGATAACATAGCTTTCTATGGGTTAACTTTTAAAATCGATGTAGTGGTTTTAGAGTTTATCCATTAGAAACAAAAAACAATAATATAATTTGTAATATTTTATTATTAAAGAAGTATAAATAGGAACTCATAAACTAATCGAATGATTAGACCGAACAAAACAATTACATAATTGCATGACAGAGCGTATCCGTCACTTACATGCCCTCAAGGCAACAGAGAAACTTTGGATCACTTCCAAGCATCGCTCAGATTGCTTGCTTCAAGTAATTTAAATTCTACACATACACACTCTTATAACTAAACACAGAAGAATAGCGTCAAATAAGTCCCCGCAATATGTTTTCAGAATTTTGCTTGTATAAGTTAAATTGTGGCCGTTGTCATGAAATATTCAGTTGTGGTTCAGAGAAATAACTCGAATTTTAAAATGGTATTGTATCAAGTTTTCGCGTATTTTCGTCTTTATATTCAACTTTACATTCCGGTACACATATTTCATACACAGTGTATTTAGTAGTTGAACATAAAAAGTTATAGCTTATTTTTACGTCCCACAGATGGGCACAAGCCCCATCGCATTGTTAAAAGGGATTTTGTGGCGAGGATTGTCCGTCGACGACAACTAGCTGTCAATAGACTGTTGGCAGACTTTAAAAATCATCAAAATATTTTTATTTATTTTTTACTTTCAGACAAGCAGCTTTCCTCGCGATGTTTTACTTTAACGCCGAACAAGCAGTAAATCAACACATAAAATTGCAATTAACAATTTCATTGGTGCCGGTTTCAGTTACAACAAGCACTAAGCCACTGAACTATCACGGCTCTTTTAAGAACACCAATTAATTTTCAAAACTCATCAAATTTGTAATAGGACTAACAAGTAAATAGTCAAGTAGTCAATATGTTTAAACATCGTTGGAAACTGCTGGACGTACTAGCAGTGATAATAACCCGCTAGCCAAACGTCGTAATAATGGCAAAGATTTCCCTACAGTGAAAGAGGCTTGAATCAAAAATATATCTGATATGGGATATAATAAAGAAGAATTTCAAATGTACATAAAATCATTTATAACGTTATAAAAATGAAAAATGAAATTTTTAAGGCTCAAACATAATACTACTCGTATACAATATTTTCTAGGGATTTTGAAACAATGATATTGCACATTCCTAGGAAGTCTAGACAAATTTGAAACTGCGAAACGATTTTTATTGAAATGCTACTAGCTGTACAGCTTTAAAATTCAATGGTATTTCAATTTCAGACAGGTTCAAAGTTTTAAAAGTAATATTCAAATAACTTATATTTAAAATTGTGGTGTAATAAAATTATTTTAATTTACAGATCAATAAGCTGACATGGCCATTTTTTTTCTTAGTATAAGATAGTGCTTGATCACAATCCCACCTGGTGGTAAGTGGCGATGAAGCCTTAGATGTTAAATCGCACTGTCTTAGCTCAACACAAGCTTATTCAGTCTTGCCTTGAAAACGCCTTGATTGTATTTGGACAGAAAGACAGACGCCGGCAAATGATTCCACTCTGTTGCTGTAAGTAAAAAGACGAAGCAAGCCGTTTGATTCTAATGAGTGGAATATCGACACCAAAGGGGTGAATACCCGCCAATCGCCTGGATAGGAGAAGGAGGAATTAAAGCATGTAATTCCTGCACACACTCACCGAAATACATCCTATAGAATACCGAGAGGCTGGTTACTCTGCGCCTGTGTTCGAGGCTTGCAAGATTGATTTCAATCAAATCAAGGTTACCAATGAGCCTCTTAGCACGTCTCTCTACCAAGTCCGATACTGCTAGGTGGCATTTTGCAGCACCAGCCCATATGTGACAGCACAGTACTCTATGCACGACGAGACTTGCGCTTTATATAAAGTAAAAAGCTATCCCGGCGTGAAGTATCACCGCACCCTTGCCTAGGACACCTAGTTTTCTTGCGTCTGGTGAGCCAGGGTGAGCGGGCTGCTTTTAGCAGTGAAAAGATACGCATATATTTTGGAGGCGTTGAATCTTAGGAGATTCGTATCGCCCCATTCGGAGACTGCCTGCAGTGAAAGATTCGCACGCTCAACCATAATTAATATTTCGGACTGGATTTGATACCGACTAGCCTGAACAATCAGCTGGTACACAACACCACAACTGCGCTATCGTCTGCATACCCATAGATATAATACACGGAAATAAGCAGATAATCAATATGCAGCAGGCATAATATGTGAGACTAGAAGATTGCCAGTTGATCGATTTTGGCGAAACCCGTACTGGCGGTCACTGAGGAGATCATTCTGCTCTAGGTATGCCATGACGTGGTAGAGCCAAGCTGCAACTATATTATGATTGTAGCATGAATAGGTCGGCTCGACCGGGGTAGGACCACGCTCTCACAGAATACCAGCGTAAAATGGCAGCTTAATGCTGCTGTGTTCCGTATGTAGAGTGTGGAGAACCGGAGACCGTTTTTACTGGAAATTAGGCATTCCATCTTAGTACTCAGGGGTGACAACGCATTTGAATATTCATTCTTAATCGAGGATAAACGTAGATGTCTATGGGCCACAGCATCCACTTACCATGAGGTGGACTGTATGCTCGTTTTTCACCCTTATACTATAAAAAAGGTGGGCGTTCAATATACGCTCGATAATCTTGCAGAGTATGGAGTTAATTGAAATTGGCCGATAGTTGACAGGGAGGGCACGGTTGCCCTTTTTAGGCACAGGCTGCACATTGGTTAGCTTCCAAGATTTGGGCACTATTCCAGTCCTGAATGAGAGGCTGAACAAGTGCGTCAACACAGGAGACAAATCAGGCGCACAGACCTTTAGAATTATAGCTAGTATACCATCGGTTCTATTAGCTTTGTTCACGTCTAGACTTCGCAAGCTTTTAAGAACCTTCTTGTTGGTGACATGAACCTCTGACATAGAGGTATTGCAGTAAGATAATGGAGGTGGTACGCTGTTGCTACTGTCCAAACGCGAATTGCAAGCAAAAAGAGATGCAAATAAGTCCGCTGTCTCATTAGCCGCATGCGCCAGTGAGCCATCTGGTTTTACCAGTGGAGGCAGGGCATACCGGCAGAAGTTTGTTTGAACCGCTTTGGCGAGAAACCAAAAAGCTGTACTGTCAGATGATTTGACAGATATCTTTGCACCGATTAATGTAGTCGAAAATGGCTTGCCGTTGCCTTTTTGCAAGACTTGGCAGTTTGGTCAACGGCTCTCTTCTTATGGCTAACTTCCGGAGCTTAGTGGTCTCGAGCATCGACCCAGGATAGTACTCCATATGCTTGTACTTTTCAGCACGCATTCGGCGTTGAACCCCGGGTAAAGATCACCCATGGACGCCGAATGCGCTCGTTCTAAAAATCGGCCGACCTTATAGCTTTAAGAACCGACCAATGGGGAAAATGGATCTCGAGTACAGCCTCGTACTGTATGGCAATGTCTCACTATTGTATATAATGATGGGTGATGGTGGTGAATTGGAAGTGGCTTGTTGTTGACATCAATTTTATTACATTTATCCCCGATTTAGAATAAAAATGCTGATGCATTGTCCCCCTGTAGATCAATTTCATTTAATAGAACCGCAGCGTCGCTCTACCATGATTAAGAATCAAAATGTAGATTCGTCGTCACCCCTAAGGAGTAAGGTACTCGTCAGTTGCCATACGAAATATAAGAGTAATATACTGCTATTTCACGCTGGTATCTGTGCGAGCCTGAACGCGCTCCGGACGACCGACCCATTTGTACTACAGCCTACACTGCATCGTGACTCTACCATGTTCAGTTCCCAATTATTTATATTTACCATCAAAAAAAATTATGTATTGTATAACTTCTGTGGATAACATTTATAAAATGTAAATACAATATTTATCTTATTAATTTGTGCGTGTAATACGTAAATTCCTGTATTGGGATCAGTAACCGTTTTTTATTCAAAGGCATCGATGATAATTAAAGGGTAAAGGATGGACGCATAATATTCGCCATTTATTTGTGTTTATAACGATATTTGGCGATTGCAGCAAGAGAAACCATAAATTTTTTAGCATCAATTATAATTGCTTTTTTATTTTTAAGCAGAGACTACGAACGTCCATTTGGCACGATTCCGACACCTCTTTCGCCTTCTTTACAACCATATACTTACGATTACAGGATACTCTTCATTTGACTCATCTTCAATATTATATCACTAACTTGAGCGACCGTGCTTTGTGGCATTCCTTGGGGGAGGCTTATGTTCAGCAGTGGACTTGTGAAGGGCTGTAATGATGATGATAATGATGATGAACTTGAGCGATAAACTACCATCCCTTGCCGACTCTGCCACTCACTTATGCAACATAAATTTGCTTTTTCACTCTTTCCTAAATTTATGTCGATTTTTATGAGTAAGCGAACAATTCATAGCGGAGTTCTTAATTTAACAGCGAGGCTTCGTCACATCATTTTAAACTATAAGGTCAAAAAGTACTTCCAAAATAAAAATGTTGTGTTTTTTTTTCGTTTCAAAGATTTTTTAAAGAAAAATATTAAATAAAACTGAAAGAAACGACATTGCTCGTTCTTACAAAGACCATTCCTTTGAATGAAACTGAAGCGAGTGGTTAATTAAGCTGCACAAGACCCGAATACTTAATGAGCTGGAATTTCATGTAACTTCCAAACAAAACAGCGAGAGCTTTAAAAAACGATGTAATTTATGCTTACTCGTCATTCTAGTTGTCTATAATTAGCATAACGGTGTTAATTTTAAAACTGATTGTAATTTTGTAAATGACGTAGCGTCATCGACGTAGAGTCATGAGTTGAATTGCCAAACGGAAAGGAACATTTATTTATTTATTTATTTATTCTTTATTGCATTACTTATTACAAAATAATTACAATGGGCGGACTTAATGGGAGATTTCCCCATGGGGAGGTGAGAATTTGACGTAGGTGTAGCAATATAAAGTAAAAATATAAAATAAAAGTGATATTTGAAAACAAGTACACAAAATAATGTTGACAAAATATAACTACATAATATACACATTTTATAGATAAATTGACTATACTAGTAGTAACTACGAATATATCATCTGAAGAAGAATATGTCGTACTAGATATTTAGTACAATTTATGCAACACGCCCTTGACCAGTTGCATGCCGTAAGCGCTAAGCGCGCAGGTATGTTCTACTAGGGCCTAAAAATTAAGATTCCAACGTTTCGTCGCATGAAATCGTATCTTGCAATCATATTTTTTATACAATAAAGTCAATAAGATTATTCCTATATTTAACATTAATAAGACTATATGCAAAAAGAAAATAACTATCTGGCTCCAAGAATTAAATTATTATGACACTGAAAAGCTACTTACTAATCCTACCTAATTAACCAAATCAAATGTAATTACTAACCAGTCACAAACTAAGAAACAAAAGCACGCGCACACACATACACACACACACACACACACACACACACACACGCACACCACTTTTTAATATACCTAAAATACTAATTAGATGAAAGAAGATATTATGTAAATTATAAATATGATACATGTACGAATGCATAATAATATTATTGTATTTACAACCATAGGGCGGAGATCTGGCGTCCTGAAATACAGGCGTAAAGCCTAGCTTAGGCACCAGTCTCCCACAGTACAATATTGAGGCTATACTATAATATTATGTACAATAATTCTGTATTGTGGTGAGAAAATAAATTATTATTATTTTGGGGTATTTATATAGTATTCTCATCTGGTTGGGCTGAATAAATATTTTAAAGGAAATAATAAATAAACATAAATATATATTTAATATACTAACATAAATAAATAAATAATACATAAATAAATAAAAATCCAACCAGATGGAAACCCTCGGCAGGGGAGACCATACGGCTGAGGGCTAGGGGGAAAGGGAGAGAAACCGGCGGACGATGCGGGCGGTATCGAGGAGCACCGCCTTCTGCATTTGAGCTTGGAGCGGTCCGTCACGGAGTCCCAGTCGCCTCAGATGACCCGAGAGGCTGACTGGGATTAACCCGTTCGCAGAGACGACTACAGGTATAATTTCGGTCGGCAGTCCACCCCACATGTCGGTCACCTCGTGAGCCAGGTCCAGATATTTTGTTCGCTTATCTGTTTCGGCTTTCACGAGGTTCTCGTCATACGGAATGGTGATGTCGACCAAAAATATCCTTGACTGTGCCCGGTCCATCAGCACAATATCAGGCTTATTGGCAAGAATAGTCCTGTCTGTGATGATGGCCCGGTCCCAGTAGAGCCTGGCGCGGTCATTTTCGGGCACGGCTTCCGGCAAGTACTTGTAATACGGCAATTTCCGGTCCACGAGACCGTATTTCAAAGCGAGCTCCTTTATTATTATTATTATTATTATTGTACATATAAGTGATATAAAAAGCACATTTTCAGAAAGATAAATGATTGTTGAACTTATTAATATATTTTTTAAATCGATTAATTGCTATTTTTACATAAAAAAGGGGTTTTAGTTTTTATGGTGTGGATTTATCAAGTCCGCATAGCTTCGTAAACACGATAACTTTTGAAAATATCTATTGTTCAACTCAATCTATTTTTAAAACTCTTCATCTATCATGTGGCTTCCCATTGATTGTAAATGGCAGTTTAATTTTGTTTACTTTAGTTATAATTAATTTTTTTCGGCTGCGAAATGTCGAAATATTCTGTGTTTTAGCAGCCTTGTATGAATTTATTTTTTACTAAATACAGACTGCCTCACTCACTCAGTTAGCTCGGCGTCAATCGCCGTCGTGAGTGGACACTGTATTGGTTGTTTGCAGCGGCTCAAAAAGATCGCTGTACAAATACACAATATTCGAAAAAACAAATTTCTTACATACTTGATTATAATAATAATCGGATATTTTTTATTACAATATTTTAAGAGCACAGAATAAATAATAATAGTACGTACTAAAAGTAAGTAGGATGTAATATTTATACTTAAATACGTCTTGGACTTTATGGAGTGACCTGAATGATGATATGATGATCATAAGAGCATTATGAGTCGTGCACTTTTGGATTTTCTAAACTTTTTTAAAATTGAAGTTTGACATAAAATTATCGGAAAATTGGAAGTATAATACGGTTATTAGTGAAAACTTGTGTGTATTTAAACTACTTTAAAAATTCCGTATAATCATGTTATACGTAATTTTTTTAATGCGCTTAGGGCATGCCCAATTGGATTTACCAATATATTCTATTTATTATTTGTTACCGTAATATTTTGTAAAATTTAATACTACGAGTTCGTTAAAAATTTAATCGAAATTATAGCCCAGAATAAATATTATTCATTCTTTTGAAAATCAAAAAAATAGGGCAGATATTGCAGCCTACTTTGAAGCTTGTTAATAAGAAAATAAAGCTTTTTCTTCTAATAAAAAAAAAGTTTTGAAAATCTCATACACAAATTATAAAGTAGTATTTAATGGGCCGCACTCTATATATAGAAAGTAAACAAATGCATTGTCTATTTTCACGGAGAAAAATATAGAAATATGTAGTGTGTAAGGATATCTATTGTATTAGATGTTTATTGAGGCTTATGACATGGTGTCTATGCTCTACAAGTGAAAGTTGTTTAGTTTTTCAATTGCAAAACCCATGACTTAGATAAGTTTATACATAACTTAACTTGAATATTAATAAGTTAATACTATTTAATACTACTAATGGTAAGTAGGTAAATTATCTAAGTTTTAAAGATGTTCACGTTGTTATAATCTTAATTTTACTCAATGTTTCATATTAAACTTCCTCACATTGAACAATAATATTCTCATTATCAGCACATTACTAATACATTGCATAATAATAATAGTAATAATAATATTTATTGAGTAATAAGTACATTGTAAATTGATACAGTGTTATAATTGAGACCTCCTTTTAAGTATTTAAAATACTTGTGCCAGAAGGCCACACGCTATCATAGCCTTATATTATAAGCTTATTACAAATTTATTTCTTCTTAAATAATGAAAAAAAAATCTTAATAATAAATAATTATCCATAAAGTTTTCTGTTTCGCATTTTGTGTGTGTGTGTGTATGTGTGTGTTAGTGTCTATGTGCACTCTTTATCAAATAATTTAATATAGTAAATCCTCAATTTCTTCATAATTTAAGGTTTTAAGCCAAACAATTAATTTTATCTATTATTTTGTTTATTCTATTATATAAGATTTTAACTTGAGCTGCATATTGACGCCTTGCAAAAGCAGAATTTACTTTTTTAGTAATCACGACTATATCCTTTCTTCTTTTATTTTGAGTGTTATGATCATATACTAAGGTTTTATGAAATTTTAGAATAGAATGTAGAACATATAATTTTATTACTGCATAACACCTCGGTGTATACTACTACCAACTAATATCAAAGGATTTAATTTGTTTTCTCACAACACCTAACCCTACAGTAGGAGCGGCCTTAACAAAGGCACGTAACGGGCTTAACTACAACTTAGTTAATACTATCGCTCTGTAGTTATAGAGCGATATTATTAAGTAAGTTGTAGAACTCCTTTTCTGCCTAGGAGTCCGGCTGGTGATAGCACCACTCACCTATTTCTGCCCGGTAAATAGCAGTGCTTGCACTGCTGTGTTCCAGTCTGAAGGGTATAGAGCTTTGTTTGAAGTCGGGTGCAGGTGTCCATGGACTTCAGTTTAGACACTTACCATCAGGTGGACTGTATGTTCGTTTCTCACTTCAGTTTTATAAAAGAAATAGCTTCCAAAGTGACTCTATCGTCATTATCAATAGCCTTTTTAAAGCCTACATAAGTTTTATCAAGAATATTCGTAGCATTTTAAGACATATACTCATACTCATTACACTTGGCGAAAGCGTTAGTGCGTGCAAACCGTACTGGTATGCCTGATCACAGATTGAGTTTTTCGGATTGATTTTTCGCCATTAGTCTGTCGTCAGAATATATGCCACTCAATCAGTAGTTGCAAGCGTACAGGCAAGGTTGGCATTTAGAAAAACTGATTAAAGTTACCATGTAGTGGCAGTGTAAGTACACCCACTGTTCCTTATCGTCCCTGGGTGTCCTAAGAGGCGATAGAGGGAAACAAGTCTTGTGATGGGCAGCAGCGCCTTCTTAATAACTACTAAAAATATTAAAAAATTAGGTTGCCAACCAACCTGCCAAGCGTGGCAACTATGGCAAATATCCCAAAGAAGCAATCTACAGGGGAGGCTTTTGTTCAACAGTTTTGATAGGCTGTAGCGGTAACGGTAATCAAAGTTATTATTATAGTAAAAGTTTTTATACTGAACGCTATTTAGCGAACATCACTAAAAAAGATAAAAGAAAGTTTGCAATTTTCCAAACAGTTTGTTAAATTAAAATTATATCTGTTTTTCGCATCGTTAGTGTCACTTAGAAAATGTAACGTCATTTAAAGTAACAAACAACTTGTCCTACGCTTACGTCTCCGATACCTGTAATAAATTTAATGCTGAAGCTTTTTATATGACAGTTATATTTAATTTCGAATTTGTCAAATACAATTTTTATGATTTAGAAATAAGTACAATAACAATTTCTTATATTTATATGAATACTACACAATGTAGATACCTACTTTTACCTTCAGCTTTTGAAATAGCTCGGGTGAACTGTGACATCAGAACATCTGAGCAATGTATCTGATTACTATTATGTGGGTTTTGAACTAGAATCCCATGTATAACCAACTCAACAACATTACAGATCCCCGAACGGGATCCCGCCTTGTCGTTGCAAGGGGGGAGGGGGGGCTTAGTAACCGTGGCTTGGTCATCCACGGTGAACAAAGAGGAACCCACTTGACAGGCAATTGCAGATTGCGAAAGGAACATTTTCGCGTTATGATTTTTTACTATTTTCAAATATTGCCTAAAAGTGGACGAATCATTTGATATACTTCAAATGGCATTAATGAATAAAGGCCCTTCTAAGAAAAACCTGAACCGCAGGCAAATCAAATTTCTACACGATCAAAACTTTAAGAAATTAAGAAAAGTGGTCGCCCTTTGATAATTGTCACGGAAGGAAACGTGCTAACAACGAAAAATTTTATTGACGGAGAGTAGGCAAATTACGAAGAGATTCAGCGCATATTATTGCAGATTAGATCCAGAAGCGTTAACGAGTTTTTTTTTTTAAAAACCTTTACGTGAGGAGGATAGTTTCGCTTTAGGTGCCGCAAAAGCTCACCGAAGCTTAGAAGTGTCGAAGTGTTTATGACATTATAGGTGATACATGTTCGGTTTATCAATACGGTTCAGAAACGAAGCGGCAATCGGCGGTTGACTGTTTTAAAATGAAACAATACTCATTGTTTGTATAATCATATAAATGTCCTACAGACTGAATTTTGGTCACGGTGGCTATTCTCATCACAGACTAGCTATCTGCGAAGGACAGGATTATAGTGCTCGGGTGGGTGCGCAGACAATTGAGAGTACACTTAAACCTCTATTCTCTTACTCTCATTCAGTCCGACTCAATCGCTAATGTGATTGCTACTGAGAATTTCATGATTTATCACCAATAAGTCAGTGATTTTGGTCCGACCCTTTGCGTATACACACATGCGTTTTTTATTATTATTCTACAAACAAGCACACAGTCCACCTGATGGTAAGTGGATGGCGAAGAAAAATAGATGTACATCTATACTTATCCTCCACAACAATTCAAAGTTCTGATGCGTTGTCACTCTTGAGGACTAAGATGGAATGCCTAGTATCCAGTAAAAAGGGTCTCCAGTTCTCTTCACTTACTATACGGAACACAGCAGCATTGAGCTGCCATTTTACATTTGAATTATGTGAGAGCGTATTCTCTCCCCGTAATCATTTATTTGACAAGAGGCTGTTGACAGAATTAGTGAGTAAAGGCGTCTTGCCATATGAAATAAAAATAAAAACAATTCATCTCAAAGAATCATATAGGTCAAGAGATACAATGGTCGATACAAAGCAAGCTTGTGTGTTCTGTAAACTACAAGCGCTCAGTTTTTTTTTTTCAAAGCTGGTAGTTCAGAATTCTTTCAAATGTATGTCATATCAACACTTAATCCAGTTATAGGGTAACGTAAAATATATATGCCTTTCGCCTAGATTATCTGCATTTATATAACATGACACATCTTTTTGTTCATTAAAAGACCAATTCGTTCAAATAGGTGGTTTTTAAAGCAGCTCAAGTGTAGCAAACCAGTGAGAATATTTTCCCTGTACGAAGAATGGCCTCTAGTTCTTGAAGGTTCTAATGTTACTGACTACAGTGACAGCTATGGAATAGGCGTGGCCGTGGGTGCGATGAATCTCAGTCGGATGTTCGGATGCCACCAAGGACGTTTGGACGGGGCAACATTTTGATCCTTTGTAGAACCCTGTTGCTAGAAAAACAGATAGAGGTAGAGATAGATATTATATTTTTCCATTCATTACAGCCTTTTAAAAGGCCACTGACCATAATATAATAATAATAATTTTATTTCAGATACAAGCTCCATAATTTGTTAGTAATAAATAAAATAAACTTAAAATTAATGTTAAAAAATATACAATTAAAAACAACAATACTTATTTTATATTAAACATAGCAGCTCTGGACCCCATATGCACAGTATTCCAGTGCCGCACAACCGGACAATCAAGCCTTCCTAATATAGTACATAGAAGTCCGTTGGCACTGTCTCGCACGCGTCGCATCTGAGAGGCCAATCTCTTCCGCACTATTGTATAAAAGCTGTCCGTGTTAGCCTGAACAAACATACCTGATGCGCTGCAATATCGAGACAGCCCCATCAGCATCCTAAAGCCATTATTGTACTGAACACGTAGAGCATTTACAGATCCGCGAGTATACTTGACCCACAGGCTGCAGGTGTAAAACGTTTGGCAGTACGCCTTAAAAAGGGTTATCTTGACAGCTTTTGTACACCTTGCAAACCTGCGAGCCAGCATGTTGCACCTCACTGCCAACGCTCTACGTTCTCGTTCAATATCCAAGTCATCCGAGAGGTCCTCTGTAACCCAGTGCCCCAGGTATTTAAATTTGGTGACTCTACTTAAAGGTACTCCTCCAAGCCTGACCAGTGGGATAGCCTTGGGTTCTTTGTTCCCTGCCTTGAAAACAAGTAGTTCACTCTTTTTGAAGTTATATCTGAGGCCATGGGTTTCTGCATATCTCTCACATAAATTTATTAATATCTCGAGTGCCATGATCGAAGGGCTCAGCAGCACCATGTCGTCCGCGTAACTGATGCTGTTTACGAAGTTACCATCTACTGAGCATCCGACGCCAGCTCCGCTAAGCTCATCGATCAATCCATTTATATACAGGTTAAAGAGCTTCGGTGAAGTTAAGCCTCCCTGTCTCCCTCCGCACTCTAACCTATTTTCACTTGAGTATGAGCATACCCACCTTACATTATTTGATTGGTTGTGGTACCAATACCTCAATATATCGACTATCTCCCTTGGCGTGCTCGTTTCCCTCCGAAGTTTATCCCATAATATGTTGTTTGAGACCAAGTCAAATGCCTTCGACAAGTCCAAAACACAGGCGTAGACAGGCGTTTTTCTCGTAACATAATACTGGACGGTATGCTTGAGTCGTCAGATTGCAGTTTCAGTGGACAGTTCAGGTCTAAACCCAAACTGTGCCTCATGTACACGTATATGTTTAGTTAGTTGACGATCAAGCAAACCATCCAACTTTCGCTATCACAGTAGCTAGCGAGATTGGTCTATAATTGTTCTTGTCGGCAGCATCGCCGGTCTTATTCTTTATAACTGGTACCACTATGTTCTTCATAAGTTCCTGAGGTAAGTATTCATGCCCTATACACTCATTAAAGAGCATAGTCAATACCCTAGGCAGATGAACTCCCGCATACTGCAGGTGCTCAATACTGAGGTCATCATATCCAAGTGATTTACCACGTGTCATATTATTTATGACATTTGCGACTTCTTTCGCAGTAAATCTGGCAAATTCACTGCACGATTTCTCCTCAATATCGAGCACCCGCTGCACCGGTCCCAATGTAGATTCCACTTTGAAGTGTACCCTAAAAACTTCTGCGATATGATGAGGCTCACTCTTACCATCGACACTCACAGGTAAGCACGATGCAGTTTCCAGCTTCTAAGTTTGTTTCAAAACCCTAAAATCTTTTTCTTTGTGGTGAGTACAAGATATCCATTAAAGAAGTCTATAAAATGAATTTCCATTCTAAAGAAATAAGATAAAATACACAATGTTATAGTGTCTCTGTAATTATGTTATCTTATTGCTTCTGTTTATATGTCTTATGTGTTACCGATTTTTCTCTAGAAGTGTGTGACAAATAGTCTATGAAAATCAAAAACAAAGGAAGGCCTGCCCTGTAGCGGGCGTATATAGGCAGTTACTTTTTTACTTTATGAGTATTAGCTCAAGTACCACAAACGGATTACTATAAATGAAACATGAGCAAATAGCTAAAAATGTTTGTGAATTTTTCACCAACTAACTAAGCCAATGCTGGTGACTGGACGATTGGAAGACCAAGCTTGAAACGTTTTGACTACGGTCGTTCCGAACTATGGCAATTTATCCCTAATAATGTCTCCATTCCTTATTCACAATGTACGTTGACTCAGGCCCTATTGTATGCGTGTAAGAGCGTGCGTGCGTGTGTGCGTATGTGCGTGCGTGCGGCGAACGTGCGGCAAGCGCGTGGAAGGTCATTCTATTCGTCATCTTTCGACTGACATTGGCTATTTGATGTTAATACTATAACGGTACACGTAAAAACGACATGGCGCATATAGCGAGTTTTAACGAACGTGTCATTTTATTAGTTAGACGGGTTCTTTGTTTTTTAATTATAATTAAATTGTACAAGTATTATTTTTTCACTAGATGGAGTGACGAACTGATAAGATATGCAGCTCAGGACCGTACTTTGTGGCATTCCTTGGGGGAGGCCTATGTTAAGCAGTGGACTTGTGAATAGCTATAATGAATGAATGAACAGCCTAGTCCTAACACAGATTGCGTCCCACTATATATATAACTATTGTTCTTTTTCCCAAGGAATCAGTGTCAGACTTTTGAGGCGCTTACCATCAGTTCAAGCCTATGTTCACCATAGGACTGTAATAATGTGTATAATGATGAGAATGATTATTATTTTGAAAGAGTGATGATTCCTTATGTTCACGCCAACAATACACATCTAAACGAAACTAGTTTTTACTAGTGTGTACTTTAAAGCACCCATGGTCACGGAGGGACTCAACAACGGGATGAGGGGGTGGAACCGTAGGGGGTGGCACGGTAGGGGTGGTGGTAAAGTATTCGAAACGGAAATATAAAATAAGTTAATATACGCGATAAAATCTGTATAAACTAATATTATTAAATTTGAGAGAGTGTTTAACTATTCCTTAAAGCGAGAGAGTATTGCGGTTTTATCATACGTAAGAGATCGCAATATATTTCAAGCGTAACTTTATATCTATCGTTTAAATCTATTCAGTGACACTTGAAGCTTCTAAGTATTCAAGTCAGGGTTTCTCATTGATTAAATGCTTTCATAGAAATACCAAAACGTGCATGAACCAACGACCGCTTCATGAACTTCAAAACGCCATCGAAATGCATCCACTAAACATGATGACGCTTGAAGCTAAATTGAAAATTCCGAAGGCATTAAATTTATGTGAAGCATTTGAACGACTGACTAAATATTTTATTCCAAATAAATATATTAGACTTGCCTGGCAGGCGTTTCTCTGCTCTTAGTAGGTAGTTGCGATAAATAATACTCCAAATTCTGTGCAGACTTTATACAGTGTAAATTAAAAATATACTAATAACTCGAACAGTGTCATCTATCGATTTTAGTTTATGTGCTTTTTGAGATAATTAATAGAATCTGCCGTTATTTTGCGGAAATCCATTTTAATAAAGATGACATCTTTAATACTTTATTTGTGCTTTTTGTCACTAAACTAACTTGTGAATATGAATTGTCGTGGTCTACAAATACAAAATTTGTTAATAACTTGACTGCAGCGCCACCTATTGGATCCTAGTATAGCTATAACCTATAAATTATCGTTTTCACAGAAAATTTATTGTGTGTATACGACCTTAGTCGGTCAAGTCGTTTAGAAGTTACACGATCACTAACAGACGCACCAACGGTTTTATATAAGGATATTATAGAAAACATTATTTCAAATTTAAAAATATCCGAATGTCTTACCTAAAAACAATTTTTAAAGGCTTAAAAATGAATAATTGTAAAAAAGACAACAGTTTCCAGTAGTTGAAGTTTATGACTCAACGGTCGTGACACAAACTAAGTCTAATCTCAGTTTGGGTTTCCTAAAGATCACCCAGATTATGATAAGTGTTATTACATTTCTTATTCCTAAACCAAGACTAAAGGGAATTATAAGTATTATTTAAGTAGAAAATTTTAAAATTTTAAATGGAGAATACATAAAATTATTATTAGAATTTTATTATGTTTAAAGTTTCAAATTTTCAATTTAAAAGTGTACAAATTCTTAATCTTGTTCTTCTTCTTTATAAGTCTCTTAAATTCCTCTGCTAAACATGGACCTTTCCCGTTGTTGAGAGGAATTGTCCTTAATCGCTACGCGTGGAAGGTGGATTGGCAGCATTACCAGACATCTCGCACTTTAGACGCTGCCTACCGCCGCTTTTTTTAGATGTTTTAAGTAAGATGGTACCACCACCATCTATTGGAAGCCATAATATCTCAATGTCAAAGTCAAATATTTATTTTTAATCGAAATTAGTTTTTACAAAGCTATCGCTTCAACAAGTCTCTACTGCGGGGAGAGCTGTGACAAGAAGCGGCAAGAAACTCACATGTAGATCATTTTTTTCCCAACAGTTACAATACTATTCTTATAAATATAAGTAAAAAACGAAGTTTAAGGAAACTCCTTATATTCAAGCATTCTTAACTTTTAAATAAATAGTCATCTAGTTTATAATATCCTTTCTTCATAAGAGTATTTTATATGCGCTTCGAATTTATGCAATCTCAATATCTCGGGCCTATCCCACTGTTGCCTCTTATGTCCAACCATGGTGGTCCGTCGAGACAGATCATATTATGTTGATGATCTTTACATATGAATGACAAAAGTGAACTGTACAATAATTATTAATCAACATTGTAGAAAATCTGAATGTAAGAGGACCATTGATATAGTGCGCGTAGTCGTCGGTGGCCTTATCTGAATTTCCTTTGTTATGGCGGTGAAACCGGTCTGCGCGTTAAGTCCGAACAATGGGATGTAATGGGGTGATGGATTTTCTTTACTCCGCTTTCATATAGCAAACACCAACACTATGAGAAGCGGTATCAGGAATAATAACTATTAGGTATTTTTGAAGTATGTCTCTTAAAATTGGATAGATAAAAATATCATTTTAATTCGATAAATAATAAATTATCGGAATTTTAATTATGCGATATTGGAATTCAATATCGGCAAAAAAACAGGTCAATTCGCTCAAACCAGAATGTTGCTCTTCCACGTTTTAAATCCCTATTTTGAGTTATTGAATTTTAATAAACCACCATTCAATTATTTTATTTACACTTCGTTCTCATTAATTTCAATAGGACGTCTGAAATTTAATAATATTGGATTTCTGTTTTCTATTTGTTATTTATTAAAAATAATATATTTTTGTAGGTTTAAGGCAGGCTTATAATCCTTAAACAAATCCTTTTTATTTGTAATGATTCATTATATCGTAGTCCTCATCGTGTTTTCGCCTATTTAAAGGACCGTGTGCACTAAATCTGTCTCCTATGAAATCGGAAATATGCCCAGGGAGAAGAAAACCTTAAAAGCTCTGGGGCACATGTTTTAACTCAATTTAGAACGTAGACAAGGATTTACCTATGTATATGCAGTCCTCACCGGTCTGTTAAATTTGGGTTCAGTATCTTTTCATGGATCCTCACATCAGTCGGTCTTGAATCGCTGGTTAAAATCGATAATACTCGACTAGACGTGTTAATAAAATCTATTGGATACATTATTATTGTTATTTTTTCGATAGGAAGTGAAAAAAACAAAAAAAAACTTGTTTGAACAAGGCTAGTAACGCAAGGAAATCTAATATGCCGTGAAATTGAAAGAGGCTTCAACATAAGTAAAGTTTTCTTGTCTTGTCTTGCCCTTAATATATTACTCAATCTTCGAGGCACTAACTATAAGGAAAATGCTTACATTGTATTAAGCCCTACACATGAATAAATTTTTTGCTTATCATAAACATTCGCAGGTTAATATAGACTTACAGCTTTTTAAATTCCATTGCTGAAAACCCTTTCTTAGAAAATGCTTATTGGTATTCATTACTCGATGTGTCCATCATTACCGATGAATTTAAAGTTTACACATCTATTTAATAAATAATATACATACATGATTATTATATAGGTTAAATTAATGAATAAATCATTTAAACTTTAATTAAGATAATATAAATTAGATTTATAGGCAATAAAAAATAGAAAAATTCTAAATTTAACTTTAAATGCAACAGCCTGGGCTCCAGCTACTTTCTTTACCTATAAAATTTGGCGGTATTGGTGTGAGAAATCTTTCTAGCGTTGCATTGCCTGCTTTCTTTGATTCCGTGCATAGTGCCAGTGACTTAAGTAAAATAATTTTAAATAATAAAGTAGACCTGTGCTTTGCTGCGAAGGCAGGGCCGACATAGCAAACGCTCTGTCCCAGCGAAAATAAAAAATATGAATACCATGTTAGTCACTATAAGAGAAACTGGAACTTTTTTAGGTACTTTTTACGTGGTAGAGCTATGCTGCAGATACATTATGATAGCACGAATTGATCGGCTCGACAGGGAGAGTACCAAGCTCTCATAGAAAGCCAGCAACAAACAACAAAAACGCACCTGCATTTGGATTCTTAAGTGAGGATAGATGATGGTGTCTATGGGCCACAGCATCTACTTACGATCAGATGGTGCTCATTTATCACCCTTATTCTATAAAAAACTGTTACATCTGAGTGGTAGTCTAGTCGTGTGCCCGCTACGTGCATCAGTCCATTATTGTATTATGCTCCATTGGAAGACGTTTTCAAGCTACTGGACTGGAAAGGATACAGTATTAATATCAATGGCGAGTACCTTCGATTTGCCGACGATATAGCCCTTATGGTAGAATTGCTGAGACGTGGTCCTTCACTGCTGGCCGTATGGGGAAGCTCAAGGTCGCTCAGCGAGCTATGGAGAGGGCTATTATCGGGGTTTCTCTGCGAGATAAACTTAGAAATATGGATAACCGTATGAGAATCAGAGTGACCGACATAGCCCAAAGGATTAGTAAGTTGAAGTGGCAATGGGCCGGCCATATAACTCGAAGAACCGACAACCGATGGAGAAGAAAGCTTCTCTCTATGCGAAGTGTAGGGCGGCCCCCCACTAGACGTAGTGACGACCTGGTAAGACATGCAGGAAGTTGACGGATGCAGTTGGCTCAGGAACCCAGCTTTGTGGCATTCCTTGGGGGAGGCCTATGTTCAGCAGTGGACTTGTGAAGTGCTTTAATGATGATCTGTGTTATTTTAACATAGTGGTTACTTCATTAATTGAATAAAAAATGCTTAAATATGGTATATTTTGTGAGTGGTAGTAGCTCAGGGACTAAGAACTTGCTGCAAATATTACAGCACGCGAGCATGTGTTCGATTGCCCGCCAGCACGAATGATTTCGCTAACTACCATTTTATGGTCATACAACAGCATATATTTTCGATTATTTTATTTTTTTATTTAGAAATTAGTACACATAGTAGTATGGCAAAAGGGATTTATCCCTTGTCAACCATTAGGCCAAGCAGAGATAATTATGAGAGGCTGTGCAGCAAAAAAATCTAAATATAAATAGAAAATGGTAATGAAAAGCAATAAATAATAAAATATTACTTTAACAACTAAACATAAATAGTATTTTCTTATCCCATGAGAAATTTTTCTTTTCGTAAGTCAACAGTGTAGTTGTAACTGGATAAGAGCACAAGCATTATGAAACAAGATAACTTATTACTTTCGGGAAAAGTTAAAACATGTTGTGAAACATAGCCGTCTTGGGAAATCTTTTATGACATTCCATCAGCACCGAAAACTGAGAAGTGGAGTATTTTTGTATATCAAGTCTTCACACTCATAAGAACATAAATTTTCAATGTTTGCAATAAGAAAAAAATATACTCATATATTCTCTCTTTATTTTTCCTTTATCTAGATTTTGTGCGAAAAATAGAACTATTCATAAGTATCAAAATATTAAAGTAAGTTTTACTTTGTTGTTATTCTTCGTTAACACCTTTCATAATCGAATGCTGGAATTGCGCCTTTACCGAACGATTTTACCTGGTATTTGTTTTTCATCAGCCTGTAAAAGTCCACCGCTTGATATAAGCCTCCCCCTCAACAGGTAGGATTTGGCTTTATCGCCACGCTTAAGCGACTGCTAACAGTCGAATCAACAATCGCAGTTCCAGACACTTCGCACATTTGACACCGTTCCCATTTACCTTTCTAAAAAGTTTACGTCTGGGATAAGTAAAATGACCGGGCTATCTTACGGAATCCTTGAGACCATTCTAGAATTTCCCATAATCACCTCTTAGGAGAGAGATCTTGGTAAGAGATGCAGGAAGTCAATGGATGCAGGTGGCTTAAGACCGTGCTTAACGGTATTCTTTGGGGGAGGCCTATGTTCTTTGATTTGTGAAGGGCAGTAATAATGACTTTTTTTTATTTAACTATATGCAAACAAGTTTTACCTTAATTATTATAGGTAACCATGCCTAGTTAAAAATAACAAGAAGTAGACAACTAATACACAAAAAGGTTTAAAAAGGGAAAACTGTGAGTATTTTTATATATATATATATATATATATATATATATATATATATATATATATATATATATATATATATAAAGAATCTTTGGTTCTCGACATCATACGAAACGAAGCTTAATACTGGTGTTTTACGTTGATATAATGCGCGATCGTCGTCCTTCCCTGGTCGAGCCAACCCATTTGTGCAGGTAACATAGCTACAGTGAGACGCTACCACAATCTATATTATATCGATATTGTTTAATAATATCTTTAAGTTTTTATTTATTAAAAACTAATATTTTTTTGTTGTAAACATCAACTAGTATATTAGTACATATAAAAATCCCTTGTAATGGGAGTGTCAATCTTTCTACCGATATTGTACCCGGGGTGTCGTAAAAGTCGACAAAGAAAATGAAATTCCGTTGCCTCAAACAAATATTGAAGTAATCTCACACGACATACTT
Source organism: Parnassius orleans (assembly GCA_029286625.1). Classification (NCBI taxonomy): domain Eukaryota; kingdom Metazoa; phylum Arthropoda; class Insecta; order Lepidoptera; family Papilionidae; genus Parnassius; species Parnassius orleans. The sequence continues at coordinate 142,111 of JAGSMP010000266.1, read as the reverse complement.
ATAATGACTAGTTACGTGACACGGGCTAGAGTTCAAGGCTCTCGGTCGCGAATTTGATAAATCCTTAAAAGATTGAAGGTGATTATTCACTGGGTAATGTAACTGCTGAAAAAGTTCCTGAATTTGTAAAAATTATGAATTTAAGATAAATCACAGAGGATAAAAAAATGTTTTAAAAACCATATTTCTTTATCGCTATATAGAAGAAGGCGAAAAAAAAGATAAAAGTAACGTCAAATGGTAACAGAAACATTTTCTTTAGATAAGCCTTTTTTAGCCTATTTCTATTCACTGTCTCGTGAGTCATATACAAACGTTTCGATTGTATAACTATTTTAGTTCTACGAAACCTAACTTAACGAGTCTACTTCGATGACAGGGAAACTGTAAATATAAAAAAAAATGTTTTAAGTTAAAAACTCTGTTGTGTTTAGTATTATTAACAGTATGCTCAACAAAACCATCTGATATTCATATAGCTCAATAAGGTAAATCGAAAATAATATCAATTAATGTCCCTACTCACTTTATTTTATATATGATGCGTGTACAGTGTGGTACAGGCCTTCTCTCGTTTGCGAGAGGGTATTAAAATAGGGAAGAGTTCACTGAGTTCAGACTTTGAATGTTTTCAAAATCGAGCGTTTTTTTTTTGAGTATGTTGCAAAGTGTGCAACTAAAATTGCAATTACTACCAGTGCGTCTTGCCAGTGAATCTTAAACAGGAACCTTCACTGCTGGTCGTATAAGGGAGCTTAAGTTGTAATACATGCTATGGCGGTGCCCTCTATTCTCAGGATTTTTCTACGTAATAGAATTCGTAATAAGGTTATCACCAGTAGAACTAGAGTAACTGACATAGTCCAATAGAATAGCAAGCTGAAGTGGCAATAAGCCAGCCGTATAGCTCAAAGAATCGATGGTGAAGAAGAAATCCTCGAGTAAGTAGCTTCGCACCAGTAATCAAAGTTTAGAGCTGTCCCATAAGAAGGATTGGTAAGACCTGCAAGCAGGTCTAGTAAGATGAGCTGGAGACCATTAATAGGGGAGCCCTAGCGAGGATTTTGGGATTTACTCAAGGGCGGTAGAATTTCACAAGAGGGGAAACCTTGCACCCTTTTGAGTACTCCCACCATACCTGAGCCCTTTATACAGGGTATTTTTGAAACGCTCCCGAAAACGAAGACAGATGATAGTACTAAGGATACCTATGATGATGGGTCACAAAGAAATTCGATCCCGAGGAAAAAAAAACATTTTTTCACAACGTTTTATTATCTTTATTCACGCTCCATCATGTTACTACAGTTAACTGAAACGATATTTCACTAAAAAAAAATGAAAATACTGAAACATAAAACCAGCAGTGGAATTACTGAATTACAATCAGCTGACTAGGGGTTAATGTACGCGCGAATGCCGAATTCGCGCGGCCCGCAACTAGCGATGGTGCCACAATACCTAATAATTTACAACACTTGTCTAAATACCTAACTTAACTACTTAACCTACTATTTTGCCACTGTGCTTGTCTCCACGTAGCCACTTTAATTCGAATTCACAGGTTACATAAACCAAATAATGGTTCGATTACTCAATGAAAAAAAATACTTAAATAAAATGTTCACAAGGTTAGAGTCATGCTATTTTATCCATTGTGTAGGTATGTTTATTATTCTGATGTATTCAGTTATGTACCTATTCAGATCAGTTCAGTACTAAGTTATTTATAAAAAAATATTATAAATAAACCAAATAACTGCTTCGATTCCCCGCTAATGAAAAAATACTTAAATAAAATGTTAACAAGGTTATAGTCATGCTTTTTTACCATTGTGTAGGTATGTTTATTATTCTGATGTATTCAGTTATGTACCTATTCAGATCAGTTCAGTACTAATTTATTTAAAAAAAATTAGGTATGAAACAGCTTACCGATCCTCCGTGGCCTTATGAGATTCTCCAAGGCACATTAACATGTTGTCGTATTCACGAGCACTACAAACGTACCTACGCGTTAGGCATTATTAAAACAAAACAAAAAACACAAAACGTAAAAACAAGAACAATATCATTAATTAATAAATAACAAGTAATAACGACAATAATTTAATAAACAAAACAATTGAACTATCGCTCGTGATAGTCAACACAGAACTGTCCCAAAAACTAAAATTATTAATCAATCCCGCCAAAACCAAATGCGCACGAAGTAACGTCCTTGAAATATGTGTAAATTTCACAGCGCGAGGCGACACGAGACAGCGTGTGTGTGAAAGGGAAGGGTAGAGTGAGTAGTATACCTAATGCATTGTTTCGTACCGATGTAGATAAGAGTTCGGCGCCCGCGAGGATATTTACCCTATTGTCAGCTGATTTTCTTTTTTAAGTTTCACTGTTGGTTTTATGTTTCAGTATTTTCATGTTTTTTTTAGTGAGCTTTAGTTAATAAAACGTTGTGAAAAGATGATTTTTTTTTCCTCGGGATCGAATTTCTTTGTGACCCATCATCATAGGTATCCTTAGTACTATCATCTGTCTTCGTTTTCGGGAGCGTTTCAAAAATACTCTGTATAGGTTCGAGCATCTAGAGCAGCCGATCAGATTAGTAAAAAAAATCGATAGTTAGAAAAACTCGAGCACGTCAGATTAAGGCAAGGTAAGATAATTATATGCAGAAAAGTGTGCATTTCAATAATCTGACAAATTGAGCGTGACATAATGAAATGGGAGAGTCACAAAGTTGCAAAGAAACGTTACCTGGACATTCTCGAGCGCGGTTAATTTTTTATTATTTTGACGGAAATTAGTCACGGATCACGGAAATAACATAATCTGACGATTTATATATGCCAAAGTAGCTGAAATCATCAATAAAATGTGGTGAATGCAGCCGCTGAGAACTATGTATTTCCCATCGCGCCACTCTGTCATTCTCACTTTTTCATTCTCACTCTCTCGCACCGTCCCCATAGTACGTTCCGTCGCCATGGTGCCATTACAGCTGATCACAACAACGCGTGCATGTACAACGTTTTCGTTTTTTATTATGTTTTAAAAAACGTTTATTGAATTCAGTGCAGTGAGATGGATGTTACAACAATGAGTGACAATAGTTCGAAATGTGTATTTTGTGGACAAAGAACATTTGAAAAATAATACAATTTAAGTCAGAAACATAAAATGCAAGACGGTTTTGGAGTTTAGGAAACCGGTTCTGAACAATCCTGAAAGTACATTTAATGAACTAGAATTCGATCGTAGATGAAAACGACCAAGTCGAACCGAACTTCGAATATGAAGATGATTCACTGACGATGAAGATTGAAAAATGTTTTTATTTTTTTCTCATTATTCTATTTTTTCTTCATACTGGATAGAATGTTTTAAGTATATATTTTTATATTGAATTGGCCATTCATCAACAAAAAAAATATATAAAAAAAATTCCAACCGTCAGATTAAGGAAATTCCTCCACATAGTAGTCAGATTATGGGTCAGTACGACAAGGACATCAACATAAAGCGTCTGTAGAATAATCTGACGCGCTCGAGTATTTCAATGTCACGTTTTTTTTTTCATTTTCAAAAATCGGCCATGACTTTTGGTCGCGTCCAAATCGTCAGTCTTTTGAATAGGAGCTACTTCACTTAACATTCCTTCTCAATATTTGACGCGCTTGAATAAATTGTTTTTTCCTATTTTCTACCCCTTCGTACGGCCACCCCCACCATGTAAACCGGCAGATTAATATTTTTCCGTAATCAGAAACACGTGGGGCGCATACACTATCACTATCTGAAGCGCCCGAGTATTTCTTTGTGACTGTTTTTTTTTTACATTTTTGAAAACCTGTACACGCTCCCCCCACCAGTGAAAAGGCATCCATACTAATATTATAAATGCGAAAGTGTGTTTGTTTGTTTGTTTGTTTGTTTGTCCTTCTTTCACGTCGCAACAGAGCGTCGGCATGGCATAATTTTTTGTATGGGGATAGTTCGGTGGCTGTAGAGTGACATAGGCTACTTTTTTCCGTGGAAAAACATCTCATTCCCGTGGGAAAATCGAATATGTTGCACAAGTTTGTCCTTCTTTCACGTCGCAACAGAGCGTCGGCATGGCATGATTATTTGTATGGGGATAGTTCGGTGGCTGTAGAGTGACATAGGCTACTTTTTCAGCGGAAAAAACCTTTCAATTCCGTGGGAAAATTCGAATATGTTGCAAAATAAATTCAGCTAGGTGGCGTCACCGTGATTCTACAAGACGGACGACGGTACGATGGACGAACACAGAAGGTCAGAATATCTGGATTACATTTGTCTTACCAAAATTAAGATAAAAATGTATGGATCTGTATTTTCCACGCAGGACCGGGAAAAGAGCGATAAAAACATAAAATTCACCAGCTGATTTTCTTCCAACGTTTTGTGCATCGTAATTCACAGAATAGGCGATAACCTCGCAGACGATATTAAGTAATCCGTTGATGCTCTGCATTTGCAAGGGTTACAGGCGTGATTATAAGTATGGATCAGAAATACTATCACCACCTGTCACGCTTTCACCCTAACTATTACTTAACAATGGTAGAAACAGTTCTTAGTAAATTATTAATAAGCCTTAGTAATATTTATTGAACGAAAATGAATACAGTTCTTATATGTGGTTATGAATGAATCGGTATTACAAGAAAAAATTGTGCAAAATTATAAGAAAAATTTTTTTGAGAGTTCTTATTAACAAACGTATACATAGTTTAAATTGATTCCGCTAGATGTCGTTACTAGGTTTTCAAAACGCGGTAACGAAATGTTTCTGACATGTACTTAACCCGCCGTTGAGCCGCGCGTCAACTTATAGTGCATACGGTACCTATACGCTTAAATTGTTTATATTTCGTAGCTTATTCGACTACCTGCTTTCGATTTTTGTTTGTTATTTGCTTTGTGATTTGGTTAAGGTTGAATGGATTTATATTGGCTTTCATTTTCGGATTTGTGTATTTTCTTGGATCGGTTTTGTTGATTTGTTAGTATTCCTTTATACATATTTAGACTCTGGCTTTGATTTTGGATTTTGTTTATTTAGAATCGTGAATTGGTTTTCGTTGTTTTAGGTGGTTTAACAATATTTCAAAGGAATATTAATAGTATATAGTATACGCAACCATACACTTACTTCTTTTTCGTGGTTATATTTATATTGACTACTGCTTTCTTTCGGTTTTCTGCGATTTGTTTTGTGATTTGGTTTGTTGATCGATTTTTTGGCTATCGTTTTGATCGTGTTGTGTCTTGAATTGGTTTTGTTGTTTTGATTTAAAAATATTTAAAAGGAATATTTATTCCTTTTAGATATTTTGGATTTCCTTTTAAAAAATATTTAAAAGGAAATTTAATTCCTTTAGGTATTTTAAAGTTTTTTATAAATAGGTTTTTTCTTTATAATCCTCGCAAACGTAAGTCCAGCCTTTCAAGAGTATCTTCTCAAAGACAAGCGAAAAGATTAGCTCGATTGCTAGAATCTTTAGAAGATGCTGAACTGAGAAGGCAAGAACAAGCAGAGTGTCAGGCTGCTTTTAGAGCATCTGAGACACCTTCTCAACGTCAGCAAAGGCGTCTTGAACAGACAGAGCATCAGGCTGCTTTAAGAGCTTCCGAAACACCTTCTCAAAGTCAGAAAGGCGTCTTGAACAGACAGAGCGGCAAGCTGCTTTAAGAGCTTCCGAAACACCTTCTCAAAGTCAGGAAAGGCGTCTTGAACAGGCAGAGGTCAAGCTATTTAAGAGTCTGAAACACCTTCTCAAAGTCAGCGAAGGCGTCTTGAACAGGCAGAGCGTCAAGCTACTTTAAGAGCTACTGAACACCTGCTCAAAGTCAGCAAAGGCGTCTTGAACAGGCAGATCGTCAAGCTACTTTAGGAGCTACTGAAATACCTGATCAAAGTCAGCAAAGGCGTCTTGAACATGCAGAGCGTCAATCTACTTTAAGAGCTACTGAAACACCTGCTCAAAGTCAGCAAAGGCTATTCGAACAAGCGGAACGTCAGGCCGCCTTAAGAGCCGCGGAAACACCTGATGAAACTCAACACAGACTCATTGAGCAAGCTGAACGTCAATCTACTATAAGGGCATTTGAAACACCAGAACAGGCACAGGCGCGAAGAGATGCAAATGCACAGCTCCAAGCTGAACGTCGACAAAATTTTAAAGAAACAATTGGTCGGTTTTTAATGACGCAGCATTCAATTATGATCCGTTGATTGATTATAAAAATCACAGGTTAGTTGTTATCGGACTGATAGACAAGGCGTGTCGATTTTGCAGCGCTTTAAAATGGAAAGATGAGACCGCAGGTATGTGCTGTTCCAATGGCAAAGTGTCTCTTCCGTTACTTGGGAACCAGAAGAACCTTGAAAACTCTCTTTTATATGATGCTAATGAGTCACGGCGCTTTTAAACAGGATCCGGAAATATAACTCATGCTTTCAAATGACGTCCTTCGGAGTTGACCGGGAAATAATAATGCCAGGATTTTCGCCCACATTTACGGTGCAAGGGCAAATTTATCATAGAATAGGTTCACTTTTTCCAGCTGAAAACGAACAGCATAAATTTTACAAGTATATTTTATGGGTGAAGAAGAAATTGAGGTAGACCGTCGCTGCCAATTTATCCAGGGAGTTGAGAGAGACACAGTGTTCAAAATTCAAAGATTCTTGCATGAACGTACCATTTTAGTCAAAACATTTAAAACTGCTTTAGAAAACCTACCTGAAGAGGATTATAAAGTCGTCATTCACGCAGATCAGACCCTCGAGGAGAGGCATGAAAGGCGCCACAATGCACCTTTGATAAACGAAATAGCAGCCGTAATTAGTGGTGATCAATTTTGTTCACGAGACATTGTCTTGCGAGCACGTGATGATACGTTGCAACGGGTAGCCGATAAACAAAAGTTTTATGACGCTCTGCAATACCCATTGATTTATTGCAAAGGACAAGAGGTTATCATTTTCAAATTCCACTCATTAACCTGGTCACAAAAGAGCCTACTCGAACAAAAAGTATCATGTATGGATTTTATGCGTATCATATGATGTTGCGAAAATGATTTTAACCTCTTAGCCCAGTGTGACAATTATTTCATCAATTTTGGTAGACATGTGAAGGTGAAAGTGAACGTCTCCGTTATATATCTTTAAATCAAAAAATATATACATTTACAAGATGCAGTTTCTAGCGACGCCAATGTAAACCCCGATTTAGGTAAAATGGTAATTCTGCCCTCATCATTCGTTAACAGTCCCACTACCTACATGAGTACACACAAGACGCATTCGCCTATGTACGAACTTACGGAAGACCTGATCTTTTGTTACTTTTTGCAATCCCACATGGAAAGAAATAACCGAGGAGCTAATGCCGGGCCAAAAGTACTGACAGACACGATTTAGTTGCTAGAGTATTTAGATTAAAAGTACAAAAATTAATGTATGTAATTAACAAAGAAAATTTTCGGAGAGGTGCAGTGCTTCATGTATTCAATTGAATGGCAAAAGAGAGTTACCGCACCCACATTCTAATGGCTTAAAGAGAGTTGCGGCCCAGCCAAATAGACGACATAATAAGCGCCGATTCCGGATCCTGATCAAGATAAAAATTGTATGATACCATCGTCCGAAATATGATTCACGGTCCATGTGGACACGAATTCAATATCGCCATGTATGAAAGAAGGAAAATGTACAAAAAATTCCTAAACAGCTATTAAAAACAGTGCACAATGACAATGGCTACCCTTTATACAGACGCAGAGCTCCCGAAGATGGTGGCAGGAAAGTTACAATCAAATCTCGCTCTGGAGCGTTCGAAACCTTAGATAACAGCTGGATTGTCCCGTATTCGCCCATTCTATATAAAATGTTTAATGCCCACATTAATGTAGAAGCATGTAGCTCTGTCCGCGCAATCAAGTATATCTGTAAGAACATAAATAAAGGAAGCGACCAAGCAATATTTAATCTCAGGAGTGAAGGTGAGGCAAATCACGTTAATGAAGTACAGACCTTTCAAGCAGGGCGTTATGTCAGCAGTAATGAGGCAGCGCGGCGTTTCCTTGGCTTCCCTTTACACTAAAGGCACCCAACAGTTACTCACCTTGCTGTGCACTTAGAAAATGGAGAGCGTGTATATTTCACCGAAAGAAATTTCCAAGAAAGAATTGCATCACCGCCAAAAACTACACTAACAGCCTTCTTTCAACTTTGTCAAACCGACCCTTTGCAAAACGTTGTTATATTCTGAAGTCCCCGCTATTATACTTGGAACACATCTAGGAAGGAGTGGAAACGCCGTATTCAAGGCGCCTGTTGCAAATTGGCCCGTTGTAAAGTCATCAGATGCCCTTGGTCGTGTATACCGTCCATGTAACTAATTTTGAATGTTTCTGTTTACGATTGCTGCTGCACCATGTTCGGAGTCCTACAAGATATAAAGACCTTAAAACTGTCAACGGTCAGGAATGCGCAACTTATAGAGAAGCATGTAGCTCTGTATCTTTTAGAAAACGATAATCACTGGGATGAAACCATGGAGGAAGCTGTGCAGTGCCAGTCACCAGCCAAAATTAGGGATCTTTATGCAACTCTCATATCATCTTGGGCTATCTAATGCACATAAATTGTGGGACAAATATAAAGAGTACATGGCGGAAGATATTTTGCGATGGTTACAGCAGACACACGCGAACATGACATACAATGAACACATTATAATGAAGCACTTGGAAATATTGAAGATAAAGTAATGGCAATGGTAGGCAAAAATTAAGCGACTTTGGATGATAAGCCCTCAGCGAACAACCAAAATGAACTAAGTGATGAAATTATACGTGAAACAAACTACGATATACCAGCTTTGCAGCAGCAAGTAGTCGAATTTGTACCCTCTTGTTTCCCGAACAAAACGAGTTTTTGACAAAGTATTAGGACAAATTGAATCTGGAAATGGTGCACTTTTCTTTTTAGATGCCCTGGAGGAACTGGGGAGACATTTTGTTAAATTTATTATTAGCGCAAGTACGGAAAGATAAAACATTGCTGTGGCTGTAGCTTCCTCGGTATAGCCACGCTGCTAAGCGGGGGCCTACATTCTGTTTTAAAACTCCTCTAAATCTAGCCAAGAAGAATCGCCGATCTGCAACTTTAGCAAAATAGTGCACGAGGTATAATGCTACGACAATGCAAACTTTTAGTGGGAAAAGTACAATGTCGCATAAAAATCTGTAGAAGCACTAAATCGAACGATCCAGGATTTGCGCATCAATACCGATGTAATGTGTGCTGTATGTAGCATGTTCGCGTGTGTCAAATGCCCAGAATTCCACATTCTTTCCCTGAATGGAAAACATATAACATTATACAGTAGCGTCTTAAATAGTGTTCAGTTAGTTTTTTCCAAAATTCACAATCAATTAATCAAATTCCACAGATCTTCCTTTCAATTCAAAATTTCCTATTTAGCTCAGTTTTTTTCAATTCCAAATGCTGCACCTCTGACGGACCTATTAGGCTCAGTTTCCTTTCAACTCAAAAGGCTGCATCTCTGACGGATCTTTTATTTGGCTCAGTTTCCTTTCAATTCAGAAAACTGCATCTGTGACGAATCAATTTAGCTCATTTTATTTTCAAAAGTCTGCATCCCTGACGGATAATTATGCTCAGTTTCCTTTAATTAAAAAAATATCCCATTTCCATTTGGAATAAACAGGCTATTTTCATGCTTTCCTATACGCGGATTAGTAAGCTGAAGTGGCAACGGGCCGGCCATATAGCTCGAAGAACCGACAACCAATGGGGAAAAAAGGTTCTCGAGTGGCGGCCTTGTACCGGCGGACGAAGTGTAGAGCGTCCCCCCACTAGATGGAGTGACGACTTGGTAAGACATGCGAAGTCGATGGATACAGGTGCCTCAGGACTGTGCTTTGTGGCATTCCTTGGGGGAGTCTTATGTTCAACAATGGACTTGTGAAGGGATGTAATGATGTAATTATGAATGTGTAATATTCTAAATAATTAAACAATCCAATAAATATACAAAGTTGAATTTGATTGAATGAATGTAATGGAATTCTGCAAAGTAACGCTTGATGCTATTAATTATCTTATTAGGTTTTTGCATAATTAATTTAATTAATGAATCTTTTTTTGCATGTGCTTAAACGGTTACGGCCATGGTATAGAACGCTGTAGTGCGTAGAATAAATACTACTCTCTATAACCTATTAACCAAATTGACCCTTTTTACTGAAAACAAGTAACGCGTTCCAACTTAGTCCTTAGGGGTGACAGTGCATCTTTATTATTTATCGAAGATAGATGTAGATGTCTATGAACCACACTATCCACTTACCATCTGGTAGACTGTGTGCTCGTTTATCACCCATACTCTACAAAAAAATTAAGCCGTAGTAACTCTAGAAGCTAAGCGCTCGCTGTAAATTTCACAGTACGCGAGCAACCTGGCTTCGATCCCCGCTGGCACCAATTGAGTTGTTAATTGTTAAGTGATGTTATCGTTTCGTGATATTTTCCTTCATAGGCGACCACGTGGTAAATCGTTAGGAAACCCGCATGTCTAAAAAATATTTCTAGGATATGTGAAATCCACAAACACGTATTGAAGAAAAGCGGCGGAGTATTTTCACCATATCTCGCTCAGAAATGAGAGACAGCCTGTGGCTAGCATTGGACGTATAAAAGCTGTAACTTTACTTTGCTTTTGCTTATAACATCTATGAAATTTGTTTTAGAGTAATTCTCTATTTTTTTTTCTTTTTCTTTTTTTTGTCTGAACCGCATATCTAAGAATAAAATATTATGTTATAATGCCTCTATCTAAAAAAAAATATTGCCGTGCCAATATGCCGTGTAGTGATGATGCGACGTAAGAGAATTACTCCATATCATCCCGTGTGACGTAAGAGGCAAATAAAGGACATGAAACACGAAATGAACAGCAGCATCCTGGTGATAACAACGCATAATATATTTTTTTTAAAACTGCGTTTACTAACAGGCGGGTTAGTTACCAAGTCTTGCAACTATATCTATCTAATAATACTCCTGCAAATAATAAAATACCAAAACACTTCATTCACTTCACTTGCACTTGCTCCTAGTTTAGAAATGGTCTACCTGTTAAAATTTTGATTTTATGTTTAGAATGAGTAATGCATGTGATGTTAATTAATTAATTAATAGAACCAGGCGTTACTTTGCGGAAATCCATTATATTAAAGTTGGCAAAAATTACCTTGCATACATCCTCTCGATAAAATAAAATGATGTGTCTTACCTAGTTTGAAGAGCACCTCCCGCCCTCCCTCAATTGCGTGCACTATCCCCGTCACCACTAATCCCAGCACTATTCTCCCAACACCACTACATACGGTGGCTGACCGCCGGACCGGTAGCTTAGCGGTCAGCCACCGCAGAGTCTACATCACCTGAAGATGCCTCGTGTAGAGGCGAAAACAGTGTCTTATTGTCGTCAGTCGTATCTTTCCTAGTGTGGTGGTGTTGGGAGTAGTGGCGCTGAGATTAGTTGACGGGATAGTACTCAATTGAGGAGGGCGGAGGTGCTCTTCAAACTAGCTAAGACACATCATTTTATTTTATCGATGGATGTAAGTAATTTTACCAACTTTAATTAAATAATTCAATTCATTAATAATTGTTTCGAACGATACAAGAGAAAGCTTTTAGCTAGGCCAATTTGGCAACTAAAATGTTTGACCTAACAGTAGCATATTTAGTTCCAACTACATTTCAATATTTATTTTGAATTAACACATTAAGGTTAATAAGTTCAGATGGAATATAACCTTTTAACCAGTGGAAAATAGCAGCCTAATGCTGCTGTGTTTCGTATTGTGAGTGTAGAGAACTGTAGACCCTTTTTACTGGAAACGAGGCATTCCATCTTACTCATCAGGAGTGACAAGGCATCTGTATTTTGATTCTTAATCGAGGATCAATATGGATGTCAATGGGCCACGGCATCCACTTACCAACAGGTGGACTGTGTGCTCGTTTCTCACCCTTATTCTATAAAACAATAAGTTCTTAGCCAGCCAGATGTAAAGTACCCAAGCGGTGACTGGCAGCAGCGTCAAAGGTGCAAAACATCTGGCTTCAACTCGCCTTTCAAGCGAAAGTATAAAGGCAAATCATTCCCTACAACGAAAATTTTGACCTTACCACGTAATTCAGAAAACTGATGATAACAAAATGCGTTATTTTCCCCAAGGGGTTGAGCAGAGCTTCTGATTATATTCCCAAATCACAATGATAAAACTATATATATTAATAATATATTTAGTAATGCTGCTGAAGCGCCGCTAGACACCCGCGCGTAAGACGCATGTTTCAGTGTGCTAGGATATTATTAATTTCATAGTATTTGGCACCCACAACGCTCGATGCCCGATTCATGCTTGATGCCTGACGACAGTGCGCTGAGGGCTTGATAGCGTGGTTCATCGCCTACAGCGTTAGTCATAGAGAAGAGGAACTCGTGGTTAAGTATCAGCTTTGTTCAGTCAATGGATGGGTGACCGTTTTCTTAACATAACATATATTTTGAGAGAATAGAGAGTGCATCTCTATACTTAGACACTTCGTGCACTTTAATATCTCCTGCGTATTTGGATAGTCTCTGTTAATATTGGCTGCCGTCACCGAAATTAGGTCTGGAGATCATTATGATTTCAAAATTCATGTAGCTAAAAAGAAAAAATTAAAATAATAAAATCACTTAAGGTATTGGGAGACCTATACTGAGTAAAGCTGTAGCGGTTTTTTATTATAACTTTTTCACTGTTGTTTGTTATTGGCGATTTTTTTTTATGGAAGAGTAGGCAAACGAGCATACGAATCATCTGATGGTAAGTGATCACTGTCGCCCATGAACATCTGCAACACCAGGGGAATTGTAGGTGCGTTGCCGGCCTTTTAGAAAGGAGTCCTTATATTGAAAGATAATTCTGAATTGTTTATATATTCGGTACACCACAGTTAGGACCCATATATTTCATGGGTACAGATACTAATATGAAATATAACGATGAAGTTTATTTTGACATTCGACTTAAATATGAATGTAAACTTAATAATTTAAGTAAGGAAACTTGTAGGAACCAGATAAATAAGATTGTTCTGTTTAAAGGACAATACCCAATGTATGTCAAGACAAAAAAGCGTTTATGTTATATTTTGAATATTAGATATTCTATGTTTTATATTTTTACGCGCAGTTGAAAGTGAAATTTAGCTTGCTTAGTATAAAAACCTAAAGATTTATTGAATTACGGTCGAATCATAAGGTCGATCACTAGGCGACCACAGGTTTTATCTTAATTCTCAGGGGTGACAACGCATTTATATTTTAATTCATAATCGAGGATCAATGTGGGTCTCTATACGCCACAGCATACACTTAAGATCAGGTAGACCTTGTGCTTGTTTGTCCTTATTTTTATTTATAAAAATATATCGTTTAAGTGATTAAAATCTATGATGTACCGGCACTGGAGTCGGCCAGTATGTCTAACCTTTATATTTTGTGTAATGACTAGGTCACGTGGCAGTTGTGAGATCTTTTGTTTATTGTTTATGCTTTTAATACAAAATTATATTATCCTCATCGTAAATATATTGTTCTACTTTGAAAACCCGTTTTATAATAACTTTGAGTTTGTAAATGTATCTTACCTAATTATTCAATGTCATTTATTTACAGTAAAATATTTCATTCAAAAAGGATGTATGTTAATTGCCCGTGAGTTGTTCCCCTGATTGACGCAACTAAATTACTCACGTTTGCACGCTGTTTGTAAATCAGACGCAACGTTATATAAAATAAATCGAAGCTATTTTAACGTGAATTTTCCACAAAAAAAATTTATCAAGTAATATCAATATGCAAATGACGTTTTGATGTCATTCATGAGTTCAAATATATATGATTTGTAAGTATATTATACTCCTTAAACACTATATCAGATATAAATAGGCAGTACAATATCAATACATAAAATAAATCTGTTGTATATTTGTGTGTCTGAATCCAAATTTTTTCGTACAAAAACATATCCAAAGCATTATATAGATACAGAAGCAAAATCATCCACAAAAAACTACTAAACAGATTTTCATGAAATTTCGAATGTAGGTAACATATTATAAGCTTTTCGATCATCATCTCTGATAACAGTACTAATGATGATGATCATCATCAAGCCGTCCTACACCTCGCTTAGCGGTACGAGGCTGTCGCTCGAGAACCATTCTGCACTCGAGAACCTTTCTAGTGGTGCATGGTCCTGTGGTGACGGTGTAAGAATATCCACCAGCACATATCGACTCGTGATTGTCATAAGAGTCGACAGAGGGAAACTAAGCAGGAGATGGGCAGCAGCGTATTTCTAATACCAAGGAGGAAAATATACTGGTGGCAACCACAACCACCCGCCTACCAAGTAGCATAACTATGGCAAATATCCTCCATGAGCAACGAAATTTTCCATCATGGCAAAGATAAATAACGTTTTTTTTTTACTTTTAATACAATATTGTAAAGGTAATGGCTAGTAGTAATTATTCATAAGTGGTCTAGCGTGAAGCTCATAAAAATATGTATTAATATTTTTACGTACATACAATGAAAATTAAATAAAACCAAGACTCATTAGTATAAAACGTTGAATACTCTAATTAACTTTAAATTCTTGTCCGACTTAACCAAGACTTAACGAGTCCAAGTAACTAATCGAACATTAACCTTCGCTTTCTAAAGTTTAATTGCAGCTGCTTTCTTTAAGTTATATGCAAATTTATATCAAGTTCACCTTGAAAATTACTTTAATTTTTCAGTGGTAGTATGAAAAATAAGCACCGTCAAAAAGCGTGCTCGTTCGCTGTATATCTTACCAATTCACGTAAGTAACTGATGTGTGCGTTCACCAGGAGCCCATCTAGTGGCCGCTGCCCTGAACAGCAACCGGTTTAGGGCGTTCATTCCCATCGGTTGTGTCTTAGAGCTGTAATACAGTTAGTTCATTTATATTTTAGCTTATTTGTATGTTATGTAGATAAAATTCCAAATACCGCTTAGCAAGTTTGAGCTTACTCGTGGGTCCAGCAGGGAAAAACCAGTTCAAGTATTGATCTCATAGGCTAACACCGTCAACACGCATCCGAACGCTGCCCCACCATGATGGAGTCATAGACCTCTCGATCAAAGTTAATGTGACTTGTGTGCTGGGAACGATCTTATTTCGAAGCACTTCAGTACTTTAGTCAATCTGATATCGCTCAAGAAATTGTAACACCGCCCCGAATGAAACAGAATAAAGTATTATTCTCTAATATATAAAGGCAAAGCAGAAGATTATATTCTTCGGTAGTCGTTACTAAGTATTTTTCAAAAACCGGCTTGTTCGGGGATCTGAAGTTGTCAAATCAACCTGCGAGACACTGTACGCTTTCACTTGCACCACCTTAATTTTCTTATTGGCGTGTCCATGTTGTGGCGGTGTAAAAATATCCACTACCCCATATTATCCCCAGCAGTGTCGTAAGAAGCCATAAAGGGAAACAAACCAGAAGATGGGCAGCAACGTCTTCGTTAGTTATAGCAACTAAATATAAAAACTGCGGATACCAACCCGCTTCCTAAGAGTGGAAATTACTTCAAATATATATGAGGCAATCTATAGAGGAGGCCTATGTTCAGCAGTGGACTTTTGATTAGCTGTAACAGTAAAGGTAACAATGACGGGAATCGATCACCGTTCACTGTATTTTTGTAATAATAAGTTGCAACGGCTTCTAATTACTAACGAATAGGTTCGTTAAATGATTCATGACGTTTAATGGTATTAGACTCATCACAATTTATAGGTATGAGTAATTTAACAAGTAATCGAGCTTACAATGCTTGTTCAACACTTGCATTCAGTCAACATAGTTTATGGTCATCCAATTTATCTTAGCACTAATTTCTAGTCTATATTCTATACGAGATTACGAGGCTGTTTGACATTGCGACTGTGATTCATCGCCGGAATTAATTATAGAAGATACCAGTGTTTATTTATTCATTAATAAAGACACGGGTAGAATGGAAATGATATTAATAATTATCTAAGAGCTTCCAATAATTCATATATTTCATACATTTCTACAAGTCATTTTATATATTTACTAATTCAACAGTAGCGTAAGTGGATTTGGCATATTGTGTATAAATTTAGTAATTTATCATAAAATGACACACAATATTTTATGATTTCCTATATATTTCTTTCAATGTAAATTATTTCTTCTAAACAGGAACTATTTTCAACAGGATAGATGAATAAGAAAACGATCATATGGATAAAAACAAACGGTTTTTTTTTTTATAGAGGGGCAAACGAGCATGCGGCTCACCTGATGGTAAGTGACTACCGCCGCCCATGAACAACTGCAACACCAGGGGAACCAGAGGAATTGCAGATGCGTTGGACCTTTTAAAAAGGAGTAGGCCTTTTCTTGAAAATCCTAAGTCGTATCGGTCCGGAAAAATCGCTGGTGGTAAACAAGGAAGTTGTGCGAGGAAGAAAACATCTTCTAAATCGCACAGTGGCGGACCGCCAATCATCCAGATGGTGTGGATGGTATCGGAGTTCTGCCGCGATGCGTTCGTGAAATGTGGCGGATTAATCCGAACAATTCCTCAGAGCACCCCCGTGGTAAATGCGAAAGAAAATGCAAAGAGATGCAACATCTTCGCAGCGCCAATGAATCGAGCCGATCGGAAAGGACTCGGTCGTCGACGATCGAGCCGCTCTGCCTGGATGCGGTCAAGGAAGGAGCTGGCACTGGGGAGCCCCAGCCCAGAGATGGGAACAGTATTCCATGTGAGGCCGAACCTGCGCCTTGTAAAGTTGCAGGCGTTGTGCCGGCATGAAATACTGTCTGCTCTGCTTAACGCTGCTTTTAGAGGCCAATTTGGCCTTCTCTTCCAAGTGACCGCAAAACTGCACGTCACTCGATATGTCGACGCCGAGGATTCCGATACTGGCTGAGCAACAAGGGAGTGCTTGAAACTGAGATACGACAAAGTGGTTCTTTAGCGGTAAACGCGCAAACTTGTGTCTTCTGAGGATTAAACTGACTAGATTTAGTTTCCAACTGAGACTTTGTTCAGCAAAGACTCGACTTCAGACACAAGTTTGTTCCGGTATCGCGACGTTTTCCTGAGAAATATTCGCACGGCCGGCGTATAGAGCATCACCAGTTATCATCCGCATAGCAATGAATGCTACCGGTTTGCAACATATCATTGATATGCAAAAACAGCGTTGGTGATAGCACGCAGCTTGTGGAACACCAGCGTTAATAAGTTGTAGTCGGAGCATACCGTCTACAACGACCTTGATGCTCGATCTGCAAGAAAGCTGGTGATCCAATTGCACATTTTCGGGAAGCCCATGGAAGGGAGCTTCAGAAGCGCTTTGTGCCAAACCCGATCGAAAGTTTTCGCAATGTCCAAACTAACGGCCAATGCCTTGGACTCTACTGCCTCCGCCCATCTATGAGTCAGAAGATCACCAGCTGATCGACCCTGACGAAAACCGTATTGGCGGTCACTAATCAGCTGGTGATCCTCAAGGTACCGCATGAGCTGGCAGTTTATAATGGATTCCATTATTTTGGAGAACAAGGTGATCGCGATAGGCCTAGTTGGACGGGTCTGAGCGGTCGCCTTTAGGATCGGTTTGACAAAAGCTGTCTTCCATGATTTCGGACTACGCCAGGGAGTAGAGTACCGAAAAGACGCGTTAGAACCGACAACCAGGAGCACACGTCCTCAGCACAATTGGGATTCCGTCAGGCCCACTCTCTGTGGATGTCCAGGGAGAGGAGTTTATGAACCGAGCGCTGTGAGAACCGAACATCCGGCATGGAGCACTACACCGCGGGATGGCCGGCGGTGTGTCTCCCCGTCATCAATAGTCGAGTTGGACGCAAAAGTGAGCCCTAAAAGGTCGGCTTTGGCGTGGGCCAGTGAGTCGTCCTCCCCTGCAGAGATAGTAGTGATGGCTTACAGAAATTCCTTGACAGCCTTGGCGAGAGACCAGAATGCACGAGTTCCCGAAGGCGAACTAGTTTCTCGCCACCTGCCTATGTGCCTGACTCTTTGCCCTGGCACAACACTTTGAAGGACCTGGCGGCTTTTTTAAGCATGCTGGTGTTTACATCCCTGAGCCGCCGAAGCCTCAGCCCAGGCCTGATAGCACTCCTGTTTACTGCGTAATGCAGTCTTACAGGAGCGACCAAACCAGGCTGCGATCTGCCTCCGATGGGTACCACAGATGATGGAATAAATAGTTCCATTCTGTAACACCACATCGGTGACAGAGTCAACATGCTGGATCATCCGAGAAACCAACCCCCCATGGGTAGGATGCAGAAAGACCGCATTCCGTCCCAATCCGCCGACCTGTAATGACACGGCGGCATGCTGAACGCCGCGGGGGCGTGGTGGCACCTCCGGATCAGACAATGGTCAAGAGCCGAGGGGCATCGACGGACCTGATATCCGTCGGATGAGAGGTCGCAGAAGGTCAACAGGAAGGTGTAGTCCTTCACTGCGACCGCGTAGGCGAAGTAATGTGTCAGAATATATGCCAGGCAAGTCATAACAGATCTCGCACCCGTCGGTTAAGCGTGATCCAAACCATTCGGCGTGGTGGGCGTTAAAATCGCCAAGGATCACGATCTCTGCGGATGGGACCTGTTGTAGCAAGAATCTGTGTGTTTGGACGTGGTCGATGAGTCGGTCTGTTTCGGCATTACCGCTATGGGTTTCAAGGCATCCATTGCGGATGGTCGTCGCTACGCGTGGCAAAAGGATGGACAGTCCGAACCTTCAAGACTGCCGAGGCGTCGAGAACAGATGTCCTCTCGACGTATATAAACTCCAGCTTGAGGCTAAAGGTGTTCAATTTGTACTGGGTGGAATACGAAGTATCAGCGGAGGACACCTGTCTCGGTCCAGAAGAGCAAGGCCGGCTTCGCCGTCCGAGATAGTGATGGACGGCGTTTAGGTTCAGTAAAGTCCCCTGATGTTGCAGAAATCCACGGATGGCGTGGCGCGGTCGCCAGCCTTGTTGCTCAGTTTGCCCCGAGCAGTTATTGTTTTGAGCAAAATTTTGCCCCCAGAATACATGGGGCAGCCTGAGCACCCAGGCTCAGGGTGGAGTAACATGGTCGTGGATGCTCAGCGAGTTCTCAGAGATGCTGGTACCCTCCTGGGGTGATCTAAATTAATTCACTTTACCATGTTGATGGAAATTGGGCCTCAGTCACCTGCCTCACCAGACGAAACGCAAAAAGCAGGAGCTTCACTTCACGCCGGTATTCTGTGAGGTCGTGGTACTAACTAAGCTCTTGAGCCGGCCCGCTCGTGCAACAGCAAAAGCTGCGTGGCTCTACCACCGTTAAAGGTTACAAGACATCTACTAATTTATTTGAAGTTTTCGGAAGGGTAGAGCCACGCATTTCATGTTATGGTTGAAGCGATTCGGTCGGCTCTGACCGGAAAATCACGTTCTCCAAAATACTGCTATAAAATGGAGTATTTTGTATGGTCATGGTAGGACTGGAGACCCTTTTGCCAGGTATACCTTAGTCCTCGAGGTGACAATGCCATCTTCGTCAATAGATGTAGATGTAGGTGTCTATGGGCCCATGACTAAAAATGGATACCATCAGAGTGAACTACGTGCTCATTTGTCACTATCATTCTAAAAAAAATGGAAAGATATGATCATTTATATTTTGGCAAACATTTTATTGAACTTATAAAGTTCAATTCGTTATCAGGTCAAAGTTTTGTCGTAATGTCAAATCACAAGAAAATGTAAAGGATTTGAATATCGCCAGTCGTAATTCACAGCCTAACCGTCTGTTCAAGATCTTATCATTCCAGAATAAATCGTTTCTGAAGCAATTCCTTCTTGAGCATAATATTGTCCTAAATAAAATTTAGATATCTTTAAAATAGACTTACGATATTAAAGTTATACATTTTACGCTTTTGTGGTAAAGTTCAAGAAAAAAAGTTGGAATTTTCTAACTATAATGAAACTCTAACAATTACTTTAATGGTTTGTATACCCATCCATTATAATTGAAATTTGATCCCATCTTTCTACATCGCTAAACATCAAACTACGTAACAAGATACGTAAATAATATACTTAAGTTTGCCGTAGTACTATTATTTATTCTGTGGTTTTGCATTTTCGCAGCTGTTTGATCTAATTAAGCCCAATTTCCATAGAGCCTTCTTGTTACATCACATCAATAAATAAAAGGGCTCAAACTTGTAGCTGAATATTATTTATGATATATTTTCATGTTATTTTATTTATTATCAATTCTAATAAAATACATTTAATTACAATCTAACTGTGACTCCAGTTTGTCGGCGGAAACTCTCGTCAATACGTATTAACAATATTAGTTTATACTTAAACTAATATAGACTTTCCAGATCATCTTATGATTTTATCACAGTCCTTCACAAGTCCACTGCTGGACTTAGTCTCCCCTCAAGGAATGCCACAAGGCATGGTTCTGAGCTACCTGTATCCAGCAACTTCTGTATTTCTTGCAGGTCATCACCATCTAGTGGATGGATATAATCAAGAACCTTTCTTTCCCTATCAGTTTGTCGGTTCTGAGCTAGATGTTGGCCCATTGCCACTTCAGCTTCCATTTGTTGGGCCATGTCAATTACTCCGGTTTTCTAGTTCTGGTTCTCTGATTTTCTTATATCAACAGCAAATCAAACTTTATTTAAGTTTCTATATAAAGAAAAAAAGGAAAAATAATAAACTTATTAAACTTATGTAAAAATAAATAGTATTGAGGAACGTTAATGGAATACAAGTACGACTAGTTATAAAGCAAGTTATTTTACTTTTAATATTTTGAATAAAACTATTATTACAGATTTTATCGAGTTTAATTTCTTATTTTGATTCCAGACGTTTCGGGTGCCTTACAGCAACCCATGGTCACAGGGGAGGACTGAGATGTTTGACGTCCCGATGTCATAGTTAGCCCGGCTACCTTCAGTTTTGTATTAATTTTTTGGTTCGACCTACGCAGAATGAGCTTACAGTATCTTGATCTTGCAGTAGTATGCTTGGGTTTGGATTTAACTTTGTTAATTAGGATCCCAAGCAGATGGCAACACCATCCATCTTCTCTATTGAAATTAGGATTTTTTGTTTCAATAGCCTCATATCATCCTTGGTAGGAATCGGTGTTCTTTTGCGAGTTTGTGGTCTATCAAATCTGATATAATGGCGGGACGATCTTGAACATGTTCACAGACTGCAGACTTCCCAGAGCGTGGTGCCTCACGTCAGCTATATTCTTTAACGCGGGTTTTAATTGATCTTTTGTTTGTCCTATGTAAGAGACCACATTCACAATCAGCTTGTACACTCCTGGATCTTGTAGAGGATATTACTTGACGGATGGTAAAATTGACAAATTTTCTTCGGCGGCTTAGTATGTTTAATAAGCTCGCTTCAAATGTAGCCAACTTGTCTGTGACTCTCTGACATAGGGTAGTACAGCAGGCACACGCTCGCCTGTGGCCGGCTTCCTCGGTCACTGTGACGTAGGCGCAGGACGAAGCTTGTTGTCTTGCAACCTTCTCGACGTGCTGAAGCTCGGCGGCCAGATATTTTCTGTCACAGATCCCTCGTGCTCTCTGAAACAAATATTTTCCCACGATAGCTAACTGTGATGGATGATGGTGCGATTCACCATTTAAATATAGGTTGGTATGGGTCTTTTTTCTATAAATAGTGTGACCAATAGTGTTATCAAAATTTCGGATGACTAAAACATCTAGGAGAAAGAATTAATGATTTCTTATATTTACGCGAACACTACACATTGAATAAAACTATTTTTACGGATTTTATCGCGTTTAATTTTACTAATTTTGATTCCCGATGTTTCGGGTGCTTTACAGCACCCATGGTCACGGGGGGGACTGAGGTGCTTGACGTCCCAATGTCATAGTTAGCCCAGCTACCTTCAGTTTTGAATGTTTGGTCCGATCTACGCAGAATGAGCTTACAGTATCTTGAAGTCTTGCAGTGGTATGCTTGGGTTTGGATTTAATTTTGTTAATCATGGCATCTTCTCTATTGAAATTAGCATGTTTTTTTTAATTTAAATAGCCTCGCGTATCATCCTTGGTAGGAATCGGTGTTCTTTTGCGAGGACTTGTGGTCTATCAAATCTGATGTAATGGCGGGGACGATCTTGAACATGTTGCTGACGTGAGGCACCGACGCTCTAGGAAGTCTACAGTATGTGAACATGTTCGTCTTGCGACAAGCGCTGTGCCATAAGACGCGTGCGCTTGTCGCATGCAACTTGTATATGCCTAACGCGCCTCGGTTAGGCAAACCACGAAGATTCGTAATTATCTTCTGTTCCGGACCCACTCCTTTTCATCGTAGCTTTTTGATGTTCCTTTGAGAAGTATGAGCTCTTTATCTTGTTTTTAACCGTTTTTACATCATAATTATATTTTTGACTCAGAGAAATCAACGAGTCGTTTCTTTTTATTTTATTTGTGTAATCGTCGTGCTTGTGGTGCCACAATACTTGATATGTTCGATAATCATCGATAAATTCCAAAGTTTAAACTTTGTATTCGGCCATTTTGTTTACTAAAACGCACTAAATGTTGCATGCGAACCCACCGGTGACGGATCAGCTTTCGCTAGAGGCATGCGCTGTTGTCGAACTAGTTTAGCGTATGCGCTATTGCATACTATAGTTGCTCAGGGCATGCGTTAGAGGAAGACGGAATGAACAGGAAAGCGCACTGGTGTAGACATACCTACAACTTTTAATTCCCCAGACCGTATTCCTCATAATATTTAGAAGTTTTATAATATTATATAAAAAGGTAATTATATTTTAATTACCCTATCAAAAGTCCCAGCTGAACTGAATAGGTCTCTCCTATAGATTGCTTCTTGGAAGAAATATTTGGCTTTAATTGCCACAGCAGGCTGGTTAGAAAGTATTTTTTGTTGTTGAGTACAATTACTGGGACAAATAGTCCGACTAGATAAGTCCAACTTCGACCGAGAGGTCAATCGACGGTTCAACTGTGAAGGGCACGTTCGGGAAATGGCACATCTTCTCGTCAGGTATACTTCAAAACTTGAAAACGAGACTGTACAACCAGTGCGTGTGTATATATATATATATATATATATATATATTATATATTTGAGTTATTTATCTCTTTTGTTGTCCATATAATAAATAAAATAAAATAAAGTAAAGACGCTGCTTGTCTTCTGGTTTGTTTCCCGTATTTAAAGCCTCTTACGTCATCCACGGATAATATGGGAGTGGATACTCTTCCCGCCCGTTAAGACACGATAACCGAAATATAACTTTATATTAAAGGCCCAAAAAATATTTTTACTAAATACGAAAGCATTCTATTTAAAATAAAACGAAAGCTCTTAATTCATGATATAACACCGCAGTGCATTTAAAGGTTGCCCCAATTAAAATTTGAATCATGGGGGTATGTCTCAAGATTAGCTACTACAAATTAGACGCTAACGAGTTTGCATAAAATTAACTATCAAACCAGTACTTTCCATAGATGTGATTTGTTTTCTTTGTATTTTAAACATGTATTTTAATGCAATGAACACATTTATTAGGAATTCCTAAGAAATATTATTGTATAATATATTATTCTTTAATATTCAGGCTCCTTCAATAGTCCATAGTCAACAGTCCACTGCTGACCATAGGCCTACATAGAATTGTCTCATAGGAGATAATATTTCTAATTGCTACGCTTGCAACCGGATTGGCAAGCGCATTTTAATATTTTTATTACTCTGTTGCATTTTACAGCACCCACGGAATTACATAAAACACACGGATAAAAAAAAATTAAATTAGCTGACCCCACGCGATTTCATTCGCGTGGACAAATATCGGTTCCAAAAATTCTTTTACCAAGAAAAAACTACTCTATCTCTGAAAGGTCCGAAGTTTTGAGTCAAATGTTTTGGGAGCACTTTCATTGGACGTACCGAGCCAAGAAGTTGCTAAGAATGGCAATCTCAAAATTAATAGGTACTTCTAGGCAAGCGTGTTCCATCGTCTTGTGCATCATCGCTTACCATCAGGTGAGATAAAGGTTAAACGCGAGCCTATGTATAGTAACAAAAAATATTATGACTTACTTAGTATGGATTATAAAACGTAAATGCCTCAAAGCTTCTCTTTGTATTATATTTGCAGTGGTACTGGTATCTGGTATATGATTTTCAAAGATCCTCGATACAAACCGTCATATTATTGCCGATGAGAAAACACTCTTTTGTCACGTTGATGCCCACAGCGAAAAGTTTGTCCCTGGAACTTATTTATTGTGAGGGTATACGATATTTTAACAGGAGGAACTGGTGCTTCAGGCCCAGTGAGGATGGTTTCAATTATCACATTCTCTTTTATTTTTTTGAACACAAAAGCTTAGCTTTTGTCATATAACAGTTGGACATATTGTCTATTGATAAGTTCTACAACTGGAAACGTGGCATTCATCTTGAGTCCTCACGAATGACATCGCTCTGCATTTTCATTCACAAACGAGGATAGATGTAGATTTCTACGGCCACAAACATCTCGTACATGTTTTTATTCTACAATAGTTTCGCAGCACACGCCAAATATTGACTTTTATAGGCAATTTTTGATATGTAACTTCATTGGAATTTCTAGGGATCCATTTTTTTAAATAAAATACAACCTATGTTACTTACTGATAATATAGCTTTCTATGGGTTAACTTTTAAAATCGATTTAGTGGTTTTAGAGTTTATTCATTACAAAACAAAAACAATAATATAATCTGTAATATTATATTATTAAAGTATAAATAGGAACTCATAAACTAATCAATGATTAGACCGAACAAAACAATTACATAATTGCATGACAGAGCGCATCCATCACTTACATGCCTCAAGTCAACAGAGACTTTGGATCACTTCCAAGCATCTCTCAGATTGCTTGCTTCAAGTAATTTAAATTCTACACCACACTCTTATAAACTAAACACAGAAGAATAGCGTCAAATAAGTCCCAATATGTTTTCAAATTTTGCTATATAAGTTAAATTGTGGCGTTGTCATGAAATATTCAGTTGTGGTTCGAGAAATAGCTCGAATTTTAAAATGGTATTGTATCAAGTTTCATATTTTCGTCTTTATATTCAACTTTACATTCCGGTACATATTTCATACACAGTGTATTTAGTAGTTAAACATAAAAGTTATAGCTTATTTATACGTCCCACAGATGGGCACAGGCCTCATCGCATTGTTAAAAGTTTTATGAGATTGTCCGTCGACGATAACTAGCTGTCAATAGACTGTTGGCAGACTTTAAAGTCATCAAAATATTTTTATTTATTTTTTCTGACAACCAGATTTCCTCGCGATGTTTTACTTAACGCCGAACACAGTAAATCAACACTTAAAATTACAGTAACAATTTCATTGGTGCCGGTTTCAGTGCGACAAGCACTAAGGCACTGAACTACACAGCTCTTTAAGAACACCAATTAATTTTCTCTCAATTTGTAGGACTAACAAGTAAATAGTCAAGTAGTCAATATGTTTAAACATCGTTGGAAACTGCTGGACGTACTAGCAGTGATTATAACCCGCCAGCCAAACGTCGTAATAATGGCAAAGATTTCCTACAGTGAAAGGGCTTGAATCAAAATATATCTGATATGGGATATAATAAAGATTTTAAATGTACATAAATTTTATAACGTATTGAAAATGAAAATGAAATTTTAAGGCTCAAACATAATACTACTCGTATACAATATTTTTAGGGATTTTGAAACAATGGTACATTTCCCAGGAAGTCTAGACAAATCTGAAACTGCGAAACGATTTTATTGAAATGCTACTAGCTGTACAGCTTTAAAATTCAATGGTATTTCAATTTCAGATAGGTTCAAAGTTTTAAAGGTAATATTCAAATAACTCTTAAAACTTTGAACCTGTCTGAACCTGTGTTTTCTTAGTATAAGCCAGTGATTGACCACATCCCACCTGGTGGTATGTGGTGATGAAACCTAGATGGTAAATCACTGTCTTAGCTCAACACAAGCTTATTCAGTCTTGGCTTGAAAACGCCTTGATTGTATTTGGACGGAAAGACAGACGCCGGCAAATTGTTCCACTCTGTTGCTATAAGTAAAAGACAAGCAAACCGTTTGATTCTAATGGTGGAATATCAACAACAAAGGGTGAATACCGCCAATGGCCTGGAAAGGAGAGGAGGAATTAAAGCATGTAATTCTGCACTCACCGAAATACATCCTATAGAATACCAAGAGGCTGGTTACTCTGCGCCTGTGTTTGAGGCTTGCAAGATTGATTTCAATCAAATCAAGGTTACCAATGAGCCTCTTAGCACGTCTCTCTACCGAGTCCAATGCTGCTAGTGGCATTTTGCAGCACCAGCCCATATGTGACAGCAGTACTCTATCCACGACCAGACTTGCGCTTTATATAAAGTAAAGCTATCCCGGCGTGAAGTATCGCCGCACCCTGCCTAGAACACCTAGTTTTCTTGCGTCTGCTTTGGCCCTGGACTCAATGAACCACCCATAGTTGATGTTCGGAAAATTCAACCCTAACAACTGAAGGCGGTCAGTGTACTCCAAGATATATTCTAAAATTAGGAGCCAGGGTGAGCGGGCTGCTTTTAGCAGTGAAAGACACATATTTTGGAGGCATTGAATCTCAGGAGATTCGTATCCCCCATTGGAGACTGCCTCCAGTGAAAGATTCGCACGCTCAACCATAATTTATATTTCCGGACTGGATTTGATACCGACTATTACCGAACAATCAGCTGGTACTCTCCACAACTCGTCTGCATACCCATAGATATAATATACGGAATAAGCAGATAATCAATATGCAGCAGGCATAATATGTGAGAGTAGAAGATCGCCAGTTGATCGATTTTGGCGAAACCCGTACTGGCGTTCACTGAGAAATCATTCTGCTAGGTATGCCATGACGTGGTAGGCCAAGCTGCAACTATATTATGATTGTAGCAATAGGTCGGCTCGACTGGGTAGGACCACGCTCTCACAGAATACCAGCGTAAAATGGCAGCAATGCTCCTGTGTTCTCGATTAAATTCTTAATCGAGGATAAATGTAGATGTCTATGGGCCACAGCATCCACTTACCATCAGGTGGACTGTATGCTCGTTTTCACCCTTATACTATAAAAAGGTGAGTGTTCAATATACGCTCGATAATCTTGCAGTATGGAGTTAATTGAAATTGGCCGATAGTTGGCAGGAGGGCACGGTCGCCCTTTGGCACAGACTGCACATTGGTTAGCTTCAAGATTTGGGCACTATTCCAGTCCTGAATGAGAGAGCCGGAACAAGTGCGTCAACATAGGAGACAACTCAGGCGCACAGACCTTTAGAATATAGCTGGTACCATCGGTTCTATCAGCTTTATTCACGTCTAGAACTTCGCAAGCTTTTAAGAACCTTCTTGTTGGTGACATGGGCCTCTGACATAGAGGTATCGCAGTAAGATAATGGAGGTGGTACGCTGTTGCTACTGTCCAAACGCGAATTGCAAGCAAAAGAGAAGCAAATAAGTCCGCTCTTATTAGCCATGCGCCAGTGAGCCATCTGGTTTTACCAGTGGGCAGTGCATACCGGCAAAGTTTGTCTCAACCGCTTTGGCGAGACCAAAAAAGCTGTACTGTCAGATGGTTTGACAGAGATCTTTGCGATGCGTTTAATGTAGTCGAAACTGGCACCGTTGCCTTTTTGCAAGACTTGAATTTGGTCAACGGCTCTCTCTTATGGCTAACTTCCGGAGCTTAGGGTCGAGCATCGACCCAGGATAAGTACAGGCTGAAAAGTACAAGCATATGGAGATATGCTAGCACCATTCGGCGTTGAAACAGATCACCCATGGACGCCGAATGCGCCGTTCTGAAAATTGGCCGACCTTATAGCTTTAGAGACCGATCAATGGGAAAATTGATCTCGAGTACAGCCTCGTACTGTATGGCAATATCTCACTATGTATATAATGATGGGTGATGGTGGTGAATGAAGTGGCTTGTTGACATCAATTTTATTACATTTATCCCCGATTTAGAATAAAATGCTGATGCATTGTCACCACTGTAGATCAATTTCATTTAATAGAACCGCAGCGCAGCTCTACCATGATTAAGAATCAAAATGTAGATTCGTCGTCACCCCTAAGGTAAGGTACTCGTCAGTTACCATACGAAATATAAGAGTAATATACTGCTGTTTCACGCTGGTATCTGTGCGAGCCTTAACGCGCTCCGGTCGACCGACCCATTTGTGCTACAGCCTACACTGCATCGTGACTCTACCATGTTCAATTCCAATTATTTATATTTACCATCAAAAAAATTACGTATTTTATAACTTCTGGATAACATTTATAAAATGTAAATACAATATTTATCTTATTAATTTGTGCGTGTAATACGTAAATTCCTGTATTGGGATCCGTAACCGTTTTTTATTCAAAGGCATCGATGATAATTAAAGGCTAAAGGATGGACGCATAATATTTGCCATTTATTTGTGTTTATAACGATATTTGGCGATTGCAGCAAGAGAGACTATAAATCTTAGCCTCAATTATAATTGCTGATTGTCTCTTTTTTATTTTTAAGCAGAGAGTACGGACGTCCATTTGGCACGATCCCGACACCTCTTTCACCTTCTTTACAACCATATACTTACGATTACAAGATACTCTTAATTTGACTCTACAATATTATATCACTAACTTGAGCGACTGTGCTTTGTGGCATTCCTTGGGGGAGGCCTATGTTCAGCAGTGGACTTGTGAAGGGCTGTGTGATGATGATGATGATGAGCTTGAGCGATAAACTACCATCCCTTGCCGACTCTGCCACTCACATATACATATAAATTGCTTCACTCTTTCCTAAATTTATGTCGATTTTTATGAGTAAGCAAATAATTCATAGCAGAATCCTTAATTTAACAGCGAGGCTCATCACATCGTTTTAAATCAAAATTTCAAAATAAAAATGTTGTATTATTTTTTCCTTTCAAAGATTTTTAAAAGAAATTATTAAATAAAACTGAAAGAACTGACATTGCTCGTTCTTACAAAGACCATTCCTTTGAATGAAACTGAAGCGAGTAGTTAATTAAGCTGCACAAGACGCGAGTACTTAATGAGCTGGAATTTCATGTAACTTCCAAACAAAACAGCGGGAGCTTTAAAAATGATGTAATTTATGCTTACTCGTCATTCTAGTTGTCTATAATTAGCATAACGGGGTTAATTTTAAAACTGATGGTAATTTTGTAAATGACGTAGCGTACGAGTCATGAGTTCAACTGCCAAACGGAAAGGAACATTTATTTATTTATTTATTTATTCTTTATTGCATTACTTATTACAAAATAATTACAATGGGCGGACTTAATGATATAAGACATTCTCTACCAGTGAACCCATGGGGTGGTGAGAATTTGACGTAGGTGTAGCAATATAAAGTAAAAATAAAATAAAAGTGATATCTGAAAACAATTACACAATAATGTTGACAAAATATAACTACATAATATATACATTTATAGATAAATTGATTATATATTAACTGAATATATCATCTGAAGAAGAACATGTCGTACCTAGATATTTAGTGCAATTTATGCATGTAAAACCTCTACAATTTAAAAATAAGGAGATGGGTGCCCAAAACGCACTTGACCAGTTGCATGCCGTAAGCGCTAAGCGCGCAGGTATGTTCTACTAGGGCTAAAAATTAAAATTCCAACGTTTTGTCGCATGAAATCGTATCTAGCAATCATATTGTACATATAAGTGATATAAAAGCACATTTTCAGAAAGATAAATCATTGTTGAACTTGTTAATATTTTTTTTAATTGATTAATTGCTATTTTTACATAAAAAGGGTTTTAGTGGCTTATGGTGTGGATTTATCAAGTCATGGCTTCGTAAACACGATAACTTTTGAAAATATCAATTGTTCAACTCAATCTACTTTTAAAACTCTTCATCTATCATGGGAAGATTTTGACATTGAATGTAAATGGCAGTTTAATTTTGTTTAGTTTAGTTATAATTAATTTTTCGGCTGCGAAATGTCGAAATATTCGGTGTTTTAGCAGCCTTGTATGAATTTATTTTTACTAAATAGAGACTGTCTCCTCAGTTCGGCGTCAATCGCTCGTGGAGTTGACTCTGTATCGGTTGTTTGCAGCGGCTTAAAATGATCGCTGTACAAATACACAATATTCGAAAACCAAATTTCTTACATATTGATCATAATAATCAAGATTTTTATTACAATATTTTAAAAGCACAGAATAAATAATAGTAGTACGTACTAAAAGTAAGTAGGATGTAATATTTATACGTAAATACGTCTTGGACTTTATGGGTGACCTGAATGATGATATGATGATATAGCATTATGAATCGTGCACTTTGTTTTCCAGACGTTTTTAAATTGAAGTTTGACATTAAATTATCGGAAAATATGAAGTATAATAAGGTATTAGTGACAACTTGTGTATTTAAACTACTTTAAAAATTCCGTATAATATAATAATCCGCCCAATTGGATTTACCAATATATTCTATTTATTATTTGTTACCGTAATATTTTGTAAAATTTAATACTACGAGTTCGTTAAAAGTTTATCAAAGTATAGCCAGAATAAATATTATTCTTTATTTTGAAAATCAAAAAATAGGTGATATATTCAGCTATATATTTTTCTATATATACTATTATTATTATATATTTTCTTCTAATAAAAAAAGGTTTTGAAAATCTACGCTAATTATAAAGGAGTATTTAATGGGCACTCTATATGGAAAGTAAACAATGCATTATCTATTTTCACGAGAGAAAATATATATAAATAATGTATGTAGTATCTATTGTATTAGATGTTTATTGAGGCTTATGACATGGTGACTATGCTCTACAAGTGAAAGTTGTTTACTGTTTCAATTGCAATACCCTGACTTAGATAAGTTAATCCATAACTTAACTTGAATATTACTAAGTTTAATGGTACTAAGTAGGTAAATTATTATTTAAGTTTCAAATGTGTTAACGTTGTTATAATCTTAATTTTTCTCAATTTTTCATATTAAACTTCCTCACATTGAACAATAATATTCTCATTATCAGCAAATTACTAATACATTTATAATAATAATACTTATATTTATTGAGTAATAAGTTTCCGTGTAGTGGCAGGTAAATACCCTACCCCAGTCAGGGTATAGAGCTGTTTGAAGTTGGGTGCAGATGTCCATGGACTTCAGTAGACACTTATCATCAGGTGGACTGTATGTTCGTTTCTCACTTCAGTTTATAAAAGAAATAGCTTCAGTGACTCTATCATCATTATCAATAGCCTTTTTACTAACTTTATCAAGAATATTCCTAGCATTTTAGAACATATACTCATACTCATTACACTTGGCGAGAGGGTTAGTGTGTGCAAACCTACTGGTATGCCTGATCACAGATTGAGTTTTTGGGATTGATTTTTTCGCCATTAGTCTGTCATCAGAATATATGCCACTCAATCAGTAGTTGCACGCGTACAGGCAAGGTTGGCATTTAGAAAAAGTGATTAAAGATACCATGTAGTGGCGTTGTAAGGCACAACCACTGTCGCATATCGTCCTGGGTGTCCTAAGAGGCGATAGAAACAAGTCTTGTGATGGACAGCAGCGTCTTCCTAATAACTAAAGAATGAAAAATTAGGTTGTCAGTACCAAGCGTGGCAACTATGGCAAAATTCCCAGAAGCAATCTACAGGCTTTTGTTCAACAGTTTTGATAGGCTGTAGCGGTAGCGGTAATCAAAGTTATTATGGTAAAAGTTTTATATACGAACGTGTTTATCTCTAAAAAGAAAAGAAAAGTTTGCAACCAGACAGTTTGTTAAATTAAAATTATATCTGTTTTTCGCATCGTTAGTGTCACTTAGAAAATGTAACGTCATTTAAAGTAACAAACAACTTGTCCTACGCTTACGTCTCCGATACCTGTAATAAATTTAATGCTGAAGCTTTTATATGACAATTATATTCAATTTCGAATTTAATTTTATGATTTACAATAAATACAATAACAATTTCTTATATTTATATGAATACTACACAATGTAGGTAACTAGTTTTACCTTCAGCTTTGAAATAGCTCGGGTGAACTGAAATCAGGACATCTAAGCAATGTATCTGATTACTGTTATGTGGCTTTGTTTAAGAATCCATGTATAACCAAATCAACAACAACAACAAAAAGAAGTTAAGATCGTTCCCGTATATCCGCTACTGCTTCCTACAAATACGTTGAGGTTGCGGTAGGGTTTTCAATCCCCCTCCCCGAACGGGATCCTAAACGTATTGGTCATCCACGGTGAAAATAAATCCCACTGGCCTGGCAGATGAGTGCCGACTGGAGTTGGCAGCTCCGGTGGGCACTAGCCCATTCCGGATGCGCATTGAATTGGAGAAGAGCGGTGGTATTACGATGAGCCACTCTTTATCATCTACAACATTGGCGGGACGCGGAAAGGATTGTCGGTATTGTGGACACCGCTCTACCTACCTCTCTGCGGCCGAAAGTTGATTGGCAGCGAGTCACCGACCAGATCCGCTGGAGTCAGGAAAGCTGGTGTTTCGGGTTCTAGCTTTCCTGGCCCCAACTACCGCGTGTCGGGCTTGGGGACGTCCGTTGCGAAGGTGAAGTTAGAGGCCGCAAAGGAAGCTGTGTTCCCCTGCGAAGGAAAGGGGAGGCCATCCGAGGAAGGGCTGCCGGCGCGGCGCCGGTTGGGCCACGGATGTGTACGAAAGCGTTCCCGTGACGAAGGTGGAACATCAGGGTTTTAGTCGGTGCGAGTCCGACATGTAAAAAAGGGTTTTCAATTTTTATCAATAAAGTGTTTTCGAATATAAAATTATAAATTTTCATGAATCACCACCGCTCAAAGTCGTAAACGCTCTATGTATATTATGAACTTAGCAAATAACTGTTTAACTTTATTAGAAAATTAGTGGTTTTTTTAGATCACATCGTTATCACTACTAGGTTAAATATAAATTTAACATGTTACTTTAAATTTACTGTAAACACTACATAGGCCATGGAAAATAACATTGCCGTAAAGTTTTTTATATGAAAACTGACCAGTTATACTAATTTACTTTGATTACGAACTAAGTTGAAATATCGTATTTCATGAAAGATTGAGCAATCGCAGATTGTGAAAGGAACATTTTCGCGTCATGATTTTTTACTACTCAAAATAAGTTTTTTTTTGTAGAAGACTGATCAGTTACAATTTATTTTGATTACGAGGCTAATTGAAATATCGTGTTTCATTTAAAGATTGGCAGGCAATCGCCGATTGCGGGGAATATTTTCGCGTTATGATATTTTATTTTCAAATATCGCTTTCAAGTGGACGAATCATTTTCGTCCACTTTTGGGCTTTCTAAGCAAAGCTCTTAATAAATTTATTAAACCTGTGCGATTTAAAATGGAAGACCACAGAACCGTTTCAACACTTATACCAAAAATGGATTTTTAGCCACGAATGATTTAAAAGAGGCTTATCATTTAATACCAATAGATCCACTAGATTGAAAATTGATTCGTTTTCAATATTTGGAAGAAAGTTTGCATTTGAAAACGTACCATTTTTACATGCCATATATATGTACATATATGACCTAGCTTTTAGTGTTCAGTAAGATCATGAAAGAAAAAGTCTCATTTTAATAACTTGTGGCTTTAAATCTGTCTAGTATTTCAATGATATTTATGTATGGAAAATACTGAGTTTTACAAATGTAACTGAAACTATTTAATCTCTTCAGTGTCTGTGTTTCATAGTAAAACTAAACTATGAAAAACTGTTGTTTAAAAGTCAAGTTTGCTAGTTTCTTAGCTTTATTTTCACAAAGTTGATCCGAATTTATCGTTATCTAGTGAAAAACGTAATAATATTGGCCGATTAGTAAAAACCCGTTATAACGTGTATTGAAGAGTTTGCTCAACTCATGGGAGTACT
Organism: Parnassius orleans; assembly: GCA_029286625.1. NCBI lineage: Eukaryota > Metazoa > Arthropoda > Insecta > Lepidoptera > Papilionidae > Parnassius > Parnassius orleans. The sequence goes on along the minus strand of JAGSMP010000266.1, from coordinate 107,769 downwards.
ATGGCTTTATAAGAGATTCTGCTTCAGCTGTGGACTTGTGGAAGGCTTTGATAATGATGGGTGTCTTAGGCAGGTTGACTGTGTCCTCGTTTATTTCCTTTACTTGTTGAAAAAATAAGTACTAAACAGAAAGAGAACAAAATTCAATTCCATGTTACAAAATGAAAATAATTTTATATTGAAATATATATATATATATATACATATATATATATATATATATATATATATATATATATATATATATATATATATATATATATATATAAAGGACAGATGTTTGTGCTATTTTTCTGCAGCCAAAATTATAAATCGAGGACCCATAATGTTTTTTGGTAGTAGTTACAAGTCTTCCATCGTGATATGGGGGTTGTAATTGATTTTGCGGTTGAAAAGTTATCTTCAAATTGTGGGACTATAATTAGTCGAGAATATTCAGGATTGTTCTAAAAATTTTAGAATGATCACGAAAGTTCTCTAATATATTTAAATATTCTGAATTGGATGGAACTGACTCTAGTCAGTCTAGAACGTTCTTGATTGTTCTAAAATTTCTAGAATGATCTGAGAGTTATAATTTCAAGTTTAAAATTACTTGAGATGGACTGCTCTAAACTTAATTAGAATGATTCAAATAACTTATTAATTATTCTCATCGGCCTAAAGTGTTCTATATTCTTCATTAATATTACGAATAATCGAAAAAGAAGAGCTTTCCAGAAAATTTCCGATATTTTCGAATAGTCCAGAAATTTTTGAGTAGTGGGGTAGTTTTGAAGAGTATATAAGACGAAAGCGAGGCATGCGTTCTTCAGTTGGTTTTCTATAAGAAGAAGTGTACATCACACAAAGTAAAAAGTGCAAACAAGTATGCAAAGTAAATAGTTGCAGTGTCAAAAGTTAAAATATTAAAACGATGCTAAAGCATAAAAGACTTTTCGCATTCTCAATCCATATCAAAAGGCAAAAACGGCGCAAAATGAATCTATAGAAGAAAGAAAAGCACATCTATAATTGGAACGAGAAAATTATCATCACACCGATATAATCTGACCGAAGAGCAGATTGAGGATTACAAAAAGGAGAGAAAAAGAAACAAAGGTCCAAATTGATGACAGATGAAAGCAACCTAAAGAGAGATGAGTAACACTCAACAACACAAACATTTGGTGGCTCAAGTATTGGGCACAACTGTATATGCGGTTCGTGAAAAATGTAGAGGAAGTTAGTCTTGACCACGAAGCCTAGTGGAATTATAATGAAACGATAGATCAAATATGTAAATTTTTAAAACAAAAGCACCAAGTATTTGCTGCCTAAGGTAAAATTAAATAAACTGAATTAAGATCACCACCAAAATTTTTGGAATTAATGATGGAGAAATACAAAATTCAAAAGAGTTTACAAAAATTTGAAGTTACAATGAATGCTGTCAAATGACTTCGTTTGGAGCAACTGAAATCGATAAACAAGGATTCAATCCAGTATTTAGATACCAAGGACAAATATATAATAAATTGGATCATTTTCATCATTTCCAAATGAATCACCAGTTCTTACAAATTTATCGATAGGAAATGAAGAAAACGAAGTCAATCAAAGGTTTACAAATTTTTCAAGATTGTGTCGAGATATAATTATTGATATACAGCGTTTTCATGAAAATAATAAGTTAATAAGAATGTTTAAGACAGCAATGAAAAAATGGTCTCAGATAATTACAAAATAATAATCCGAGCAGATAAAAGACCGATTGGTAAGCATGAATGACGGTTTAATGCACCTCAAGTAAATGAAGTAGCGGTAGTAATGGTGGACACTGAGAACAGTTATAGAGATATTGTGGTTTAACGAAGAAGTAATAGTTTGAACGTATTGTGGAAACTCATCACCTGTATGATGCCTTGCAATATCCTGATATTTTGGCCAAAGATGGTTACTATTTAATATTCAGTAAATTGATCCCCAAACGAATCAACCAACTAATAAGAAAGTTTCATCAAAGAAATTTTATGCATATCGCATAATGGAGAGAGATAAATATAATCGTATACTCAACTATCGGGAATTGTTCTACAGTTTATTGTCGATATGTAAGCAAAAATAGAAGCAGAAAGACTTTATACATTCCTAAATCAGAGCAAGTTACCAACGGATGAATACATTCATCTGCGAGATGCGATACTATAGATGGAAACATTGAAGATTTGGGACCATTGGTGGTAATTTTGCCTTCTTCGTTTACTGGTTGCCCCAGACATATGCAGGTATGCACAAGACGCAATGACTTGTGTGAGAAAATATATGTGGTCCTGATTTGTTTATTACATTTACATGTAATCCACCGTGAAAAAAATTCAGAATGAGTTACATATAAAAGCCACATGATAGACATGGTATAATTAGGTGTTTGACAAAAACAAAGTGTAATTTATAAATGTAATTGTAAAGAGTTGTGTTTTGGAGATGTTATTGGATGTAATCAATAGAATGGCAAAAGACGTTTACCACACTCCACTAACTTGATTGGCTCAAAGAAAAATTCATTTAAATCGAATTATGGCAGAGATCCCAAACCCGGTAGAAGATCCAATTTTGTATGAAAAAATTGTTAAAAATATGATAAATGGTCCTGTGAAACACTAAATACAATTCTCCTGTACAAATAATAACAAATGCTCAAGATCATTTTTGAGTAATCCAAACGGGTGACGATTTATATCTTAGGATATCCATCATCACCGATATTATATCCGTTTGGGTCATCAAGACGTCGACCGCCGAGTGAGGGATGATTTATAACAAAAATCAAAATTGGAGGTGAAGAAGTTGAAATTGATAATCAATGGGTTGTACCATATAATCCGTTGTTATCTAATATGTTTCAAGCACACATAGACGTAGAATATTGTACTTCCGTAAAGTCAATTAATATACTTGTTGTCATGTTAATATACTTATAAACATTTTTACAGTATATTATGTCACAATATATAGTATGTCATTTATTTACAGTAAAATATTTCATTAAAAAGGATGTATGTTAATTGCCCGTGAGTTGTTGCCTGATTGACGCAACTAAATTACTCACGTTTGCACGCTGTTATAAATCAGACGCAACGTTATATAAAAATAAATCAAAGCTAACGTGAATTTTCACAAAATTTATCAAATATTAATATGCATATGACGTTTTGATGTCATTCATGAGTTCAAATATATATGATTTGTAAGTATATTATACTCCTTAAACACTATATCAGATATAAATAGGCAGTACAATATCAATACATAAAATAAATCTGTTGTATATTTGTGTGTCTGAATCCAAATTTTTTCGTACAAAAACATATCCAAAGCATTATATAAATACAGAAGCAAAATCATCCACAAAACTACTAAACATATTTTCATGAAATTTCGAATGTAGGTAACATATTATAAGGTTGCAGGAGATGGACAGTAGCGTATTTCTAATAACAACGAGGAAAATATATAGTAGTGGCAACCACAACCACCCGCCTACCAAGCATGACAACTATGGCAAAAATCCTCCCATGGGCAACGAAATTTTCCATCATGGCATCATCATTCTCTAAACCATTTCCCATTATCTGGGGTCGGCGCAGTAAATCTTTTGTTCCATTCCTCTCTATCAGCCGTCATTTCCATACTTACTCCTTTCATTCTCATATCACTCTTCACACAATCGATCCATCTTTTATCGGCCTTCCTCTGCCCTGTGTGTCCTCCACATTCATATTCAACACTGTTTTGTGACATGACTTTCATTCCTCCGCATCACATGCCCAAACCATGCCAATCTGCTTCCTCTCACCTTTTCTACCACTGGCGCTACTTTCAGGCTTCCTCTTATACTCATTCCTTATCTTATCCATCCTTGTCACACCACACATCCATCGTAACATTCTCATTTCATTCGCATGCAGTCTATTTTCATCCTTCTTCTTGACGGCCCAGCATTCACTTCCATACATGACGACAGGTCGGATGATCGATTTGTAAATTTTCCCTTCAGCCTTATTGGCATTCGGGGTCGCATTGTGGCTGTGACCTGTCGCCATTTCATCCACCCTGCGTTAATCCTATGCTGCACAGCTCTCATCTATTCCGCCGTCGCCTTGAATGAGGGAACCGAGGTACTTGACATCTGAGCAGATAGGCAGTATAGCGCCATCCAACGACATGGGTACAGGACTGGAAAGGCCGCCGAAATCACAGCACAGATATTCGGTTTTGGATCTGCTGATCTTCAAGCCAACACTTTCCAGCCTCCTGCCACCCCGTCAGTCTGCTCTGTACCTCGATGCCTTCTTCCCGACAAGCACGATGTCATCGGCAAAGAGCATGCACCAGGGTGCCTCATCCTGCAGGTCCGACGTCGCGTCCATAATCAGTAGGAAGAGGTAAGGGCTCAATGCCGACCCTTGGTGCAGCCCTACCGCCACATCGATACTGCCTGTAGTTCCCGCGGCAGATCGTACATGTACGGGATGCTCTGTACATAGCACGGACCAACCTCACATACTTCCCAGGCATACCTTTCATCTTTAACGCCCACCACAAAACCTCACGGGAACCCGATCATACGCCTTTCAAGGTCGACAAAACCATGTGCAGATCTTTATGCACGCGCTTGTACTTTTCGCACAATTGGCGTAATGCGAAAATGGCATCTGTCGTACCTCGACCGGGCATGAATCTGAACTGGTTTTGTGTTATCTCACACTCTTTCTCATTCTTCTCTATTATTCTTTCCCAGACTTTCATCGTATGTGACATGAGTTTTATTCCCGGTAACTGCTGCAGTTTTGGACGTCTCCTTTGTTTTTAAAATAGACACAGTATACTGCTGCACCATTCCTCAGGTATTTGTTCCTCCTGCAACAATTTACCGAAAAATAAACTCAACCACTTCCATCCATCCGCCCTCAGCAACTTCCACACTTCTACTGGTATTCCATCTGGGCCGACCGCCTTCCCATTCTTCATATTCCTAACAGCCATTTTACTTCTTCCACACTAATTTCTCTCACTAAGCCCATATTCACTGGTGGGTTTTCAAGCATACCATTCCATTCATTCTCCTCATTCATCATTTCTCAAAATACTCCTTCCATCGCTTCTTTATATTTTCATCGTCAGTCAAAATCCTTCCAGAATCATCTTTATACATTTTACATGTGAAACATCTCTTCCATTCCTTTCTCTCGCTCTTGCAATTTGAAAAGTCGTTTTGCCCTTCGAGGCTTTCAAGGACCGATATAATTTATCTTGCGCCTCTGCCCTACAAATAGCAACTTCCTTCTTCGCTCTTCTTACATTCTTTATACGCTCCTCTACTTTCTTTTATGGATTCATTCTGGTCTTCGCTGCCTGCCATTCTTAGCATTTTTCTTTCTCTCAAAATCTAATACTTTCACCCACCACCACCCATCCTTATCTATCATACGCTTCCTTTTGATTCTCCTAACACCTTCCTTGCCACACTTCGGATACAATCAGCCATTTCCTTCCAGCACTCATTCACACTCATTCCTTCCATATCACCCATCTCTATCATCTTGTTTACAACTAGCTCTAAATCACTCTACCCTCCTTATGCAACAAATGCCACTTTATTTTGGGTGGGGACGATCCTTATTTTGTTGAGGCGAACAGTTAGCAGATGTCAGCCAGCAGAATTCGGTGCTGATACTAAGTCTTCACTGGAATTTTCCATCATGGCAATGCAAAAAAAAAATAACGTTTTATTTTTACTTTTAATACAATATTGTTAAGGTAATGGCTAGTAGTGATTATTCATAAATGGTCCAACGTGAAGCTCATAAAATATTAATATTTTTACATACATGTGAAAATTAAATAAAACCAAGTCTCATTAGTATAACACGTTGAATATTCTAATTAACTTTAAATTTTGTCCGACTTAACCAAGACTTAACGAGTCCAAGTAGCTAATCGAACATGAACCCTCGCTTTCCAAAGTTTAATTGCAGCTGCTTTCTTTGTTATATGCAAATTTATATCAAATTCACCTTGAAAATTACTTTAATTTTTCAGTGGTAGTATGAAAATACTGTTTCTGTTTCTGTTTTACCAATTCACGGGTAACTGATGTGCGTTCACCAGGAGCTCAATGGCGGCTGCTGCCCTGAACTGCAACCGGTTTAGGGCGTTCATTCCCATCGGTTGTGTATTAGAGCTAATACAGCTAGTTCATTTATATTTTAGCTTATTTGTATGTTATGTAGATAAACTTCCAAATACCGCTTAGCAAGTTTGAGCACTCGTGGGTCCAGCAGTGAAAACCAGTTCAAGTATTGATCTCATAGGCTAAACTGTCAACACGCATCCAAACGCTGCCTCACCATGATGGAGTCATAGACCTCTCGATCAAAGTTAATGTGACATGTGTGCTGGGAAAGATATTATTTAGAAGCACTTCAGTACTTTAGTTAATCTGATATCGCTCAAGAAATTGTAACACCGCCTCGAATGAAACAGAATAAAGTATTATTCTCTAATATATAAAGGCAAAGCAGAAGATTATATTCTTCGGTAGTCGTTACTAAGTATTTTTCAAAAACCGGCTTGTTCGGGGATCTGAAGTTGTCAAATCAACCTGCGAGACACTGTGTTTCACTTGCACCACCTTAATTTTCTTATTGGCGTGTCCATGTTGTGGCGGTGTAAAAATATCCACTACCCCATATTATCCCCAGCAGTGTCGTAAGAAGCCATAAAGGGAAACAAACCAGAAGATGGGCAGCAACGTCTTCGTTAGTTATAGCAACTAAATATAAAACTGGATAGCAACCTGCTTCCTAAGAGTGGAAATTTCTAATATATATGAAGCAATCTATAGAGGAGGCCTATGTTCAGCAGTGGACTTTGATAAGCTGTAACAGTAAAGGTAACAGTCACGGAATCGATCACCGTTCATTGTATTTTTGTAATAATAAGTTGCAACGGTTTCTAATTACTAACGAATAGATTCGTTAAATGATTCACAACGTTTAATGGTATTAGACTCATCACAATTTATAGGTATGAGTAATTTAACAAGTAATCGAGCTTACAATGCTTGTTCAACACTTGCATTCAGTCAACATAGTTTATGGTCATCCAATTTATCTTAGCACTAATTTCTAGTCTATATTCTATACGAGATTACGAGGTTGTTTGACATTGCGACTGTGAATCATCGCCGGAATTAATTATAGAAGATACCAGTGTTTATTTATTCATTAATAAAGACACGGGTAGAATGAAATGATATTAATAATAAATATCTAAGAGCTTCCAATAATTCATATATTTCATACATTTCTACAAGTCATTTTATATATTTACTAATTCAACAGTAGCGTAAGGATTTGGCATATTGTGTATAAATTTAGAAATTTATCATAAAGTGACACACACTATTTTATGATTTCTATATATTTCTTTCAATGTAAATTATTTCTTCTAAACAGGAACTATTTTCAACAGGATAGATGAATAAGAAAACGATCATATGGATAAAACAAACGGTTACTAGACATCTACTAATTTATTTGAAGTTTTCGGAAGGAGTAGAGCCACGCTGCGTTTATGTTATGGTTGAAGCACGGATGGGTCGACTCGACCGAAAATCACGTTCTCACAAAATACTAACATAAAATGGAGTATTTTGTATGGTAAGGAACTGGAGACCCTTTTGCCGTTATACCTTAGTCCTCAAGGGTGACAATGCATCTTCTTAATAGATGGTAGATGGTGTCTATGGGCCCAAATCCACTTACCATCAGGTGAACTATGTGCTCATTTTCACTATCATTCTAAAACAAAAGGATAAGATACTAGATCACTTATATTTTAGCAAACTTATTTTAGTGAACTTATAAATAATTTCAATTCGTTATCGGGTCAAAGATTTGTCGTAATGTCAAATCACAAGAAAATGTAAAGGATTTGAATATCGCTAGTCGTAATTTCACAGCCTAACCGTCTGTTCAAGATCTTATCATTCCAGAATCAAGGACAGTCGTTTCTGGAAAGCACCTTCTTGAGCGTAATATTGTCTAAATAAAGATTTAGATATCTTTTCAAATAGCCTTACGATATTAAAGTTATACATCTTTACGCTTTTTATTGTAAAGTTCAAGAAAAAAGTTGGATACTGTTGCCAAACTATAATGAAAAAGCTCTAACGCTTAATTACTTTAATGGTTTGTATACCCATCCATTATAATTCGAAATTTGATCCTATCTTTCTACATCGCTAAACATCAAACTACGTAACTAAGATACGTAAATAATATGCTTAAGTTTTGCCGTAGTACTATTATTTATTCTGTGGTTTTGCACTTTTCGCAGTTGTTTTATCTAATTAAGCCTTCAATTTCCATAGAGCCTTCTTGTAACATCACATCAATAAATAAAAGGGCTCAAACTTGTAACTGAATGTTATTTATGATATATTTTCATGTTATTTTTTATTTATTATCAATTCTAATAAAATACATTTAATTACAATTTGCCAAACTGTGACAGTTTGTCGGCAGAGCTCGTGAATACAATATTGTTAACAATATAATTATAATTAGTTTATACTTAAACTAAAATATAGACTTTCCTAGATCATCATTATGATCATCACAGCCCTTCACAAGTCCACTGCTGGACTTAGGCCTCCGTCAAGGAATGCCACAAGGCATGGTTCTGAGCTACCTGTATCCAGCGACTTCCTGTATTTACCAGGTCGTCACACCATCTAGTGGGTGGCCGCCAATCAAGGACCTTTCTTTCCTATCCGTTTTCGGTTCTACGAGCTAGATGGTCAGCCATTGCCACTTCAGCTTCCATTCGTTGGGCCATGTCAGTTACTCCGGTTTTCTAGTTCTGGTTCTCTGATTTTTCTTATATCAACAGCAAATCAAATTTTATTTAAGTTTCTTATATAAAAAGAAAAATGGATAAAATAATAAAAAGAAACTTACTAAACTTATGTAAAATAAATAGTATTAAGGAACGTTAATGGAATACAAGTACGACTATAGTTATAAAAACAAGTTATTTTTACTTTTAATATTTTTTTATTAGATCCTCAGGTTGATCATTAATAAATACTGTATAGGCATCATAAATATGTTATCCATCGTCTTTCACTCTTTCCGTAATAATTTTAACTTTAGAAACATTTAGTTTAGGTGTTTTAACTAGGCATGTTAGATACCTCTACTCTTTTCTTTTCCTGTTTATATTCAGTACCGTTATATTGTTCAATTATGATAGCTGTTTGGCTATATCTACACCAGTGCGCTTTCAATTTCGCTTTCATGTTCATTTTGCGTTTCAACTTTCAGTTCGTCTTGCGTCAAGCCTGTGCCATAAGACGCATGCAGCTTATCGTCTATACCCGTGCGCTTGTCACAACTTGTCTATACCTCACGCGCCTCAGTTAGGCAAACCACGAAGATTCGTAATTATCTTCTGTTCGGACTTACTCATTTTCATCGTAACTTTTGATGTTCCTTTGAGCAGTATGACCTCAAGCTTCTTGCTTTTAACCGTTTTACATCATAATTATATTTTTGACTCAGAGAAATCAACGGGTCGTTTCTTTTTTTTATTTGTGTAATCTTCGTGTTTGTGGTGCCACAATACTTATCTATAATAGCAATATTTATCGATAATCATCGATAAATTCCAAATTTTAAACTTTGTATTCCGCCATTTTGTTTATAAAACGCACGAAATGTTGCATGCGAACCCACCGGTGACGGATCAGCTTTCGCCAGAGACACGCGCTGTTGTCGAACTAGTTTTAGCGTATACGCTATTGCATGCGCTATAGTTGCTCAGGCATGCGTTAGAGGAAGACGCAAGATAAACAGGAAAGCGCACTGGTGTAGACATACCCTAAAAATTTTGACTCCAAACCGTATTCTCATAATATTTAGAAGTTTTTATAATATTTATTTATTGAGTTTATGGTTTTATATCTACAAGCAATTTTAGATTCCTCATATACCTTTACACATTTACACCCTATCAAAAGTCCCAGCTGAACTGAATAGGTCTCTCCTATAGATTGCTTTCTTAGAAGAAATATTTGATAATTACCACCCTTGCAGGCTGGTTAGAAAGTATTTTTTTGTTGTTATTATAAAGTTACAGTTTACACTTATGCACACTCACATAGGTTTTAAATTTGTTATTTGTATATTTTATTTTTATTTTTATTTTTTTTGTATAATGTAGTTATATGTCATAAACATGAAAATCATGTTTAATGTCCATTTCACACCTATGCCGGTAGTTGTTGGGAGCACTAAGCTCGAAGTTGTTGACGAGTATATTTACCTGGGACAAATAGTCCGACTAGGTAAGTCCAACTTCGTCCGAGAGTTCAATCGACGGATTCAACTCGGTTGGGCAGCGTTCGGGAAATCACGGCACATCTTCTCGTCAGGTATACCTAAAAACTTGAAAACGAGACTGTACAACCAGTGCGTGTTGCCAGTGATGACCTATGAAACTGAAACGTGGTCCTTCACTGCTGGCCGGGTGAGGAAGCTCAAGGTCGCTCAGCGAGGTATGGAGAGGACTATGCCGGAGTTTTTCTGCGTGATAAACTTAGAAATGAGGATATCCGCAGTAAAACCAGAGTGACTGACATAGCCCAACGGATTAGTAAGCTGAAGTGGCAATGGCCGGCCATATAGCTCGAAGAACCGACAACCGATGGGGAAAAAGGTTCTCGAGTGGCGGCCTGTACAGGCGGAAGTGTAGGGCGTCCCCCACTAGATGGAGTGACGAGATGGTTAGACATGCAGGAAGTTGATGGATGCAGGTGTCTCAGGACCGAGCTTTGTGGCATTCCTTGAGGGAGGCCTATGTTCAGCAGTGGACTTGTGAAGGGCTGTAATGATGATGTCATAAATATAGCAAAGCGTAGATTGATCTCTCCTGTAATTAATATAAAACTGTTATATATATATATATATATTAATGTATTTTGATTGTTATCCGTCTTGTTGTCCATATAATAAATAAAATAAAATAAATTAAAGACGATGCTGCCCATCTTTCTGGTTTGTTTCCGTGGCTACAGCCTCTTACGTTATCCACGGATAATATGGGGTAGTGGATATTCTTACCCCGCCACGACACGATAACCGAAATATAACGACTTTTAAATTAAAGACCGTAAAAATATTTTTACTAAATACGAAAGTTCTATTTTAAATAAAACGAAGGAAAACGCTCTTAATTCATGATATAACACCGCAGTGCATTTAAAAGGTTGCCCGCAATTAAAATTTGAATCGCGGGGGTATGTCTCAAGATTAGCTACCACAAATTAGACGCTAACGAAGTTTTGCACCAAATTAACTATCAAACCAGTACTTTCCATAGATGTGATTTGTTTTCTTTGTATTTTAAACATGTATTTTAATGCAATGGAACACATTTATTAGGAATTCCTAAGAAATATTAGTAGCAGTAATATATTATTCGCTTTAATATTCAGGCTCCTTCAATAGTCCATAGTCAACAGTCCACTGCTGACCATAGGCCGCCCACATAGAATTGTCTCATAGGGAGATAATATTTCTAATTGCTACGCTTGACAACTGGATTAGCAACTGCATTTTTTATTATTTTTATTACTCTGTTGCATTTACAGCACCCACCGAATTACATTACGTGTGATAAAAAAACTAAATATTTTAATTAGCTGACCCCACGCAATTTCCGTGGACAAATATCGGTTCCAAAATTCTATTACCAAGAAAAGCTACTCTACCCTGAGCAAGTCCAAAGTTTTGAGTCAAATAATTTTGGGAGCACTTTCAGTGTACGTACCGAGCCAAAGAGTTGAATTCTTTAAGAATCACAATCTCAAGAATTAATAGGTTACTTCTGGCAAGCGTGCTCCATCGTCGACCGCATCATCGTTTACCATCAGGTGAGATAATGGTTAAACGCGAGCCTATGTATAGTAACAAAAATATTATGATACTTACTTAGTATCGATTATAAACGTAAAATGCCTCAAAGCTTCTCTTTGTATTATATTTGCAGTGGTAATGGTATCTGGTGTATGATTTTCAGAAGATCCCACTCGATACAAACCGTCATATTATTGCCCATGAGAAAAACACTCTTTGTCACGTTGATGTCAATCAACGAAAAGTTGTCCCTGGAACTTATTTGTTGTGAGAGTATACGATATTTTAACAGGGAGGTCTATTGGTATCGTCGGCACACTTGAAATGTACGCAAGCTGTCCGGCTTCAGGCCCAGTGAGGATGGTTTCAATTATCACATTTTCTTTTATTTCTTTTAGAACACAAAAGCTTAACAGCTTTTGTCACTTAACTATAACAGTTGGTATTATATTGTCTATTGATAAGTTCTACAACTGGAAACGAGGCATTCCATCTTAGTCCTCACGACTGACAACGCATCTGCATTTTGATTCGCAAACGAAGATAGATGTAGATATCTACGGCCACAAGCATCTCGTACATGTTTTTACGGTGGTAGAGCCACGCAGCAGCTTTTGCTGTTGCACGTATGGGCCGGCTCGAGCCGGGTTGGTACCACGTCCTCACAGAATACCGGCGTGAAGTGGAAGCTCTGCTTTTGCGTTTCTGTCTGGTGAGTGCAGGTGACCGGAGGCCCATTGCCCCCATCAACATGGTAGCGGAATTAAATCTTAGACTACCCCAGGAGGGTACCAGCACCTCTGGAGAATCCTCGCTGAGCATCCACGACCATGCTACTCCACTCCTGAGCGTGGGTGCCAGGCTGCCCCATGTATTCTGGGGCAAAATTCCGCTCAAAACAATAACTGCTCGGGGCAAACTGAGCAACAAGACCAAGGCGACCCCTGCCACGCTATCCGTGGATTTCTGCAACATCAGGGACTTCACTCGAACCTAAACGCCGTCCACTACCATCTTGAGACGGCGAAGCCGGCCTTGCTCTTTTCTGACCGAGACGCAGGTGTCCTCTCGGCTGATACTGTATCTCCTACCCACAAATTAGAACACCTTTGTGCCTCGGGCTGAGTTGACGATACGTCAGAGAGACATCTGTTCTCGACGCCTCGGCAGTCTTGAAGGTTCGGACCTGTCCATCCTTTGGCTACGCGTAGATAGCGACGACCATCCGCGTCTACGGGTGCCTCTATAGGTCCCATAGCGGTAATGCCGAAACAGACCGACTCATCGACCACGTCCAAATGGCTACAGATTTCTTGCTACAGCAGATCGCATCCGCAGAGATTCTTGGCGATTTTAACGCCCATGACGCCGAATGGCTCGGTTCACGTTTCGATCATGCGGGGAGATCTGTTTATGACTTTGCCTTGGCATATGGTCTGACACAACTGGTTACTCGCCTACGCGGATTCCAGATGTGAAGGATCATACACCTTCCCTGTTGGAACTTCTGCTGACCTCTCATCCGGACGGATATCAGGTTTCCGTCGATGCCCCTCTCGGCTCTTCGGACCATTGTCTGATCCGGAGTGTGGTGCCACTCACGCTCCCCTCGCGGTTGCGTTTTGCAGGTCGCCGGATTGGGACGGAATGCGGTCTTTCTTTGCATCCCACCCATGGAGGGGTTTGCTTCGCCGGATGATCCCAGCGCTGTTGCTGACTCTGTCACTGACGTGGTGCTACAGGGAATGGAACCATTTATTCCATCATCTGTGGTACCCATCGAGGCAGATCGCAGCCTTCGAGGCTTTCAAGGACCGATATAATTTATCTTGCGCCTCTGCCCTACAAATAGCAACTTCTTCTTCGCTCTTCTTACATTCTTTATACGCTCCTCTCTTACTTTCTTTTATGGATTCATTCTGGTCTTCTACGCTCTGCCATTCTTAAAGGCATTTTCTTTTTCTCTCAAACTTCTCTAATACTTTCACTCCACCACCACCCATCCTTATCTATCATACGCCTCTTTGATTCTCCTAACACCTTCCTTGCCACTTCGGATACAATCAGCCATTTCCTTCCAGCACTCATTCACACTCATTCCTTCCATATCACCCATCTCTATCATCTTGTTTACAAACTAGCTCTAAATTCACTTGCATACCCTCCTTATGCAACAAATGCCACTTTATTTTGGGTGGGACGATCCTTATTTTGTTGAGGCGAACAGTTAAGCAGATGTCAGCCAGCAGAATTCGGTGCTGGATACTAAGTCTTCACCTGGAATTTTCATTAATGCAAAAAAATAATAACTTTTATTTTTTACTTTTAATAATATTGTTAAGGTAATGGCTAGTAGTGATTATTCATAAATGGTCCAACGTGAAGCTCATAAAAATATTAATATTTTTACATACATACAATGAAAATTAAATAAAACCAAGTCTCATTAGTATAACACGTTGAATATTCTAATTAACTTTAAATTCTTGTCCGACTTAACCAAGACTTAACGAGTCCAAGTAGCTAATCGAACATGAACCCTCGCTTTCAAAGTTTAATTGCAGCTGCTTTCTTTTGGTTATATGCAAATTTATATCAAATTCACCTTGAAAATTACTTTAATTTTTCAGTGGTAGTATGAAAATACTGTTTCTGTTTCTGTTTTTTTACCACCACGTAAGCAACTGATGTGCGTTCACCAGGAGCCCATCAAGTGGCCGTTCTGAACTGCAACCGGTTTAGGGCGTTCATTCCCATCGGTTGTGTATTAGAGCTGTAATACAGCTAGTTCATTTATATTTTAGCTTATTTGTATGTTATGTAGATAAACTTCCAAATACCGCTTAGCAAGTTTGAGCTACTCGTGGGTCCAGCAGTGAAAACCAGTTCAAGTATTGATCTCATAGGCTAAACTGTCAACACGCATCCAAACGCTGCCTCACCATGATGGAGTCATAGACCTCTCGATCAAAGTTAATGTGATGTGTGCTGGGAAAGATATTATTTAGAAGCACTTCAGTACTTTAGTTAATCTGATATCGCTCAAGAAATTGTAACACTGCCTCGAATGAAACAGAATAAAGTATTATTCTCTAATATATAAAGGCAAAGCAGAAGATTAAATTCTTCGGTAGTCGTTACTAAGTTTTTTTTCAAAAACCGCTTGTTCGGGGATCTGAAGTCGTCAAATCAACCTGCGAGACACTGTAAGCCACTTGCACCACCTTAATTTTCTTATTGGCGTGTCCATGTTGTGGCAGTGTAAAATATCCACTACCCCATATCATCCCCGGCAGTGTCGTAAGAAGCCATAAAGGAAACAAACCAGAAGATGGGCAAACGTCTCGTCCGTAATAGCAACTAAATATAAAACTGCGGATAGCAACCCGCTTCCTAAGAGTGGAAATTACTTCTATATATGAAGCAATCTATAGAGGAGGCCTATGTTCAGCAGTGGACTTTGATAAGCTGTAACAGTAAAGGTAACAGTCACGGAATCGATCACCGTTCATTGTATTTTTGTAATAATAAGTTGCAACGGTTCTAATTACTAACGAATAGATTCGTTAAATGATTCACAACGTTTAATGGTATTAGACTCATCACAATTTATAGGTATGAGTAATTTAACAAGTAATCGAGCTTACAATGCTTGTTCAACATTTTCATCAGTCAACATAGTTTATGGTCATCCAATTTATCTTAGCACTAATTTCTAGTCTATATTCTATACGAGATTACGAGGCTGTTTGACATTGCGACTGTGAATCATCGCCGGAATTAATTATAGAAGATACCAGTGTTTATTTATTCATTAATAAAGACACGGGTAGAATGGAAATGATATTAATAATTATCTAAGAGCTTCCAATAATTCATATATTTCATACATTTCTACAAGTCATTTTATATATTTACTAATTCAACAGTAGCGTAAGTGGATTTGGCATATTGTGTATAAATTTAGAAATTTATCATAAAGTGACACACACTATTTTATGATTTCTATATATTTCTTTCAATGTAAATTATTTCTTCTAAACAGGAACTATTTTCAACAGGATAGATGAATAAGAAAACGATCATATGGATAAAACAAACGGTTACTAGACATCTACTAATTTATTTGAAGTTTTCGGAAGGAGTAGAGCCACGCTGCGTATGTTATGGTTGAAGCACGGATGGGTCGACTCGACTGGGAAATTCATGTTCTCACAAAATACTAACATAAAATGGAGTATTTGTATGGTAATGGTAGGAACTGGAGACCCTTTTGCCGTTATACCTTAGTCCTCAAGGGTGACAATGCATCTTCTTAATAGATGGTAGATGGTGTCTATGGGCCCAAATCCACTTACCATCAGGTGAACTATGCTCATTTCACTATCATTCTAAAACAAAGGATAAGATACTAGATCACTTATATTTTAGCAAACTTATTTTAGTGAACTTATAAATAATTTCAATTCGTTATCGGGTCAAAGATTTGTCGTAATGTCAAATCACAAGAAAATGTAAAGGGATTTGAATATCGCTAGTCGTAATCACAGCCTAACCGTCTGTTCAAGATCTTATCATTCCAGAATCAAGGACAGTCGTTTCTGGAAAGCAATTCTTCTTGAGCGTAATATTGTCCAAATAAAAGATTTAGATATCTTTCAAAATAGCCTTTACGATATTAAAGTTATACATCTTTACGCTTTTTATTGTAAAGTTCAAGAAAAAAGTTGGATACTGTTGCCAAACTATAATGAAAAAGCTCTAACGCTTAATTACTTTAATGGTTTGTATACCCATCCATTATAATTCGAAATTTGATCCTATCTTTCTACATCGCTAAACATCAAACTACGTAACTAAGATACGTAAATAATATGCTTAAGTTTTGCCGTAGTACTATTATTTATTCTGTGGTTTTGCACTTTTCGCAGTTGTTTTATCTAATTAAGCCTTCAATTTCCATAGAGCCTTCTTGTAACATCACATCAATAAATAAAAGGGCTCAAACTTGTAACTGAATGTTATTTATGATATATTTTCATGTTATTTTTTATTTATTATCAATTCTAATAAAATACATTTAATCATAACTAAACTGTGACTCAGTTTGTCGGCAGAGAGCTCGTGAATACAATATTGTTAACAATATAATTATAATTAGTTTATACTTAAACTAAAATATAGACTTTCCTAGATCATCATTATGATCATCACAGCCCTTCACAAGTCCACTGCTGGACTTAGGCCTCCGTCAAGGAATGCCACAAGGCATGGTTCTGAGCTACCTGTATCCAGCGACTTCCTGTATTTCACCAGGTCGTCACACCATCTAGTGGGTGGCCGCCAATCAAGGACCTTTCTTTCCTATCCGTTTTCGGTCTCTATGAGCTAGATGGTCAGCCCATTGCCACTTCAGCTTCCATTCGTTGGGCCATGTCAGTTACTCCGGTTTTCTAGTTCTGGTTCTCTGATTTTTCTTATATCAACAGCAAATCAAATTTTATTTAAGTTTCTTATATAAAAGAAAAAAAAAAATAAAAAAAGAAACTTACTAAACTTATGTAAAATAAATAGTATTAAGGAACGTTAATGGAATACAAGTACGACTATAGTTATAAAAACAAGTTATTTTTACTTTTAATATTTTTTATTAGATCCTCAGGTTGATCATTAATAAATACTGTATAGGCATCATAAATATGTTATCCATCGTCTTTCACTCTTCCGTAATAATTTTTAACTTTAGAAACATTTAGTTTAGGTGTTTTAACTAGGCATGTTAGATACCTCTACTCTTTTCTTTTCCTGTTTATATTCAGTACCGTTATATTGTTCAATTATGATAGCTGTTTCTATATCTACACCAGTGCGCTTTCAATTTCGCTTTCATGTTCATTTTGCGTTTCAACTTTCAGTTCGTCTTGCGTCAAGCGTTGTGTGCCATAAGACGCATGCAGCTTATCGTCTATACCCGTGCGCTTGTCACAACTTGTCTATACCTCACGCGCCTCAGTTAGGCAAACCACGAAGATTCGTAATTATCTTCTGTTCCGACTTACTCATTTTCATCGTAACTTTTGATGTTCTTTGAGCAGTATGACCTCAAGCTTCTTGCTTTTAACCGTTTTTACATCATAATTATATTTTTGACTCAGAGAAATCAACGGGTCGTTTCTTTTTATTTTATTTGTGTAATCTTCGTGTTTGTGGTGACAATACTTATCTATAATAGCAATATTTATCGATAATCATCGATAAATCCAAATTTTAAACTTTGTATTCCGCCATTTTGTTTATAAAACGCACGAAATGTTGCATGCGAACCCACCGGTGACGGATCAGCTTTCGCCAGAGACACGCGCTGTTGTCGAACTAGTTTTAGCGTATACGCTATTGCATGCGCTATAGTTGCTCAGGCATGCGTTAGAGGAAGACGCAAGATAAACAGGAAAGCGCACTGTGTAGACATACCTTAAAATTTTGACTTCCAAACCGTATTCCTCATAATATTTAGAAGTTTTTATAATATTTATTTATTGAGTTTATGGTTTTATATCTACAAGCAATTTTAGATTCCTCATATACCTTTTTACATTTACACCCTATCAAAAGTCCCAGCTGAACTGAATAGGTCTCTCCTATAGATTGCTTTAGGAAGAAATATTTATATAATTACCACCCTTGGCAGGCTGGTTAGAAAGTATTTTTTTTGTTGTTATTATAAAGTTACAGTTTACATTTATGCACACTCACATAGGTTTTAAATTTGTTATTTGTATATTTTATTTTTATTTTTATTTTTTGTATAATGTAGTTATGTATGTCATAAACATGAAAATCATGTTTAATGTCCATTTCACACCTATGCCGGTAGTTGTTGGGAACACTAAGCTCGAAGTTGTTGACGAGTATGTTTACCTGGGACAAATAGTCCGACTAGGTAAGTCCAACTCGACCGAGAGTTCAATCGACGGATTCAACTCGGTTGGGCAGCGTTCGGGAAATTACGGCACATCTTCTCGTCAGATATACCTCAAAACTTGAAAACGAGACTGTACAGCCAGTGCGTGTTGCCAGTGATGACCTATGAAACTGAGACGTGGTCCTTCACTGCTGGCCGGGTGAGGAAGCTCAAGGTCGCTCAGCGAGGTATGAGAGGACTATGCTCGGAGTTTTTCTGCGTGATAAACTTAGAAATGAGGATATCCGCAGTAAAACCAGAGTGACTGACATAGCCCAACGGATTAGTAAGCTGAAGTGGCAATGGGCCGGCCATAGCTCGAAGAACCGACAACCGATGGGGAAAAAGGTTCTCGAGTGGCGGCCTGTACAGGCGGAAGAGGTAGGCGTCCCCCACTAGATGGAGTGACGAGATGGTTAGACATGCAGGAAGTTGATGGATGCAGGTGTCTCAGGACCGAGCTTTGTGGCATTCCTTGAGGGAGGCCTATGTTCAGCAGTGGACTTGTGAAGGGCTGTAATGATGATGTCAATATAGCAAAGCGTGAGTTGATCTCTCCTGTAATTAATATAAAACTGTTATATATATATATATATATTAATGTATTTTGATTGTTATCTGTTTTGTTGTCCATATAATAAATAAAATAAAATAAATTAAAGACGATGCCCATCTTTCTGGTTTGTTTCCCGTGGCTACAGCCTTACGTTATCCACGGATAATATGGGTAGTGGATATTCTTACCCCGCCACGACACGATAAACCGAAATATAACGACTTTTAAATTAAAGACCGTAAAAATATTTTTACTAAATACGAAAGCGTTCTATTTTAAATAAAACGAAGGAAAACGCTCTTAATTCATGATATAACACCGCAGCATTTAAAGGTTGCCCGCAATTACAGTTTGAATCGCGGGGTATGCCTCAAGATTAGCTACAACAAATTAGACGCTAACGAAGTTTTGCACCAAATTTACTATCAAACCAGTACTTTCCATAGATGTGATTTGTTTTCTTTGTATTTTAAATATGTATTTTAATGCAATGGAACACATTTATTAGGAATTCCTAAGAAATATTAGTAGTAGTAATATATTATTCGCTTTAATAGTCAGGCTCCTTCAATAGTCCATAGTGAATAGTCCACTGCTGACCATAGGCCGCCCACATAGAATTTAGGAGATAATATTTCTAATTGCTACGCTTGACAACTGGATTAGCAACTGCATTTTTTATTATTTTTATTACTCTGTTGCATTTACAGCACCCACCGAATTACATTACGTGTGATAAAAAACTAAATATTTTAATTAGCTGACCCCACGCAATTTCTTGCGTGGACAAATATCGTTCCAAAATTCTATTACCAAGAAAAGCTACTCACCCTGAGCAAGTCCAAAGTTTTGAGTCAAATGTTTTGGGAGCACTTTCAGTGTACGTACCGAGCCAAAGAGTTGAATTCTTTAAGAATCACAATCTCAAGAATTAATAGGTTACTTTGCGTGCTCCATCGTCGACCGCATCATCGTTTACCATCAGGTGAGATAATGGTTAAACGCGAGCCTATGTATAGTAACAAAAATATTATGATACTTACTTAGTATCGATTATAAACGTAAAATGCCTCAAAGCTTTCTTTGTATTATATTTGCAGTGGTAATGGTATCTGGTGTATGATTTTCAGAAGATCCCACTCGATACAAACCGTCATATTATTGCCCATGAGAAAACACTCTTTGTCACGTTGATGTCAATCAACGAAAAGTTTGTCCCTGGAACTTATTTGTTGTGAGAGTATACGATATTTTAACAGGGAGGTCTATTGGTATCGTCGGCACACTTGAAATGTACGCAAGCTGTCCGGCTTCAGGCCCAGTGAGGATGGTTTCAATTATCACATTTCTTTTATTTCTTTTAGAACACAAAAGCTTAACAGCTTTTGTCACTTAACTATAACAGTTGGTATTATATTGTCTATTGATAAGTTCTACAACTGAAACGAGGCATTCCATCTTAGTCCTCACGACTGACAACGCATCTGCATTTTGATTCGCAAACGAAGATAGATGATATCTACGGGCCACAAGCATCTCGTACATGTTTTACGGTGGTAGAGCCACAGCAGCTTTGCTGTTGCACGTATGGCCGGCTCGAGCCGGGTTGGTACCACGTCCTCACAGAATACCGGCGTGAAGTGAAGCTCTGCTTTTGCGTTCGTCTGGTGAGTGCAGGTGACCGGAGGCCCAATTGCCCCCATCAACATGGTAGCGGAATTAAATCTTAGACTACCCCAGGAGGGTACCAGCACCTCTGGAGAATCCTCGCTGAGCATCCACGACCATGCTACTCCACTCCTGAGCGTGGGTGCTCAGGCTGCCCCGTATTCTGGGGCAAAATTCCGCTCAAAACAATAACTGCTCGGGGCAAACTGAGCAACAAGACCAAGCGACCCCTGCCACGCTATCCGTGGATTTCTGCAACATCAGGGACTTCACTCGAACCTAAACGCCGTCCACCACCATCTTGAGACGGCGAAGCCGGCCTTGCTCTTCTGACCGAGACGCAGGTGTCCTCTCCGGCTGATACTTGTATCTCCCACCCGGGGTACAAATTAGAACACTTTGTGCCTCGGGCTGGAGTTGACGTATACGTCAGAGGACATCTGTTCTCGACGCCTCGGCAGTCTTGAAGGTTCGGACCTGTCCATCCTTTGGCTACGCGTAGATAGCGACGACCATCCGCGCGTCTACGGGTGCCTCTATAGGTCCCATAGCGGTAATGCCGAAACAGACCGACTCATCGACCACGTCCAAATGGCTACAGATTCCTTGCTACAACAGGTCCCATCCGCAGAGATCGTGGTCCTTGGCGATTTTAACGCCCACCACGCCGAATGGCTCGGTTCACGTTTAACCGATCATGCGGGAGATCTGTTTATGACTTTGCCTTGGCATATGGTCTGACACAGCTGGTTACTTCGCCTACGCGGATTCCAGATGTGAAGGATCACACCTTCCTGTTGGACCTTCTGCTGACCTCTCATCCGGACGGATATCAGGTTTCCGTCGATGCCTCTCGGCTCTTCGGACCATTGTCTGATCCGAGGTGGTGCCACTCACGCTCCCCTCGCGGTTGCGTTTTGCAGGTCGCCGGATTGGGACGGAATGCGGTCTTTTGCATCCCACCCATGGAGGGGTTTGCTTCTCGCCGGATGATCCCAGCGCTGTTGCTGACTCTGTCACTGACGTGGTGCTACAGGAATGGAACTATTTATTCCATCATCTGTGGTACCCATCGGAGGCAGATCGCAGCCTTGGTTTGGTCGCTCCTGTAAGACTGCATTACGCAGTAAGCAGGAGTGCTATCAGGCCTGGGCTGAGGCTTCGGCGGCCTCGGGATAAACACCAGCATGCTTAAGAAGTATAACTTCGCCACCAGGTCCTTCAAAAGTGTTATTGCCAAGGCAAAGTCTGAGCACATAGGCAGAATTGGCGAGAAACTAGTTCGCCTCCTTCGGGAACCCGTGCATTCTGGTCTCTCGCCAAGGCTGTCCAAGGGAATTTCTGTGCCATCACTACCATCTCTGCACAGGAGGACGACTCACTGGCCCACGCCGCAAAAGAAAAGCCGACCTTTTAGGCTCACTTTTGCGTCCAACTCGACTCTTGATGACGGGGAACACACCGCCGACCATCCGCGGTGTGAGTGCTCCATGCCGGATGTGGGTGGTTCACAGCGCTCGGTTCGCAAAGCACTCTCCTGGACATTCAAGTCGAGTGGGCCTGACGGAACCCCAATTGTGCTGAGGACGTGCCCGGAGTTGGCACCGGTTCTAACGCGTCTTTTCCGGTACTCCTACTCCCTAGGCGTAGTCCCGAAATCATGGAAGACAGCTGGTGCACCTGATCATTAAAAAGGCGACCGCTCAGATCCGTCCAACTACAGGCCTATCGCCATCACCCCTTGTTCTCCAAAATAATGGAGTCCATTATAAACTGCCAGCTTTCAGGTACCTTGAGGATCACCAGCTGATTAGTGACCGCCAATACGGTTTTCGTCGGGGTCGGTCAGCTGGTGATCTTCTGGTCTACCTGACTCATAGATGGGCGGAGGCAGTAGAGTCCGGCGAGGCGTTACGTTAGACATGCAGCTTGATCGGGTTTGGCACAAAGCGCTTTTCGAAGCCCCTTCCTATGGGCTTCCTGAGAAATGTGCAATTGATCACCAGCTTTCTTGCAGATCGGAGCATCAAGGTCGTTGTAGACGGTGCATGCTCCGACTACAAGCCGATTAACGCTGGTGTTCCGCAAGGCAATGCTTGTATAACTTAAATTGTGACTGCTGTCATGAAATATTCAGTTGTGGTTTAGAGAAATAACTCGAATTTTAAAATGGTATAGTATCAAGTTTCCGTATTTTCGTCTTTATATTCAACTTTACATTCCGGTACACATATGTCATACACAGTGTATTTAGTAGTTGAAGATAGAAAGTTTTAGCTTATTTATACGTCCCACAGATGGGCACAGGCCCCATCGCATTGTTAAAAGGGATTTTATGGCGAGGATTGTCCGTCGACGACAACTAGCTGTCAATAGACTGTTGGCAGACTTTAAAAGTCATCAAAATATTTTTATTTATTTTTACTTTCAGACAAGCAGATTTCCTCGCGATGTTTTACTTTAACGCCGAAAAGCAGTAAATCAACACTTAAAATTGCATTAATTTCATTGGTGCCGGTTTCAGTTACGACAAGCACTAAGCCACTGAACTATCACGGCTCTTTTAAGAACACCAATTTTTCAAAACTCATCAATTTTGTAATAGGACTAACAAGTAAATAGTCAAGTAGTCAATATGTTTAAACATCGTTGGAAACTGCTGGACGTACTAGCAGTGATTAAAACCCGCTAGCCAAACGTCGTAATAATGGCAAAGATTTCCTACAGTGAAAGAGGTTTGAATCAAAAATATATCTGATATGGGATATAATAAAGAAGAATTTTAAATGTACATAAAATCATTATTTATAAAAAATAAAATGAAATTTTTAGGCGCAAACATAATACTACTTATACAATATTTTCTAGGATTTTAAACAACGACATTGCACATTCCTATGAAGTCTAGACAAATCTGAAACTGCGAAACGATTTTTATTGAAATGTACTAGCTGTACAGCTTAAAATTCAATGGTATTTCAATTTCAGACAGGTTAAAAGTTTTAAAAGGTAATATTCAAATAACTTATATTTAAAATTGTGGTGTAATAAAATTATTTTAATTTACAGATTAATAAGCTGACATGGCAATTTTTTTCTTAGTATAAGCCAGTGCTTGATCACAATCCCACCTGGTGGTAAGTAGTGATGAAGCCTTAGATGGTAAATCGCACTGTCTTAGCTCAACACAAGCTTATTCAGTCTTGCCTTGAAAACGCCGATTGTAGACAGAACAGAAAGACAGACGGCAAATTATTCCACTCTGTTGCTGTAAGTGAAATAAACAAAGCAAACCGTTTGATTCTAATGAGGAATATCGACAACAAAGGGTGAATACCCGCCAATCGCCTGGAAAGGAGAGGGGAATTGCATGTAATTCCTGCACACTCACCGAAATACATCCTATAGAATACCGAGGCTGGTTACTCTGCGCCTGTGTTGAGACTTGCAAGATTGATTTCAATCAAATCAAGGTTACCAGTGAGCCTCTTAGCACGTCTCTCTACCGAGTCCGATACTGCTAGGTGGCATTTTGCAGCACCAGCCCATATGTGACAGCACAGCACTCTATGCACGACCAGACTTGCGCTATATAAAGTAAAAGCTATCTTGGCGAAGTATCACGCACCCTTGCCTAGACACTAGGTTTCGCGTCTGCTTTGGCCTTGACTCAATGAACTACCCATAGTTGAGGTTCGAGAAAATTCAACCCCAACAACTGAAGGCGGTCAGTGTACCCAAAGATATATTCTAAAAGTAGGAGCCAGGGTGAGCGGGCTGCTTTGCAGTGAAAAGATACGATATTTTGGCGTTAAATCTCAGGAGATTCGTATCGCCCCATTCGGAGACTGCCTGCAGTGAAAATTCGCACGCTCAACCAATTTATATTTCGGACTGGATTTGATACCGACTAGCCCGAACAATCAGCTGGTACCTTCCACAACTGCGCTGTCGTCTGCATACCCATAGATATAATATACGGGAATAAGCAGATAATCATTATGCAGCAGGCATAAGAGAGAAGATTGCCAGTTGATCGATTTTGGCGAAACCCACTGGCAGTCACTGAGAGATCATTCTGCTCTAGGTATGCCATGACGTGGTAGCAAGCTGCAACTATATTATGATTGCAGCATGAATAGGTCGGCTCGACCAGTAGGACACGCGCACAAAATATCAGCGTAAATGGCAGCTTAATGCTGCTGTGTTCTGTATGTAGAGTGTGAGAACGGAGACCGCTTTACTGGAAATGAGGCATTCCATCTTAGTACTCAGAGGTGACAATGCATCTGAATATTCATTCTTAATCGAGGATAAATATAGATGTCTATACAGCATCCACTTACCATCAGGTGGACTGTATGCTCGTTTTTCACCCTATACAAAAGGTGGGCGTTTAATATACGCTTGATAATCTTGCAGAGTATGGAGTTAATTGAAATTGGCCGATAGTTGGCAGGAGGGCACGGTCGCCCTTTAGGCACAGGCTGCACATTGGTTAGCCAAGATTTGGGCACTATTCCAGTCCTGAATGAGAGGCGGAACAAGTGCGTCACAGGAGACAACTCAGGCGCACAGACCTTTACAATTATAGCTGGTATACCATCGGGTCTATTAGTTTTGTTCACGTCTGGACTTCGCAAGCTTTTAAGAACCTACTTGTTGGTGACATGGACCTCTGACATAGAGGTATCGCAGTGAGATAATGGAGGTACGCTGTTGCTACTGTCCAAACGCGAATTGCAAGCAAAAGAGAAGCAAATAAGTTCACTTTCTCATTAGCCGCATGCGCCAGTGAGCCATCTGGTTTTACCATTGGAGACAGTGCATAACGCAGAAGTTTGTCTCAACCGCTTTGGCGAGAGAAAAAGCTGAACTGTCATATGGTTTGACAGAGATCTTTGCACCGATGCGTTTAATGTAGTCGAAACTGGCTTTACGCCTTTTGCAAGACTTGGCAGTTGGTCAACGGCTCTTCTTATGGCTAACTTCCGAGCTTAGGGTCTCGCATCGACCCAGGATAAGTACTCCATATGCTTGTATTTTCAGCACGCATTCGGCGTTGAACCCAGGTAAAGATCACCCATGGACACCGAATGCGCTCGTTCTGAAAATTGGCCGACCTTATAGCTTTAAGAACCGATCAATGGGGAAAATTGATCTCGAGTACAGCCTCGTACTGTATGGCAATATCTCACTATTGTATATAATGATGGGTGATGGTGGTGAATTTGAAGTGGCTTGTTGTTGACATCAATTTTATTACATTTATCCCCGATTTAGAATAAAAATGCTGATGCATTGTCACCACTGTAGATCAATTTCATTTAATAGAACCGCAGCGCAGCTCTACCATGATTAAGAATCAAAATGTAGATTCGTCGTCACCCCTAAGGAGTAAGGTACTCGTCAGTTACCATACGAAATATAAGAGTAATATACTGCTGTTTCACGCTGGTATCTGTGCGAGCCTTAACGCGCTCCGGTCGACTGACCCATTTGTGCTACAGCCTACACTGTATCGTGACTCTACCATGTTCAATTCCCAATTATTTATATTTACCATCAAAAATTACGTATTTTATAACTCTGTGGATAACATTTATAAAATGTAAATACAATATTTATCTTATTAATTTGTGTGTAATACATAAATTCCTGTATTGGGATCAGTAACTGCTTTTTATTCAAAGGCATTGATGATAATTAAAGGCTAATGGACGCATAATATTCGCCATTTATTTGTGTTTATAACGATATTTGGCGATTGCAGCAAGAGATACCATAAATTTTTAGCCTAATTATAATTGCTGATTGTCTCTTCTTTATTTTTAAGCAGCAAACGAACGTCCATTTGGCACGATCCCGACACTCGTTCGCCTTCTTTACAACCATATACTTACGATTACAGGATACTCTTAATTTGACTCATCTTCAATATTATATCACTAATTTAAGCGACTGTGCTTTGTGGCATTCCTTGGGGAGGCTTATGTTCAGTGGACTGTGAAGGGCTGTAATGATGATGATGATGATGATGAACTTGAGCGATAAACTACCATCCTTGCCGACTCTGCCACTCACTTATGCAACATAAATTTGCTTTTCACTCTTTCCTAAATTTATGTCGATTTTATGAGTAAGCAAATAATTCATAGCGGAGTCCTTAATTTAACAGCGAGGTCGTCACATCATTTTAAACAATAAAGTCAAAAAGTACTTCAAAATAAAAATTGTATTTTTTTTTTTCGTTGAAAGATTTTTAAAGAAAATATTAAATAAAACTGAAAGAAACGACATTGCTCGTTCTTACAAAGACCATTCCTTTGAATGAAACTGAAGCGAGTGGTTAATTAAGATGCACAAGACCCGAGTACTTAATGAGCTGAATTTCATAACTTCCAAACAAAACAGCGAGAGCTTTAAAAACGATGTAATTTATGCTTACTCGTCATTCTAGTTGTCTATAATTAGCATAAGGGTTAATTTTAAAACTGATGGTAATTTTGTAAATGACGTAGCGTACGAGTCATAAGTTCAAATGCCAAACGGAAAGGAACATTTATTTATTTATTTATTTATTCTTTATTGCATTACTTATTACAAAATAATTAATGTGGACTTAATGATATAAGACATTCTCTACCAGTGAACCCATGGGTGGTGAGAATTTGACGTGGTATAGCAATATAAAGTAAAAATAAAATAAAAGTGATATTTGAAAACAATTACACAAAATAATGTTGACAAATATAACTACATAATATATACATTTTATAGATAAATTGACTATAAGTAAGTACGAATATATCGTCTGAAGAAGAACATGTCGTACCTAGATTTTAGTACAATTTATGCATGTAAAACCTCTACAATTTAAAAAAAATAAGATGGTGCCCAACACGCACTTGACCAGTTGCATGGTAAGCGCTAAAGCGCAGGTATGTTCTACTAGGGCCTAAAATTAAGATTCCAACGTTTTGTCGTATGAAATCGTATCTAGCAAATCATATTGTACATATAAGTGATATAAAAGCACATTTTCAGAAAGATAAATGATTGTTGAACTTATTAATATTTTTAAAATCGATTAATTGCTATTTTTACATAAAAAGGGTTTTAGTTTTATGGTGTGGATTTATCAAGTCCGCATGGCTTTGTAAACACGATAACTTTGAAAATATCTATTGTTCAACTCAATCTATTTTAAAACTCTTCATCTATCATGTGGGAAGCCATTGAATGTAAATGGCAGTTTAATTTTGATTAGTTTAGTTATAATTAATTTTTTCGGCTACGAAATGTCGAAATATTCGGTGTTTTAGCAGCCTGTATGAATTTATTTTTACTAAATAGAGACTGCGTCACCACTCAGTTAGTTCGGCGTCAATCGCCGTTGTGAATGGACACTGTATCGGTTGTTTGCAGCGGCTCAAAAGATCGCTGTACAAATACACAATATTCGAAAACCAAATTTCTTACATACTTGATTATAATAATAATGAGAGATTTTTATTACAATATTTTAAAAGCACAGAATAAATAATAGTAGTACGTACTAAAAGTAAGTAGGATTTAATATAAATATACTTAAATACGTCTATGACTTTATGGAGGACCTGAATGATGACATAATGATCATATGAGCATTATGAGTCGTGCACTTTGGATTTTCCAAACTTTTATTAAATTGAAGTTTGACATAAAATTATCGGAAAATTGGAAGTATAATACGGTTTTAGTGAATACTTGTGTGTATTTAATTATTTAAAAATTACGTATAATCATGTAATACGTAATTTTTTAATGCGCTTAGGGCATGCCCAATTGATTTACCAATATCTAAATTCTATTTTTATTTGTTACCGTAATATTTTGTAAAATTTAATACTACGAGTTCGTTAAAATTTAATCGAAAGTATAGCCCAGAATAAATATTATTCATTATTTTGAAAATCAAAATAGGGCAGATATTGCAGCCTACTTTGAAGCTTGTTAATAAGAAAATAAAGCTTTTTCTTCTAATAAAAAAGGTTTTGAAAATCTCACACTAAATATAAAGTAGTATTTAATGGGCCGCACTCTATATAGAAAGTAAACAATGCATTGTCTATTTTCACGGAGAGAAAATATATATAGAAATGTAGGTGTAGGCGATATCTATTGTATTAGATGTTTATTGAGGCTGTATGACATGGTGACTATGCTCTACAAGTGAAAGTTGTTTACTGTTTCAATTGCAAACCCCTGACTTAGATAAGTTAATCCATAACTTAACTTGAATATATAAGTTAATACTACTAATGGTAGGTAAATTATCGAAGTTTCAAAAGATGTTCACGTTGTTACAATCTTAATTTTCTCAATGTTTCATATTAAACTTCCTCACATTGAACAATAATATTCTCATTATCAGCAAATTACTAATACATTGCATAGTAATAATAATAATATTTATTGGTAATAAGTACATTGTAAATTGATACAGTGTTATAGTTGAGACCTCCTTAAGTATTTAAAATACTTGTGCCAGAAGGCCACACGCTACCATAGCCTTATATTATAAGCTTATTACCAATTTATTTCTTCTTAAATAATGAAAAATAATCTTAATCATAAAGAATTATTCATAAAGTTTTCTGTATCGTCTCTCTGCGTGTGTGTGTGTGTGTGTGTGTGTGTGTGTGTGTGCGTGTGTTAGTGTCTATGTGCACTCTTTATCAAATAATTTAATATAGTTAATCCTCAATTTCTTCATAATTTAAGGTTTTAAGCCAAATAATTAATTTTATCTATTATTTTGTTTATTCTGTTATATAAGATTTTAACTTGAGCTGCATATTGACGCCTTGCAAAAGCAGAATTTTATTTTTAGTAAACGACTATATCCTTTCTTCTTTTATTTTGAGTGTTATGATCATATACTAAGGTTTTATGACATTTTAGAATAGAATATAGAACATATAATTTTCTTACTGCATAACACCTCGGTGTATACTACTACCAACTAATATCAAAGGATTCAATTTGTTTTCTCCAACACCTAACCCTTACAGTAGGGCACCTTAACAAAGGCGCGTAACGGCTTAACTACAACAAGTTGTAGAACTCCTTTCTGCCTAGGAGTCCGGCTGGTGACGTAGCACTCACTTACCTATTTTTGCCCGGTAAAAGGCAAGCTTGCACTGCTGTGTTCCAGTCTGAAGGGTTTTGTTTGAAGTCGGGTGCAGGTGTCATAGACTTCAGTACCATCAGGTGTCCTGTATGTTCGTTTCTCACTTCAGTTTTATAAAAGAAATAGCTTCCAAAGTGACTCTATCATCATTATCAATAGCCTTTTAAAGCCTACATAAGCTTTATCAAGAATATTCGTAGCTTTTAAACATATACTCATACTCATTACACTTGGCGAGAGGGTTAGTGCGTGCAAACCGTACTGGTATGCTTGATCACAGATTGAGTTTTTGGATAGATTTTTCGCCATTAGTCTGTCATCAGAATATTGCGACACAATCAGTAGTTACACGCGTACATGTATGGTTGGCATTTAGAAAAGTGATTAAAGTTACCATGTAGTGGCGGTGACACCCACTGTCCCATATCGTCCCTGGGTGTCCTAAGAGGCGATAGAGGAAACAGGTCTTGTGATGGGCATTAGCGTCTTCCTAATAACTACTAAAAATTAAAAATTAGTTTGCCAACCAACCTGCCAAGGCGTGGCAACTATGGAAAATATCCCAAAGAAACAATCTACAGGGAGGCTTTTGTTCAACAGTTTTGATAGGCTGTAGCGGTAACGGTAATCAAAGTTATTATAATGGTAAAACTTTTTATACTGAACGCTATTTAGCGAACATCACTAAAAGAAAAAGATAGTTTGCAATTTTCCAGGCAGTTTGTTAAATTAAAATTATATCTGTTTTTCGCATCGTTAGTGTCACTTAGAAAATGTAACGTCATTTAAAGTAACAAACAACTTGTCCTACGCTTACGTCTTCGATACCTATAATACATTTAATGCTGAAGCTTTTTATATGACAGTTATATTCAATTTCAAATTTGTCAAATACAATTTTATGATTTAGAAATAAGTACAATAACAATTTTTTATATTTATATGAATACTACACAATGTAGATACCTAGTTTTACCTTCAGCTTTTGAAATAGCTCGGTGAACTATGACATCAGGACATCTGAGCAATGTATCTGATTACTATTATGGGTTTGAACTAGAATCCCATTTATAACCAACTCAACAACATTACAGATACGTTGAGGTTACGGTAGGGTTAATCCCCGAACGGGATCCCGCCTTGTCGTTGCAAGGGGAGGTTTAGTAACCGTGGCTTGGTCATCCACGGTGAACAAAGAGGAACCCACTGGCTGGCCTGAGATGTAGGGCCGATTAGAGTTGGCATCAGGAAGGATGTCTCTCTCCTTTCTTCTCGCTGCCGAGAAGAGGAGTGGTGGTATTACGATGAGCCACTCGCCCTATCATCTATAACTTTGGCGGGGACGCGGGGAGAGTGTCGGTTGCTAGACACCGCTCTCCTACCCTCCGCGGCCGAAAGTTGATTGGCAGCGGAGTCACAGACCAGATCTGGAGTCAGGAAAGCTGGTGTTTCTGGGTTCTAGCTTTTTCCTGGCCCCAATTTCCGCGTGTCTGGCTTGGGACGTCCGTTGCGAAGGTGGAGTTAGAGGCCCAGAGGAAGGCGCACCTTGTTTTCCCGGTGCGCCTTACCTGAGAAGAAAGGGGAGAAGAAGCCTCATCCAAGGAAGGGCTGCCATGGGGCGGCCGGCGCGGTGTGGCCACGGATGTGTACAAAAGCGTTCCCGTGACCCTGCCAATATGCCGAAGGTGGAACATCATAGGGTTTTAGTCGGTGCGAGTCCGACATGTAAAAAAAGGGTTGTCAATTTTTATATCAACAAAGTGTTTTCGAACATAAATTGTATAATTTTTCATAAATCACCGCTCAAAGTCGTAAACGCTCTATATTATGAACTTAGCAAATGCAACTGTTTAACACGGAAATTAGTTTGTTTCCTAGATCACATCTCAGTTATCTACTACTAGGTTAAATATAAATTTAACATGTTACTTTTAAATTTAACATGTAAATACTATAGGCCATGCAGAAAATATTGCAAATAAAAGTTTTTTTTTTGTAGAAGACACTGACCAGTTACAATTTATTTTGATTACGAACTAAATTGAAATATCGTGTTTCATGAAAGATTTGACAGGCAATTGCAGATTGCGAAAGGAACATTTTCGCGTCATGATTTTTTACTACTTCAAAATAAAAGTTATTTTTTTGTAGAAGACACTGACCAGTTACAATTTATTTTGATTACGAGCTAAATTGAAATATCGTGTTTCATTTAAAGATTGGCAGGCAATCGCCGATTGCGATGGGAACATTTTCGCGTTATGATTTTTTACTATTTTCAAATATTGCCTAAAAGTGGACGAATCATTTGATTTACTTCAAATGGCATTAATGAATAAAGGCCCTTCTGAAAAACGTGAACCGCAAGGCGTACGATCAAAACTTTAAGAAATTAAGAAAAGTGGTCGCCCTTGATAATTGTCACGGAAGAAACGTGCTAACAACGAAAAATTTTACTGACGGAGAGTAGGTTAATTACGAAGAGATTCAGCACATATTATTGCAGATTGGATCCAGAAGCGTTAATGAGATTTTTTTAAAAGCTTTACGTGAGGAGGATAGTTTCTCGTTAGGTGGCGCAAAGCTCACCGAAGCTTAAAGGTGTCGAAGTGTTTATGACATTATAGGTGATACATGTTCGGTTTATCAATACGGTTCAGAAACGAAGCGGCAATCGTCGGTTTGACTGTTTTAAAATTAAACAATACTCATTGTTTGTATAATCATATAAATGTCCCATGACCAATTTTGGTCACGGCGGCTATTCTCATCACAGACTAGCTATCTGCGGAGGACAGGATTATAGTGCACTGGGTGGGTGCAGACAATTGAGAGTACACTTAAACCTCTATTCTCTTACTCTCGTTCAGTCCGACACAACTGCTAATGTGATTGCTACTGAGAATTTCATTATCACCAATAAGTCAGTGATTTTGGTTCAACCCTTTGCGTATAAGCACATCCGTTTTTATTATTATTCTACAAACAAGCACACAGTCCACCTGATGGTAAGTGGATGGCGACGAAAAATAGATGTACATCTATACTTATCCTCCACAACAATTCAAAGTTCTGATGCGTTGTCACTCTTGAGGACTAAGATGGAATGCCTAGTATCCAGTAAAAAGGGTCTCCAGTTCTCTTCACTTACTATACGGAACACAGCAGCATTGAGCTGCCATTTTACATTTGAATTATGTGAGAGCGTATTCTCTCCCCGTAATCATTTATTTGACAAGAGGCTGTTGACAGAATTAGTGAGTAAAGGCGTCTTGCCATATGAAATAAAAATAAAAACAATTCATCTCAAAGAATCACATAGGTGAGATACAATGGTCGAGACAAAGCAAGCTTGTGTGTTCTGTACACTACCAGCGCTCAGTTTTTTTTTTCAAAGCTGAAACAGATTTCTTTTTCAAATATATGTCATATCAACACTTAATCCAGTTATAGGCTAATGGAAAATATATACAATATATGCCTTTCGCCTAGATTATCTGCATTTATATAACATGACACATCTTTTGTTCATTAAAAGACCAATTCGTTTCAAATAGCGTTAGTAAAAATTTAAGTGTTTTAAAATTTATATCGCTATCTTAAACTCTTTATTGATTAACTGATAATAATATTTTAAATATAAAAATGTGTGACCCAACCAAACAAATTTTTATAAAGTCAATATCAAATTTTCCTATTTGCCTACTAATTTTTAGTTAATTTTTATCTTAAAAATATTTTAAGATAAATATATTTTGATGGGTTTTAATTAAACTTTTAGGTTTTATTTTACAAAAAGGTAAATTCTAAAATAAATAGTTATAATTCTATATAAAAATTATTTATTGTCTACAGCGTAACATCCTCCTATAAAGCATTCTATGAGGAGGTCTATGTTTAGCAGTAAGAGCGAGACAGCGCTTGTACTGGTCCATTATTTTATTTTTTCATAAGATTAAAATTAAAACGAATTTGTAAAATGTGTTCTCAACGTGACCTAATAATTATAATAGTTTGATTTTTTTTATATGAAATAGACAGACGAGCATGCGGCTCACCTGATGGTAAGTGACTACCGCCACCCTTGAACAATTGCAACACTAAGGAATTGCAGATGCGTTGCAGGCCTTTTATAAAAGAGTAGGCTCTTTTTCTTGAAGGTCCCTAAGTCGTGTCGCAGAAAATTTGGTGGTAGTCGATTCCACAAGGATGTTGCGCGAGGAAGAAAACTCATTTGATTATAAGTTTTACACGGCGTCATTACGGAAGCCCTGTAAAGGAAAAGAGCCACATATGAAAGTGTGACAGCCAAGAATATTAAATTAGTAACTGATTTTATACAATTAAAAAAAATAACAGAAGCGATATGCGCCAATAACTTTACATCTAGATCAATGTTTAATGATATTCTTTTTAGACGTTTTATAATAGCTTGTCCTGAATGTGTGTAGACATTTTTTTTAATTTTATGCCTATGTATAAATGTATACTCACAAGGAATTTAGAATCTAATATTATCATTATATAACAATTTATTCATAGCCCACAAAGGCAAAGAAAGTTTTCCTTGTATTTGTATCTGTTTCTTAATGCTGATGTTATCTAACTGACTCGCTCCAACAGTATCTCCTACTTGTATGTAGAGTAATAAAATCTTTGCGCTTTTGAACGATTACGTAAATCCCTCTGGTTTTTTTTCAGTACGATGACTGGAAGCAGCGTTTCAAATGCAAGTGGGCAAGAGCCAAGATAACAGATTACATTAGTTTTTAAATCACTGTTGATATAAGGACTTTCCTAACATCTTGGCTGCTTTAGCGCAAAGCTGTAAAAGTACTGCACCCAATCATGAATCTGTTCATTTTTGGGTAGATATCACGTTGTAAGACAGGTATTAGGTATTACCTATTTCTACACCCATATAGTAATGCGGATTGATGTGATTTGGTCTGAAGGGTAAAAGTTCTAGTATAATTACAGGCTGTGAGCCATTTCATGTTAGCCCTCAGAGGTGACAACGCATCCGTAGCCATCTTTGTTTGAAGTTGGCTGCAGGTGTGCATGAACTGTAGTAGCCACACGAGGTGAACTGTAAGTTCGTTTGTAACTTCAGTTTTAGAAAAAAAATGTTTTGATTCTTAAATGATGATAGATAAGCACCTCAGCAATCTTTGACCGATCCGTTGGTCTATGTTGTTTAATCTGGTTGTACTGCGCATATAAAACTTTGAGCGAAGTCTTCTTCATAACACACTAAGAAACTTTAAGCATCTTATTAAAAATATTAATTATATTATATCCCCGTCAAAAAAGATAAGAAGAAAATTTTTATTTTTCATGCGGATCTTAGCTAGTTAATTTTAACATCTTTAATGTAATGTGTTTCCCGAAAGTAACGCATGTTTCTATTATTATGTATAGTCGCTTCATTTTTAATATAAGAATATTCATAAAGCAGTCTTTTTATAGTACTAGGTAGCTTTGCAGGCATGTTTTAAGTCAATCGATTACCTTTTTTTATGTTTTTTGAACGACTGGTTATACTACGTCACTGCCTGAGACATTCATTACTTTTTCTGGCGAGGTAGCGCGCATAAATGTTAGGATATATTTCTCAAGTTTTTTTAATATACCTACACTTTTGTTTGAAAATCATGTAACAATGCCGAAACGAAGAATAAAACGGATAAATAAAGCCGAAGTGCGGTAAAAATCAAGCGTCGAAGACACATTATTTATTCAATATCATCATATTCCAAGAACTCAAGTAATTATTTATTTTATTTTATATAAAACGTATATCTATTCACTAGTAACTTATGATCTAGTCTAGTTCATGAACCTTGTTTCAGTATAGGGATCGGTCAAAGATCGGCACGAAATGCGTTTGATTTGATCAAGAATTACCTTAATCTAGTTTTATAAGTCACCTGGGGTTGGTCGAGAACCAACACGAAGGTCTAGAATAATTGATAACGTTTGACTGTTGATCGAAAATCGACGAAATATCTAATCTGCTGCTTAGATATTTAACTTTTATTTAACTTCTCTCTAAACATTGGGAGCAATCTACCTTCACTATAAGATTTAATAAAATTTAATGTAGTCGTACGGTACTATATCGTTTCTCTTACTCTTTTAGATAACAAAGCACCAAAAGAATTAACTGAGGTATTCTACTACCAATACCAGAAGTTCCGTCAGTAAAAAAAGTTCCACTGGAATCTTCCAATTGCACGCAACCCCAGAGGCCACGTTTTTGGTAGTGGGAACATGATCATCAAGGGTAGGGCCGTGATCAAAGCCTTGGCGACGTTGTCTTCGTGCGATATCTGCTCACTCCCCATCCCGCTCAGCAGCCTCCTTCTGGACCATAATCGATTCACAAAAGGCAGCTAAAGCCCACCACTCCTTTAGTAAGTTTAGGAGCTATACAGTTTGAAGCAGTTACATTTTGTAAAACTCAGTATTTTTAATACATAAATATCATTGAAATACTAGACAGATTTAAAGCCGCAAGTTCTTAAGAATGAGACTTTTTCATGATCTTACTGAACACTAAAAGTTATGGACATATATACATACATACATAAACACCACGCCTATCACAGAGAGGCTAGCAGAGACTATAAAGACAGATCCTGACACACCCTCTCGCCTCCTCCACATCCATATACCTACGCATACACGCTCGTCGGTTAAGGGTACTTTAATTTGGCCCATTTTCAATATATCGGCAATTTCGTTTTTTTCGCCTAGGGTCCCTTCCCGACTCTGCCGTTCACCTCCACATAAATTTGCTTTGTCACCTTATATGTAACATATTCTATCAGACCAGGCCAACTTATTCTATCAGAAGAATTGTGTAACCTAGTAGATACAGAAGAAATTATTGAAAAAGTTTATCCATCTATTGAACAGAATTATCTAAATAGGACATGGTTGTGTGAGCGATAATTTTAGCTACAAAACGATGTAGTACACCAAATTAATGAAAAGAAAACAGAATATGAAACCAGGAGATGAAAAACTGTATAATCAATAGACACAATAATGAATCAAGACGAAAGTGTAAACTTCCAATAGAATGTTTAAAACCACTGAATCCGCCTGTATGCCTGCATGTATTGAAGCTAAAAATTGATCACCAGTCATATTATTACGAAATCTCAACTTTAAATTATGTAACGGTACAAGATTATGTATAAAACAAATCAACAACATTATTGAGACAGTAATTTAACTGGCAAAAGAAAGGAAAACTGTTTTATATCAAGAATTTTTAATTTCAAATGATTTACTATCTGTAAAGTATTTTTGTATAGAGAATAAAAAAATATGTAAGTAAGAAATTAAAAATTAAAAAATTTAGCAAGAAAGATCATGTGTTCTTAATTTAAAAATAACTAATTTAATAAAATATACATATATGAATAAATATTCCACAAAACATAACCCAGCGAAGCGGGTTTTCACAGCTAGTTATTTATAAATACGGCATAAGTCACACTTAATTAATTCAGCTAGACTTAACACATAATTCAATAATTGACTCAAGAGAATAACATAATTGTATTTTCCTTTGATGACTTTAATATCGTTTCGAAAAGCAATCACGTTATTTCAATATGTTTCTACCTATTTTTACTTTCAATGTTAAATAAAATATAATTTTTATTTACATGACATAATAATATAAAAAAAATTATTGGTTAATCCAATTGTGCATGCCTTAAGCTCATTAAAAAAATTACGTATAACATGATTATACCTAAATTTTTTAAAGTAGTTTAAATACACACAAGTTTTCACTAATAACCTTATTACTATACTAATAACCTTATTACTATTTTCCGATAATTCTATGTCAAACTTCAATTTAAAAAAAGTTTGGAAAATCCAAAAGTGCACGACTCATAATGCTCATATGATAGTGAAAAAATTTAAAAAAATGTAAAGTGTTTTTTAATCTAATGTCTATTCGCCAAAGAGTTTCATTATCAGTCACCGAAGTACACCTTCAAGTCACTCCTTCAAGTCCGGAGGTAGGTCTATTCATAACTAACAAAACGAGTCCAAACTCGGCAAATCTAGTTCTCCTCGTCGAGAAGTTCCAGTAGAAGTCATCAAAGTCCACCTTTAAGTCACTCTATCAAATTCGGAGGTAAGGTCTCATCTTAACTATCAAAACGAGCCCAAAATCGGCACACCTATTACTAGTCGTGGAGGAGTTCCAGTAGCAGTCATCGAAGTACACCTTCAGATCACTCTTTCAAGTCCGAAGGTAAGGTCTCATCATAACTAACAAAATGAGGCCAAACTCGGCACATTTTAGTTCTACTTTCGAGTTCCAGTAGCATTCATCGAAGTACACTTTCAGGTCACTCTATCAAGTCCGGAGGCAGAGGCGGATTAAATGTCAACGCCTTAGGCTAGCCTATTTCACTCATAGGCGCCCCTCTATGCCATATTATATCTATTATAAATTAAATATACATACATATTTATAGTCACTTTTGACGGCTCCGTGGTGCAGTGGCTTAGCACTGAGTTGCTCCGCTAAGGGACGCGGGTTTGAATCTCGCACGGAACAAGTATTTGTATGGTCTACAAATAATTGTTCCTGGTCTGGATGTTTGTCCTCGTGAAGTTTATGTGTCTAAACTGCCCCCACGATACAGGAGAAAATCCTAGTGTGGAGATAACGTTTTTTTTAAAAAGAAAAATATATACTATTTTGCAATAAACTATATTATAATTTATAATATAGTTTAATAAGTGTAAAATAATTAGGATACGAGTACCATTAACAGGGGCATAAACGAAAATGTGATGAGAGTAAGAGTGATTTAGAGTAATCAAATTCAACGATTTTTTTTCGTTTAGATACTTCCGCGCGCACCCCTTTTTAACCTTGCGCCCCTAGGCACGTGCCTAGTTTGCCTTAAGGATAATCCACCACTGTCCGGAGGTAAGGTCTGAACATAACTAACAAAACGAGCCCAAACACAGCACACCTATTACTATTGCTACTCTTCGAGGAGCTCCAGTAGCATTCACCGAAGTACACCTTCAAGTCGGGTAAGATCCTCATCATAACCAACATAACGAGCACAATCTCACCTAGTTCTACTCATCGAGATAGCAGATATCGAAGTACACCTTCAGGTCTCATGAAGTCCAAGACGTATAAGTATATTTATATATACATCCTGCGTACTTTTAGCGAAACAAAATATTGTAATAAAAATCTGTGATTATAAAAATATTAATAATATCTTATCTTGGTCAAGTATGTATCAAATTTGGTTTTTGGAATATTTTGTATTTCTAAAGCGATCGATATTTTTCAGCACGAACCGCTGTAAACAAACGACCATTCACGACGGCGGCTGAGCCCGGAGTAAAAAAGTACTCTGTCGGGAGTAAGGCAAAGTGTATTTAGTAAAATAAATTAATACAAGGCACACAAAATAAATTAATAAAACACCGAAAATTTTGCTATTTCCCAGCCGAAAATTTTTATTATAACGAAATAAAACAAAGTTAAACTGCCATTTACATTAAATGGCTTCCCACATGATAGATGAAGAGTTTAAAAAATAGATTGAATTGAACAATTGATATTTTCAAAAGTTATCGTGCTTACACTTCCATGCGGACTTGATAAATCTACACCTTATGCCACTAAAATCGGTTTTTTTATGTAAAAATAGCAATTGATTGATCGATTTAAACAAAAATAAGTTCAACAATCATTTATCTTTCTGACAATGTGCTTTTTATATCATTTATATGTTCAATATGATTGTTAGATACGATTTCATGCGACAAATCGTTGGAATCTTGATTTTTAGGCGTTAGTAGAACATACCTACGCGCTTTGCGCTTAAGGCATGCAATATAAATATTCTAATGAACCAAACTTAATCATAAATTTATCATATTATAGTACTACTCCCAGCAGTATTAAATAGATTAAAGTACAAAAATAATTTGCCGTATTCATCACATATAGCACTAGTTTGGTTACGTTTAAATCTTTACTTTAATTAACATATATATGTAATCTATAAGAAAATATATTCGATCAGTATTTTGATAATTTAGGTGATGAGAATAAAATGAATATTTTACATCGGATGCATTAGAATTATAAAAATAAAGAATTACATACAAATTTTAATTTAAAATATTTTTTAAATATCTTTTTTAATATGTGTTTAAATTTCAAAATTCAAGAAAAAAAAGTAATTCCAGTAATTTCTAATTAATACCGTATTCAATTTGAAAATTAATACAAATTGTTTTATTCCGCCTTCCTTGGCTTAATCCGGCTACAGCTTACAGGAGATTAAGGTTACCAGCTGCCAGTTTAAAATATAGGTTTTCTCTATGTTCGTGCCTAAATATTAGTGAATGGAATAAATTCTTATGTTATTGTATAATAAAGTCGTCTCGTATAATACTTTCAGAATGATTTTAGGTGATGAATTCTTTACGCTGCAACCATATGGCCAGAGAATTGCGGTCTTATTAAAAGAAAAAGGACATTGCTCGAAACGACCTACATGGATCAAACTATACAATTACTATATTATCTGTATTTTGTACTATACATATCAATCAAACAGACACTTAAGAATCTCGTAAATATAATTAAAAAAATTACCGTTACCGTATCATAGTCTATCAAAACCAAAAAATATGTTCTTTAGTTATTATTATGAAGTCGCTGCCACCCACCTCCTGATTCTTTTCCCTCTGTCGCCTTTTACGACACCCAGGGAACGATATGGGGAAGTGGATATTCTTACACCGCCACTACACGGTCATTAGAAAGTGCTATACGAATTTACTCTTATTTCCGCCGCCATAATTATTTACGACTATAATAAAAGACTTTGTTACAGAGTCAGATTCTTTTTTTAATGATTAATATTATAAAATGAGATTTACTTCATTATGACAACCAGATGGCAACTGTTTAGTAATGTCGCAGTGATTGCGAGGGTGAAAACTGGTAGCGACTGGTTGACCTATCAAAACCCATAATATTTTAGTAAAATTGGCCTTTATAGCACATTGTTCCAGCAAGTCAACACTGCGAGAGACACTGTGAGAAGAAGCGACAATAAACTCACATATATACTATTCATATTATCAGCAAATTGACCTTATAAAAACGCTACTTTAGAAGAAGTTTTCATGCTACTGGATGGATCGATGCTATCCGAGTACGAAACCGGTGACGTTATATCCCCAAGGCCCTTTACCGCTGCATTGAAAGAATTATTCAAGTTACTGGACTTGAAATGATACGATATCATCTTCGAGTACACTACTCATCTTCGATTTTCTGACGATATAGTCATTACTGTAAAATCGCCGATTGTTCAATGACCTCACTAGTATCTCCCAACGTATTGGTATCTCAACAAGGCACCTACTATGTCAGTAGTTTTGGTAGCATGAAGTTATTGATGATTATGATTACTAAGACAAATTGTCCGAATAGGTATGTCGAATCACGACCGTTGTAGTGTGGACATCTATAACGACGACCGATTGTCGAGTTGAATTTTGTCTATGAGTTTAATCTAATTTGTAATGACGATGATGATGATTAATCAAATTAAATGGCATTCAGCAGTAAACTTGTTTTATTAATAAGCTTTCTTTAATAAGATTATTGGATCGTGGATTACATTATTAAATAAATTCCATGTAGGTATAATTTATAACCTCTGATTTTTTTAGTTATGAAATTGTACACAAATTTGTCTCAGTTTTCTCAAATCATCTCTTAACTGACCTAGTTCACCTCGCTTGGAAGCTGAAGCGAAATTAAATTTCAGCAATTAGCTTGTGTTTTTTTTAGTAATTCAGTTTCTTATTAACTTATGTATTTCTCGTGGCGTGTTTTAAATTTAATATATTTAATACCTAGGACAAATTGACCGACTAGATAAGTCCAACTTAAACCGAGAGGTCAATCAACGGATCCTACTCTGCTGGGCAGCAATCGGGAGAATGCGATACATCTCGTCACATGTATATCAATACTTGAAAACTAAACGATAAAACCAGTGCGTGTTACCAGTGATGACATGTGGATCTGATACGTGGTCATTCACTGCTAGCCGTATAAGGAAGACCGTGGTCGTTCAGAAGTAAAACAAGAGCTTTCAATATAATATTTGTGATTTTTTTACAGAATAAAGGTGCCAAACGAGCACACAGTCCACCTAATATTAAATGAATGCTGATGCCCATAGACATCTACATCTATCCTCGGTTAAAAATCAAAATGCAGATGCGCTGTCACCCCTGAGGACTAAGATGAATGCTTCATTTCCAGAAAAAAGGGTTTTGTGGTTCTCTACACTTACCATACGAAATACAGGAGCATTGAGCTGGTAATTTACGCTGGTATTCTGTAAGAACGTGGCCCTTCCCCGGTTGAGCCGACCCATACGTGCTACAACCTTAATATAACTGCAGTATGGCTCTAACACCTGTAAAACTGAATTAAAAAAATCTAGTGAATTCTAAAATGCCAGAAACTTAAATTAGATTTCAGTGTTAGGGACATTCATTGTTTAAAATTGGTAGCGTTTGTCTATTAGCTGCAGTTCTATTTACGGACTGTTGGGTCGTTTGTCACTTTTATTTTATAATATAAAACAACACTAAAATTTCGTGAATTTTACGAATCAAAAATTAAATCAAAATTAAAATATTTCCCTTCCCTGCTAGGCAAAGACATTTAAATTTTAAATATTAACAAATTAAAGTCTTAATCCATTACTTGCTATTTATAAGAAACAAGTCGCTTATATCACGGGAGGTCGTATTCGTGTGCTTTGACTTAACTTTGAATAAAAGAAAACAATTTTCAAAGAAAATATACAGTATGCGTTGTAGTTTGTTCTAATTATTTTAATACGTGTTTTTACTATTTAAAGCTAGATAACGTTAGTGACGTAC
The DNA here is from genome assembly GCA_029286625.1 of Parnassius orleans. Lineage (NCBI taxonomy): Eukaryota > Metazoa > Arthropoda > Insecta > Lepidoptera > Papilionidae > Parnassius > Parnassius orleans. The sequence goes on along the minus strand of JAGSMP010000266.1, from coordinate 64,453 downwards.
GAGATCAATTTTTTGTATGACAATGTTCCCAATGACCGCTCTATAAACCTTTGAATATCTTTGTTGCTAGGTAATAAATATTGATAGCAGGTATGTAATTTTATAACATAAAAATAGTGAATAAATATTAATAATGTAATATGTATTCGATCCGCTGGTTGTATTGGATCGTCTACGCGAGCTGCATAGGAATTAAGACATGACGAAGAATATTCCGAAGAAATCCAATATAATCCAATATGGCTAGCTGATATTGGTTTTATTCTTAATATTGTTTGACATGAATGAGAGTAGCAAGTGTGAACGAAGTCTAAAATATTGTTGAAATTTACAACTTTGTTTAAACAAGGTTTTCCTAAATTTATTTTAAGCCAATTGTAATTTGAAACGGTTTTAAAATCATGATATATTTATCACAAATCTAAATCTTGATCTTATTTTATTTTTTATATTAACTTTTCATAATTTTAAGTATTACTATAAATTTTGAAGTATAATATATTAAATAATTATTTTTAACGTGGTAATATTTCCTATTTGTGATTATTCACAGAAAACTTTAGGTTAGATTAATTTTATATACTTGATAATTCATTAAACCGTTTATTTCTTGATATGTGCTTTTACTATAATAAACAGAATTTGCTGAAATCGAGCCATCAGACAGATTGCCAATCATATTACTCGCAGATGTCTGGTCCTTTCATACCTTTACTATTCGTAGCTAGGTATCTTGCATCCATAGACTTAGGATACTAGCGTATAGACCAACAGGTGCAAGGGAGAAAAAAATTCTTTATGGCAAAAATACAAGATAGAAAAGGATACCAAATCTCATGACTCTGTAACCGATTTTGAATGACAGGTCGGCACAATTCAAGCACGCAAGAAATAGCTCCGAGATATTTTGTAATTTTTAAAGTATAATAGTGTTTTTTTTCGTAAGTAACTTTTTCCAAAATGGTTAATTGTTCCGTGAGTGAGTGCTGTTAATAATAGAAATAATCCTGATAATTTCACATATCACAGGTAAATTTTCAAGACATCGTCAATGTTATGACGCGTTTATTTTGGTTAAAATTATATGTTACATACTGTTTTAAATATAGAATATATTCAATTATTTTGTTAATTTTGATATTTTGCAAAGAAAAAGTCACGTTGTTGATAATTGTATGAATTTGTAAATACATTTTATACAAAATATTTTACATGTACGCTAGATTGACTCAACTATATCAAAATTAATGTCGATATTTATCTTGAATGTTTATAATGTATCGATAGACTTGCCTACACAACAACAAAAAAATCCTCGGTTTGCGTTCTAAATGTAATTTTATTTTACCGTTGTTCAAACAGATTCCTCCGGATTCTATAATTAGAAAAATTGGTTAAGGTTCATTGACGGGTTGGTTGGAATGCAAAGAAGAACTCAACAATTTGCAGCAAACATTTTCTTGAGAAGTATAAAGAAAAGTAGAATAAAACAATTTTATTAAAAGGAGTCTTTCTATTATTTGTACCAGTAAGTAAAATATTGTTATAATAAGACTTCAAAATATAACTTTCAAAACTTTGATAAATATACAGACAGATTTTCATACATTATAAACTGTAGTACATTAAAGACAAAAAATCTTGAGATTATCCTCTTTAAACCATTATGAACCCAACTAAGTATCTATTTATCAACGAAAATAAATGTATAACTGAGCTAACCAACCGCACAGCCTCACAGTCACACTAGTTCAATATTCATAGCGTCATGCTATTTTCCCCAAGGGGTTGAGCGGAGCTTCGAACTTCGGATTATATTCCCAAATCATAACGATAAAACTTTTTAGCGTAGTTAGGTATAGATATTTAGTAATGCCCTCAAGCGCTATTAGACGACCGCGCATGAGACGTGATAGTATAAATTCCATAGTATTTGATACTCAAACGGTCAATGCCCGATTCATGCTTGATGGCCGACGACATTGTCGCGAGGGTTTAAATAGCGTGGTTTATCACCCACAGCGTTATTCGCAGAGAAGAGGAACTCGTGGTTATAATAGCTGCAGATCAATAGATCTGTGAAATTAAGTTGCACTTGCCGCGGTCAGTCCATGAATGAGTGACCATTTCTTAACATACCGAGATTGAGAGAATAGAGAGTGCATCTGTATCCTCAGACACTTAGTGCACTTACTGTGTTAAGATCATTATGTTTTTAAAATTATGCAGCTAAAATGATAATAAGTTTATTATTACTTTATACTTTTCAGGGACAGATGAAAGCATATAAACATGAAGCATGATGAAGCCTCATAAACATATTGGCTTTTAAACAGAGCAATTATTTAACTGATTCCTAAGTTACCTTCCTTAAATTATTAAGTTTACATTCATACTTAAGTCAGAATGTTAAAATAAACTTCTATAAGCTATTTAATTATTAATTATTAAATGTTTGTAATTATCACAAGTAATACTATATGAAAAATAAAGCAGCCATTATGTTGTATACCTGTGTCCCCGTTTTTGTTTCCCATCAAAACATTTTATAAAATATATAAATATAAATAGTATATACTTAGTTAATTCACTATTTATATTAACAATATGTTAAAAAATAAATTTGGGAAACTGCCCACGGCAGTAAATATTTTTCCAAAGATCATAGCTCGAAAATACAACATTCTGATCTGATTATTGGGGAGTTTTTTAGGTTTTCATAAAGTCACCTGGGATTTTATACATTTGAATTAAAATCCAACAAAAGCAGGTAGGTTCAGCTTATTCCCAGGAACATGTTATGAATATTTTTAATTATTTTAGAACTATCATGGTAAAATTCAGTTAATTTTTGCAGTTATTCAACTTCATGCACTAAACAATTTTTTATAATCTTTACCGCTTCCTTTAACAATCATTTTCGATAGTCCTTAAGTAAATATACATAACTAGCTAACGACACACAATGACAAATCAAAATTGGTCACGCGTTTTCGGACTGTCAGGTGGTCTATACGCTAGTATATTCTAAGCTATGCTTGCATCGGATATAAATGAGATGTCTACAACAATACAGAGCAGAGCAAAACAAAACAGAGTAGAATATATTATAACCTACCTAATCTACCGTGTATTATATAATAGTGGTTAATAACCGTGTAGTGGCACAGTAAGAAAATCCTCTGCCCCATATCGTCCAATGGGTGTCATAGGAGGCGACAAACAAACCAGAAGACGGGCAGCTGTGCCCTCTAACTACAACTAAAAATAAAAGAAATACTGCGCTTGCCAACGCGCCTATCAAGCGTGGCAACTATGGCAAATATTCCCATAGATAATTTGAAGCAATCTATGGGGGAGGCCTATGTTCACCAGAGGACTCTGATAGTGTATAATAAAAAATAATGAAAGAGATTATTATTATTTTTAATGTCTGTGTGAGGAGAACCGGGATGTAACCCAGTGGGATTATTTTTTAATATATAATTTTACAATAATATTGTTAAATTACTTACATGGATTTCATTAAAAACAACATGGTAGCTATCACCTCATTAATAGGGGTTATTTTCATGCCTGTGTATGAAAAAAAAAGCACTGTGCCATATTAAGTTATTTATAAACTATCTTAGAAGACTAACGTAATGTGAGACGTTGGACGCCCCCTGGTCTGCGACTGTCTGCGCAAGGCGGTTGGAAACGATTGATGAACAACCGAAGATCAGAATTATTGCCATGCCTTGGGATTGGGAGAAGGCTGTATTCTGCGCAGATGATGGTAATTTTTCATCATCATTTCAGATAATACCGCTATCTATCGGAGACCGAACATTTGATGCTTTCCTCCTTTTTTACGACACCCAAACAAAGTTATAGTCCACATAATGTTAAGTGACTACCGCAGTTCATGGACACTTCAAACAACTACAAATAAAGTAGGCTACAGATGTGTTGTCACCCCTCAGGAATAAGATCGAATGCCTCACAGCCTATAATAACAATGAAACAAGAGGGCTTAAAACTAATAAAAATATATTTTATTGAGATAAGGATGACATTGCGTGTCATTTGAAAAAAATAATTAACCTAGCATCACAAGTAAAATGGAAACAAAATATGAAAAATAAATATTGAAAACACAAAACCAAGCTTTTCACTTTGTGTGTAGGCGGCACAGACTAAAACACGATAGAGATTTTTTTTTTATCAAGAATAATTATCAAAATTTTGTGGTATGTTTTTAAAAATATTAAGTAAATAATCCCAAAAAGTTATAATAATTAAGATGATTTAATATCATTGTAAGTTTATATTATGAAAAATATAATTTCAGTTTTAGACTCCCTGTTATTTTTAATTTATAAATTTATTTAATATGTACCTACTAATTTAGATAAAACATTTTTAGTGTCATACATTCAATTAATTTTTGTGCATTTTCTTTTATAGTTTGAGTACTCTGTATCCAAGATGGCACATCCTGCATTTACAGAGTGGTCTCGTTCCTGCTTCGTTAAGCACTGCGACGGGATGCGACAAGAGCTTTGTCTGTAAAGGGAACGAGCTAGACTTTCAACTCATCACAGACAATTTTTGTTTGTTTTGTATTCAAAATAAAGATAAGGAACATTCGTGCTACTTTTACTGAAAATATAAATTTTAAAAGTTTATTTTCTTAAGTTATTATAGTTATGCAAAACAATTTATATTTATTGTTATCACATGCTTATATATTTTATACAAGTGAAAGATAATTGCATGCATTATGACCGTAACTTAAAAAATGTATCTCGGATATCCAAAGCAGATTTTAAGTTACATACTCGTAATTCAATCGAATTTAAGTTACTAAAAATAGAAAATAAATAGAAATATAGATATATTTAGAATTACAATATGATTGAAATTATAGTTTATACTTTTATGATTCTTTCTAAGCTCCTTTTAGCTAAGCTTAAGCTGCTCGTACTATTCAGCGTAAATTCGTAAGGATTAGTAAGCTGAAGTGGCAAAGGGCCGGCCATATAGCTCGAAGAACCGACAACCGATGGGGAAGAAAGATTCTCGAGTGGCAGCCTCGTACCGGCAGGCGAAGTGTTATGCGTCCCCCCAGTAGATGGAGTGATGTTCCGGTAAGACATGCAGGAAGTCAATGGATGCAGGTGGCTCGGGACCATGCTTTGTGGCATTCCTTGGGGGAGGCCTATGTTCAGCAGTGGACTTGTGAAGGGTTGTAATGATGATGATGAAATTCGTAAAGTTCCCCGGGTCACAGGGCAATATTCGGGTCAGATAAAATTAGTTTACACGTCCAGTAAGCCGAAAACGCGAGAACCAAGATAATGTTGGTATTACTTTTAACGAAGATTAGCAAAATAATAATATTCTTTTATTTCACAATAATTGTTTAGCAATACACAACTATCAATTAAAATTTTAACGAAACAGCTTAAAAATAATAAAAAATAAACGAAAAAGGGATCTATTATTCCACACCGAGGAGGTCTGAAAAAAATCTGGATCGATATTCTCTAGTCGCACCATCGATTTTTATAAACAATCCCATAATTTAGGAGGATCTGATGCACTTGATCACTTTTAGCTAGCTTCCATGTTTGACATCCTGTTATGTCAAACATGAAAGCTAGGTAAAAGCGATCAATAAATGCCTCTTTTACCATTTACGTATACACCGCATTTTTATCACATTTCGAGTTCACTAAAAGAAATTCGTTTACCTGATACCTTGCTAGGTAATTTGCGAACAGACTATAGTCAAGCGTAAGCTTTAGACGGTGATTCCGTATAAAATGTCATTACAGCTACTAAGGATAGCACGTAGTCGTTACTTTTGAAACTTATCGTTTGGTTTAAGTGACAAAAAAAAGAGTTTTCAAATAAAACTCGTGGATAAATTGTTAAAGCAATATTTATTTATTTATTTATTTATAAGGTCACATTAACAGATTAGACACATTAGTAGTATGAACTTTAGAGATAACTTACATAAAATAGATAAGCAATGCGTCGACTCTTATTAAAGATGTGAATATTAATTACCTAAGATCCAATTAAAAAAATTGTGTCTTACCTAGTTTGAGGAGCACCTCCCTCCTTAAACAATATTTTTTAAATTGCGAGACTTACCCGTTTCACTATTAATTTTACTTCATGTCATTTTAGTTATATTAGAATCCGTTTTAATTTTATTGCTCAAATTCAAAGACTTAGCTGTGGAGCACAGTCTTTTAAATGTTTTTGAATATTTTTACATATTCCCTAAATTCGACACTAGGATTAAATGACCTCATCGTAAAATTCATATAACCTTTTGTAAGTAAACACATCAACACGGTATAGGGATATTTTAACAACACATGAATTCCAAAGAGTATGTCAATATTTTATTAAGACATGTATATATCCAAGAAAACTTTATTTAATAATCTACCATTGTTTTGTATAAACATTGACTTTAAATGAGATTTCAGATTTTTATACATAGAAAAAAAATGCAAATGTGAAAACTGTACATCGTGAAAGTTTAATTTGTAAATTAAAAAATAAAGTAAAGTAAAAACCTATTAAGGGTGGCTATTAATGAAGTGTTAATAATCAGTAAAGCACCCATGACATTCATAACGCATCTGCATTTTGCGTTGGGCATACTCAGAATGAGGTTGTTTAGTTTTGGTACATCATTACGACATTTTTCAGCCGTCATAGTGCCCTGTATCCAAACTAGATCCATTCTTTCACCAAAACGAATTCTTGCCCATACCAAAATTAAACCACTTTTGGTATTGGTTCACGTTGTCACGAACCCACCATTTCTACTCCTTGAATCAGGATGAAGACCAAATCGGGATTCATCGGTGAAAAGCCCCAACGACCATTGATGAGGTTCCCAGTTCACATCTAGCCCATTGCAGTCTTCGTCTTCGATTTCCTCTTTTTACAGCTGGAACCCGAAGTTGTCTACGGCATAAAGTTTGGCTTCGTACAGTCTCCTCTTCACACTTTGGTCACTCAAAAGCACCTGGTGTTCAGACTGTAGCTTTTGGACCAATTGCATCGCCGTAACATTTGGTTGCCTTTACGCAGCAATTTGCAAAAACCGGTCTTGTATGGGTGTAGTAATGCGGCTTGGTCCTGTATGTTTATGTGTACGCCATCTTCCCCGTGGCACGACAGCGTGACCACAACCTCCAAATTACATTTTACCTGATGCCTATTGTCACAGTGCCGTCACGTTGAAAAGCACTAGCTTGCAGCATTCCCTTTGCTCTTAACACCTCTTCTCCAGTTAAATGTCAACGTTGCATTGCACTAAAATTCAAATTATCACAATCAACCCAAGTTGAATCAAAAAGATCCTTAAATAGCGATTTTCAACAAAAAAAAAAACAAAAACATGGTGAGTGTCGTGGAACACTCGGTTGGAACGAAGTTCCTTTCGTAGTAAATTATTATTGATAAACGTATTACACTATTCATTAATAAATACAAATAAATGAATTACTAGCGTCTATTAAAATGAAGCGTCATTTAAAATAAAATAATATTTCTTTCATGGCAAGATAAGAAAAAGTGCGAGGGAGATGGATATTATTCCGTCGCGCTTCCTTATAGCCGCCAAAGCCACCTACACTACGTCAGAAGGGGTCGTGACGGAAAAATCTTACACTTTTTGTCGCTTAGCCCTCATCCGCCAAATCCGTACAGTCCGATAAAGAACTTCGTTCCAAAAAAAAATTACTCTGAGTATAAAATTCGCTTCCAAATTTTTACCGCCAAAACATTTTATTTTTTCATTTATTTAATTTGGAATAAATGACGAAGTATTTGATATTAAAAACATTTTAAAGTGGCCAGTACTTTCTTAGTTGGTCAATGTTAATAAAAATATCCCTATAACGTGTTGATGTGTTTAATTTGTACAACCTTTCATAATGTATAATTTACTTTGAAAGAATAGTCCCGCTGGGTTTCTTGCGGTTTCTTCCAAGAACAGAAGTTTTTTCGAACGAAAGTGGTAAAAGTAAAAAATGACTTTCAATAAGAATTACTAGAATAATATTTTAAAAAATGGTTAAGGTATAAGGTTATAAAACGTATAAATAAGTTTCTTTGCACCTTTTATATAATAAAAGCGTACACAATGGTTAAAATCCGCGCTGACTTTTTGTCAACAAATAGAACATTTCTCTGAATTCTAATACACCAGCAACTTACGCCACTACAAATAGGAAAACTACTCAGGACTGGTATTAGGTGGTAATTTGAGCACATAAAACAGAGGGGCTAAGAACTTTGTAATTTGTTTTAATAGTTTTCGGACATACCTATTAGGGTTTCCCGTAACTTGTCAGTTGTAAAATGTTATAAAAGTTAGTAGGAACATTTATAAAAAAACTTGAAATAAATACATCATTGTTTATATATGTAAATGGTTTACCTGTGATAACCTATCTTACTACGTTCATTTCTCAAAATTCATCAATATAGAGAAAAAAAAAATCTGGACCTGTATTTTATATACGTGCTTCTTTTGCCTTGTCATAAGTTTTCAGAATTTAATTAAAAAAACTACAAATAATGTATATTATTATCACACAAGTTTTACTAAGAATTATTTTGCATGTAACTTTAGAAAAGGTATACAAGTACTCTGTAATTTTGTTCTTTATCAGTTTTCTTTATTGTTAGCTCTTACATGGTAGAGACCCGCTGCGGCTATGCTAGCTATACACAGCTATAGCACGAATGGGTCGATCAGAATAGGGCCTTTTTTCTTTTTTTTTTTCTTTCCATTTTTCTTTTTTTTAATTTTTTACACTTTTTTAGATTCTGCGCTTGGGCTCCGTAGACTTCGGACGTGTCGGTCGAGTTCACTCCCGCCACTCCACTCTCTTAGCTCATTCGCAGGATTAACAAGTGTTATACACCGTCTTGCTTTCTTGCTTGGTGCTCTGTTTGGTTACTGCCTTGGTACTCTCACTGTGGTGCGCGAAGCACGCTGTCCCGGGAGGCAGCAGTGTTTGTCTTCTTCTTGACCCCCGTTAACCAACATAGAAGTCTCTATATGTAAAGTAGCTCTCTCCGGCCATCCGCCACTCACCATCGTATCGGCGTATCTACCGCCACTCAAACGCGTAATTGAATCAGACTTTGTAGAATTACTCAATCTAGGCTCCAGTGTTATAATAGCTGGAGATTTCAACAGTAAGCATTCCTCCTGGAATTCGCGTACAAGCAATCCCAATGGTATGGTTTTGTTCGATCTCACGGAGCGACTAAACTTCGATGTTATCGCGCCTGAGACTCCAACTCGCTACCCATTCGCAACCAGTCACCAACCGGACGTCCTTGACGTAGCTATACTCAAAGATGTCCGCTTGTCGATATCATCGATTGAAACAATATTAGAACTCGACTCGGACCATAGACCAGTCCTAATGCAGCTGGGCCAGCCCGCAGGTGAGGTCCTTCAGACCAAAACCATCGTGGACTGGCGTAAGCTCGAGGTCAAACTCGAGTCTACTACCTCCCAGCACTAAGACAAAATCCTCGACAAGATAGACTCTCCAGAGCAGGCCAATGAGGCGATTAGCGCCTTATCGGCCCACTCACCTCTACAGTTAAAGAATGCTCTCGTAGGGTTTGTGTGTCGAGCAATCGACACATGAAGCTTCCGAGTGATATTCGACAGCTAATTAGAGCGAAGAACGCGACCCTAAGACAATATGATCACTATCGTACCATAGACAACAAATTCCAACTGCGCAAACTTCAAGGTGAAATAGCGCATCAAAGAGTTTAGACATGATAAGTGGGATAATCTGCTGACGGACATTGAGCCATCACAAACTGCCTTCTGGCAGTTGACCCGAGCTCTGAAAGTAGAACAATCCTCACCTATGCCGCCACTCTTTAGACCAGGAAACCACGATCTCGCCTTTGACGACTCTGAAAAGGCCGAATGCCTCGGGGACAGTTTAGAGAGCAGTAGTCCCTCTAGCGAACCGATAGATCCCGCTCACATTGCAGAGGTTGAAGCGGAGGTCAAGCGTAAATCTGCACTACCACCAGCGGGCGACCTCTTAGAGCCTGTGACAGTCGACGAAGACACCGAAGCAATAAAAAACTCAAAAAGAAATCAGCACCCGTCCCCGATGGCATTAGCAGCACTCGTGTACTGACCAGCTACATCGCCTTACAGAATACATTCTGAAAGGGTTCAACCTTCCAAGAAGAAGTCGTAAAATCACTTCGACCGATGCCCTCTTCTTCGATGTCGCAAAAGCGTTTGACAAAGTCTGGCACGACGGCTTACTTTTCAAGCTGTATAAACTCAACGTGCCTGATAGGCTCATCCACATCATCAGATCAGCCTTTCTTGCCAATCGCCATTTTCGGTATCGAATGGAGGACACTCGCTCCACAAAACGTCCCCTCAAGGCTGGAGTCCACGAGATCGTCCTTTCCAATACTCTTCACACTCTTTACGTGACATCCCCAAGTAGTGAATACTGCTCTTTTGCCGATGACGTGCAGTACTGCCCATGATAATAAAAAGAATCCTCACCGAGATGCTCCAAACAGCAGTCAACCGCTTGGTTGGTTCCGCTTATGGAGAATCAGAAGTCCCTGAAAAAGTTTGTAGCAATACTTTTAAGTCATCACCTTCTATCAATCGACAATACAAAATCCCAAGAAATCGTTAGATACGATCACCTGTACGGCCATGAATCCTTGCAATCAACAACCAAATACAGGGTCACAATTGACCACGTATGACTTTCATGAAACACATTCGCAATGTCACAATCGTGCCAAAATCGTCTGGTCGCCTCCATCCGCTAGTTAACAGAAAGAGCAAACTGTCCTTAAACACTGGCTCCGCCACAAACATGCGTAAGACCTATCATGTCTTACGCAAGCTTAGTTTTCGCGCACGCGGCCCATAGACACTTATACGACCTCCAAGTCGTCCAAAACAGATTCATTCGCATAGCCAGCGGAGCTCGGTGGTACCAGCGAAACTCCGACTTACACAGAGATTGTCAACTTCCGACGATCTTTGAGTATTTCAAGGAAATGTCTCGGCGCTATTTTGAGAGGGCCGATACACATCCCAACCCGCTAATGGTAAACGCAGCCACATACGCTCCGACTCCGAACGTTACGGAAAGCCTCCGGAGGCCGCGTAACGTCCTAATCGAACCCCCCGTTCCGCTAGATGCCGACGACCAAAATGTCAATGCCAGTCATACATAAACACTACACACTCACCTAGTGCTACAAACATTGTTAGGACAACAACAGATGGGATGCTGCGTGTTCGCAGACGAGCGCGCCGCACACCTCTCCACACCGCACCGTACACCCGCGTCCCTGGGCGGTTATATATATATATAACGCCCGGGGACATAATAAATATATATTCTTGTTTATTCGAACTTCGCTACCAATTTTCTCATTATTAGTTTATTTTTGCTGCACTATCTACCATATATTTATCTCTGCTTAGCCTAATGGTTGACTAGGAGAGAATCCCTTAAGGCATTAAGTCTGCCATGTGTGCGATTTTATTTTTTGTGCATAAAAGATTAAATAAATAAATATTAAAAGCATAAAATATCATAGGCTTCCAAATTATACAAAAAGAGGTTTTATATTTTTATTTTTACGTAATATATATATATACACATATATATATATATATACAGTTTACAATATTTTATGTTACTAAAATCGTATCTAAAATGCGCTAAATATTTTATAGATAAAAGTTATCAGTTATTTACATAGAAGATAAGTAAAGAAAAACAAAAAATAAACAAATAACATAAATTCCGTACACAACAGTTTCATTAAATTAAATTCATTAAGGAAATGTCTAACTTGTTGAATAAAGAAAAAAAAAGCTGTTTTGAAGTAAATATCTATATATATAAATATCTGCGATATTACATTATGAGCTATACGAGAGAATATTACAAAAATTTTACATTCAAATGTCGAATAATTTTTCGTAAGGAAACTCTCATAAAAATTTAACGAGCGGCTGTAGTCATCTATTTCAATTTCAGGTCCTTTGTTGCTAATATAATTTGCAGGTAATTTTTACAAGTAAATTGCGAATAAGCCTTAGATTTTAATTGTTTATCTAGAAACTAAAACACATTAACGCTAAAGTGGTTGCCTAGTGGTCGAAATTCGACAGTAATGCACAAAATGTTTAAGTTCACATATTAAGCAAGCTGTATTTTACTTGCAATTGTGCATTAATATTTAAAACACAGATACATAATATACAAAATATAAAATAAATGCTTTTTTGCCTTGACATACACTCCACAGACTATTAAAAAAGGAACATTTGAAATCACACAAAATCCACAATGTATTCAGTAAATTTGTCAGTAATTATTTCTTGCTATCATTTCTAAATTCTTTGGCGATAATCTCTGCTTTTTGCGACTATTTTATCACATATTATTAAGTGTTTTGTTGACCTTAGATAAATAATATAGACATGTACATACTTGTACCTCTGAGACATTAGCAGTTTGAAAGTCAACAAACGACATAAATTGTCAAGCTAAAACAGTTGGTACAAGCGACAATTATAGTGGTTGATATTGAAATATGAACGTAAATTGCTGTATGTGGTTGTTACACAAGTTATATATAAATTATAGCTTGCACTCATTCTTCATAAAAACTTTAATTATGCTAAATCATGATAAGTGTAACTCCCCGTGCTATATAATATATTTAAAAGGGTATAAGCTTTCCTTCGTATTAATAAAAGATATATACCAATGTATATAATTACAAAATATTATCATCCATATCTTAATATCACAAATTAATAGTTATATACAAGCTACTTAATATATAAAAATCCAATGTCACGATGTTTGTTCACACTAATCTCCGAAATCGCTTAATCTATTTTAGTGAAATTTTTTAAATGTGTGTTGCTTGCTCCAACAAGAGATAGGATAATTATAATTAATTATTATATCTCTCAATATTTTAAAATCAAGGATATTTATAGAACAAAGTTCGTCGGAAGGGCAGAGCAACGTCTACTTAGCCATCTAGTATTGGGTCACTTATATAGAAATTAGCGTTTTGTAGTACTGACCACTTTGATCTGAAATATCTCCTCTTTGGTTAAATTCCAAATTCAAATTTTAAATTCATTTAGCTGGTACATTTGAGTTTTGAAAACAGTCATTCATTTGTTTTTCCTCATTTTTTTTCTTTGGCGTCGCTTATCACCGCGGAAAACATGAAATATCGGTACTCGTATATTTACGAGTACGAGTTCTAATAACACCAGTACTGCAGAAACAAAGCTTGAAGGATTAATGATGTGCGGCGCTGATGTCGCCAAAGCGCAGTACGTTTTGGTTTCAACGTTTTCGTTCTGGAAATTTCGACATTCCAGAACCAACCCCGTGGACGCCGGAGACCAAAGTGGAAAATGAAGAATTAAAGGCTATTGGGAAGCGGATCTATTACAAAGCACTTCAGAGATAGCTGCGAGCTTCGGGATAAGTGATAAAACTGTATTAATCCACTTGAAGCAAATCAGGAAAGTAAAAAACTTGAACGATGGGTACCTCATGAATTGAGTAGATCGAACTTGCAGGCGTCGACTGCTGTGTTGCTTTTCAACCGACACAATAATGAAGGTTTTAAATCGATCATTACTTGTGATGAAATGTGCATACTGTACGATAATCAGGCGCTCGTCGCAATGGCTGAACCCTGGAGACCCAGCCAAATTTTGCCCTAAACGAAATTGACTCAGAAAAAGTTACTTGTGAGTGTTTGGTGACTAGCGCCGGTGTAGATCACTACAGCTTTCTAAAATCTGACCAAACGATTACGGTGAGCCACTATAGTCAGCAACTGCAAACGCATGAAGGAAGAGCTGCTAAACAGCCGAGATTGGTCAATCGCTCTAGGCCACTGCTTCACGACAACGCAAGACCACACACTGCACAACAAACAACCACTAAGTTAGATGAGCTACAATTGGAATGTCTGCGACATCTACCGTACTCCCCGGATTTTGCTCTAACCGTTTACTTGCTTTAACCGCTTTTTCGGAATTTAAACAACTTCTTACAAGGAAAAAAATTCTACTCTGATGCGGCAGTCCAAACCGCCTTCAAAGAGTTTATTGATTCTCGCCCCCATGTTTTTTTTAGTAAAGGAATCAATGAACCACCTATGAGATGGCAAAAATGCATAAATAACAACGGTGCATACTTTGATTAATTAAATATATTTTACAAAAAAAAATGACTTTATATTCCTCCCGTACAAAACGCCAATTTCATATGTAAGGACCTAATATATATTTAAAAATTAAAAATGTGCCGGACGGGCGAAACTCGGGAGTAATTGTTATCGAAAGTACTCCGCGAGTCGCTCAAGTCCTACACTATAGGTTCCGGAGGATATTTCTACTGCCGTCTTTGTGGGTGCAGCGAAACGAAATAGAATGCAAATGGCAAGGCAGTGGCCAGCGTTTCGACTGCTCAACTGTTCGGCGGAAATCTTCTGACTATTGGTTATTGACCACGATTGTTGAATACAATTTCTTCAGTTGTTCAGTTTCTTCAACTTACTACTACTAGTGCTATCTGCCTTAGTTTTCATTGTTTATCTAGCTTCTATTATCAGCTACTACATTGTGCAACTAACTATTACTATCACTTGTGTAGCTGCTATTATCAGCTACTATGTTGCTAGCTACTATTCACTATGTTCTATATTCAGCTACTTCTTGGTTCTGCTACTAGTCCTTCAGCTACTACAGTTGACTATAAGGTAGACTCAAGCGTTACCTAAAAGTGAGCCATGTGCTTCGTTTTGCCTCTTTATTGCATAACATTTTCTCTATACAATTGTCTTAAATTACAATTTATTCTATACACGATTACTTCCTATACTAATGTACTATACATTATTAAATCGGTAATTCGGTTGTATATTAGCAGACTATAAAGGTTTCTTAATATATTAACAATGTAAAAGTTATTAACCAAAATATCCCAAATTTTCACAATATTTGGGTACATTAATTCTTTAATTTTACTATAAATAGGAAATAAGTTTTATCACGCCAAATATTCTGTTATTTCTCTAATCTATAAACCTTAATCTAATTCAATACCATGTTTACAATTCTTCTAGAGCATAAAAATTATTTCCATCATTTTCGGGACTAAGTATTACGCAGTTAATTAATAATTTCTAGAATGTTACGCTCTGATTGGTCGACTCTTTGTTTGTAGAAATAAGAGTTATTTTCTTATCTATTTAAACGATAATATACTAAATAGTTTGTAAAAATGTTGTAAAATATTATTACACTTTTCATAGGTTATCACAAATACTTTTTAATATTATTTTTCAATCACTTTGTTTCCAAACACTTTTCACCGTCGCGAACAAAAAAGATTAAGAAAATATGTGTAAAAATAGCATCAATTATATTATGATGATAATGATGTCCACCTGATCAATTCCCATCTTTAGGAATAACTTCTGGTAAAAAGATAAAATAAATAAAGAACATGATCTCACAAATACTCGTGGCAAACGTGCGATTTATACGTGATTTATACGATGTAGCTGCATAGTTGTTGCAGCACGAATGGATTGACTCGGCATGAATAATTCTTTAAAAAATTTACGGTAAACCGCATTTTGAGGAGTTTTTTATGAGCACTAGTGGATCGTGGTCACTTGGGGCTCCCAACATGCTTCCATTTAAAAAATGGCTTAGGTAAAAGCCTCATCATCACAGCCCTTCACAAGTCCACTGCTGAACATAGGCCTCCCCCACGGAATGCCACAAAGCACGGTCCCGAGCCACCTGCATACATCGACTTCCTGCATGTCTTACCAGGTCGTCACTCCATCTAGTGGGGACGCCCTCACAAATCGCCTGCAGTGAGGCTGCCTCAGAACCTTTCCCCCAAAGGTTGTCGGTTTTCGAGCTAATGGCCGGTCCATTGCCACTTCACTATCCTTTGGGCTATGTCGGTTACTCTGGTTCTACTGCGGATATCCTCATTTCTAAGTTTATCACGCAGACCCCGAGCATAGCCTCTCCATCACTGCTGAGCAGAGCTTCCTCATACGGCCAGCAGTAAAGGACCACGTCTCAGTTCCATATGTCATCACTGGCACACTGGTTGTACAATTTAGTTTTGAGGTTTGAGGCATGCCTGACGAGGAAGATGGGTCGTAATCTCCCAACCGCCCAGCCGAGTTGAATCCGTCGATTGACCTCTCGGGCGAAGTTGGACTTATCTGAGTCGGACTATTTGTCCCAGGTAAACATATTCGTCAACAACTTCAGCTTAGTGCTCCCAACAACTACCGGCATAGGTGTGACATGGACATTAAACATTTTTTGTTTTGTCCATGTTCATCTTGAGATCTATCCGTTGGGAGACACTATTGAGGATAATTGACATAGTGCTGGGTCCTCCAGCGATTCTGCCATAAGGACTATATCGTCGGCAAATCGAAGGTGAGTGATGTACTCGCCATTGATGTTAATATCCTTTCCAGTCCAGAAGCTTGAAAACGTCCTCCAATGCAGCGGTGAAGAGTTTCAGGGATATTACGTCACCCTTCTTACACCTCTCTGCAGTTGGATAGGTTTCGTACTCCTGTTCTGTACTCGGATAGCCATCGTAGCCCTACTGTACAAGCAACTTCAGCACTTCGATATACCGACAGTCAACTTGGCACCGCTGAAGGACAGCACCGCCAAATTTCAACGGAATCAAAGGCTTTCTCGTAGTCACATACGCCAGACATAGTGGCAAATTGTACTCCTCGGACTTCTGTACAATTTGCCGAAGGTATATATGTGGTCTATGGTGCTAAAGCCTTTTCAGGTAACTTGTTCGGGAGGCTGGAAGTCGTCGAGTCTGCGTGCGAGACGATTCGTAATGACTCTCGAAAACAGCACGTAGACGTGGCTCAGAAGAAATCGGTCTGTAGTTCTTCAAAGAGCGTTGTCGCCTTTCGAAGAACAAGACCACACACTTCTGCTCCACGCCTCCGGTGTAGTGCCACCATGGAGGACGGAATTAAAGGCTTCTGAAGGACTACAAGTACCGGTTTTCACCCGCTGAAGCTCCGCTGTAATCCATCCTCGATTGAGGCCTTGCCGTTTTAAGATGCTGGAGAGCCATTCTAATCTCGCTCAGAATGACGTCCGGATATCATCGGAATAGTGTCGGATAAGACTTGCTCTTGGATCATTACTCACACACGTGTGGCTCCAACGATGATGTGTACAGCTGCCCATAGAACCTCTCAATCTCACTCAAAATCTCGGGTGTCCTGGAAACGACGTTGCCACACTCGGTCTTCGCTTCGACAGTTGGCTCTTTCTGGCAGACAGATCTCTAGCAAGAACTTTGGAGCCCTGGTTCCGCTCGATCGCTTCTTCAATACAGTAGTATTAAAGTTGCGTAAGTCCTGTCGCATGCATTTGAGATCTATCAAATCTACTGAAGATTGCAGCTTCATCTCCCGTCTAACAGCCATGAGATTAAGGTGTGATCGGAAGTTTTGTGTTCTTCTGCGGCGGGCCTTACAAAACTTGCTCCGACCGCATGGACAGTTTCCACGGCTTGTCATTCATATCGTCCACTGCATTGCAATCTTCTAGGCACAAAACGGTTTTGTAACTCGAGCTGAAAGGTTTCGGGACTTTGGATTAGAGCACGAGAGGACGGATCGTTGACTTTATTAGACGACACCTCTCCAACAACGTTTGGGTTCAGTGTGCCTCTAACCATTCGGTGATCGCTACCAGTTTCACCCTCGCGATCACTGAGACATCACTGAACAGTTGGCGTCTAGTCTCGTCATAATGAAGTCAATCTCATTTTTGTCGAACCGTCGGGGCTCGACCAGGTCCACTTCCTGTGGGGCCGCTTCTGTTCATAAAAGTCCCTCTTTCTCCATGAAGTCGGCCAGCTGCTATTATGGGTTCCGTTGCCCCAATCCGAATTTCCCTACTTTCAGCTCACCGTTCTCTCTAGTGCCTAGCTTTGCGTTGAAGTCTCCCATTAACACCGTATAGTGGGTTTTGAAGGAATTCATGGCTCTAAAAATATCCTCATACATTTCTTCCACCTCCTCATCAGGTAAAAGCCTCAGAAACCAATAAATAACCTCATAGGCCTAAAATGTAATAAGTTTGTCGACTATCGTCGCCAACGCCAATGAAATTGTCAACCGCAAGTTCAAATTCTAATTTACAAATTGCTTGGCGGAATCCACCACGGCACCATCCAAACAAGACATGGAAATCTACATGTATGGAACCTGGAACGCATTTAAATATTCACAAAATTTAAATAAACAGTAAACCTAAACATGCTGGTTCCAATAAAACTGTTAATTGCAATTTTATAAGCTAATTTACTACTTGCTCGGAGGCAGACGAAACGTCAAGGGAATAAAAATATTTAAAAAACATGTGAAGTCCGACAAAATACACTGAAGCGTTGCGTTGCTCCATAACCCTTTCAGAAATAAGAGGAGGTATGTGTCTAGGAGTGCGACGTATTTTTGCCTTACTTCCACCTTTTCATAATTTGTTTTAAATCATTGTTGGATAACTAAAAGTAATTGCCCAATATAGTGAGTATTGGGCAATTACTTTTCCTGGGAAATTAAATTAATATTCACTAGAATGAGATTTTGTTAGTTGGTTCTGTATTTTCGAAAGAATATATCACCATTTGTCAGCTGCCAGAACCTCATCCCTTACCATGTGCGAGTTAGGGAGTCGCTTGATACATTCTCAATTACACTCCTATCTAATATTTTCAACAATAGAACCACTGTTGGCAACACCTATATCTACGGGAATAAGTTGCTGTTTATAATATACGTTGAGTTGTATTTTACGGGTATTTTCTATCCTATAAATAATTGTTCCTGGTCTAGATGCTTTCCCCATATTTAGTCTTAATTGCATTACCTATTACAAAAAAATACAAAGGGCGAACAGGCATTCTGTGCCAGTCAACCCGTCGTGACAATTTTAAGTAGGTTTAGCAAAATAAAGAAAAAAAAGAAAAATTATATTTGATTACAATTACACAAAATAATGTTAATATTTTACTACATATTATATACATTTTATATGAAAGACATCTTTAGACCAATTAATCGTATGATTACACTGAACATTTTTGTTTTGTACGCCCCCCTCTTTTTTAACTATTATTTGCATCAGTTCTCTACACAAAAGTTGTCTGGAAGATATCACTTTCAGAGTAATAAGACCGCCTGTTGTAAATATTATATTTAAGATTTAACTGTACTCGTTATTATGTATTTTGGTGTACAATAAATAATAAATAAATAAACATTCTTTTTTATAGAATAAGGGTGACAAACGAGCACACAGGCCACCCGATGGTAATTGGATACTATGGCCCATAGACATCTACATTTATCCTCGTTTAAGAATCAATATGCGTTGTCACTCCTGACGACTAAGATGGAATGCTTTATTTCCAGCAAAAGGCTTTCCGGTTCTCTACACTCACCATACGAAACACAGCAGCATTAAGCTGCTACTTTACGCTAGTATTTTGTACAAGAGAAGCCAACTATGAGAAACCAATGTCCTTCTTAATCGAATAAAATCCTCTTTTAATCAAAGTATAGAAAACTTTAATATACTTTGGAGCAATTCATTTATTGATTCACAACGTATATATAAATAACTTACCAAAAATGTAGATACAGTTACATTTTTAAAATTCAAATTCTCTCAACTCTACATAAAGTTCCCAACTTTAAGGAAGAGCTTATTTTGAAACACTATAAATCGTATTAGTTTAAAACTTCTCCCGTGTTTTGCTTGTTTTCATAAATATGAATATAGTTAGTGGGCACATAATGTTTTCTCTTTATTTCTTCAGATCATTTAAATTAAATTAAATTGTTTTTGTTTTTTTACGTGGTAGAGCCATGCTGCAGCTATATTAATAGTATAGTTGTAGCACGAATGGGTCGGCTCGACCGGGGAAGGACCACACTCTCACAGAATACCAACGTAAAATAGCGTAATGCTGCTGTGTTTCGTATGGAGTGTAGAACCGGAGACCCTTTTTACTGGAAAAGGCATTCTATCTTAGTCCTCACGGCTGACAACGCATCTGCATTTAAATTCGCTAACGAAGATAGATGTAGATGTCTATGGGCAACAGCAACCACTTACCATCAGGTGGACTGTGTGCTCGTTCGTCACTCTTATTCTATAAAAAAAAAAAAAATAGAAATCCTTCACATTATCGTTTTCGTTTATACCACAGGAGTATTTAAGTACGCCTTTTCATAGTCATGACAATGCGAGCTAAGCGAGTCATTTAACAATTTAATTTATATTATATTTTTATATAATAAAGCGTATATATTTTTATTTTTTATAAATTTGAAGTGAAAACAAACTTACACTTCACCTGCTGGTAAGTGGCATTGCTAGGCAGAAAAGGAGTTCTGCCAAGTAATAAAATACTATATAGTAGTAAATTATTTCAACCAAAATATGTTCTACGCTTTATTACGAACAAATAATTTTCTACATAATTCACTACGTATAATATCTCAGAAAGAGTTCATAGATAACCATTTTATTTTCTGAAAACGGCGTTTAAAGAAGCACTTCTTATTACAAGTGCTTATGTTCATTTGTCATCCGCTTGGTGATAAAAACGACCATCAATTTATGCGATACAATGGACCGGATAGCAAATAAAAGACCGTTTTCTTTGAAAATAAGAGAACAACAAAAACAAAGCGTTGTTTCTGCATAACGTTTCAAAAAGAATAAGAAGTTGGAAGAAGTTAAGGTTTTATATATTTCAGAATATAATAATGATTTGTCATCATTATCAGTTAAAGGACCATCCACATGGACTTAAATGTCTTAAATGTGACAAACGAACTCATAGTCCACCTGATGGTGAGTGGCTACTGCTGCGGAACATGCTCAACTGCAGCCAGCTTCACAAAGGAAGTCAACTCTGAGGGCTATGCTGGAATGCCTCATTGCCTGTAATTGTACTGGCTCTCTGTATCCTTCAAACCGAAACATAGTAGACCAGGCACTACTCTTTGGCGCTAGAAATAAGTAATAGTGGTTCGTGCCCAGATTTATTCCTACGTGATAAAAGAGTTCTACGGCCTAGATTTTATTTATTTTTAAACGTTACCTCCACACTAGGATTGTCTCCTGTATCTTGGAGGTAAATTGCTAAAATAATTGTACCTAAAAAGACAAACATCCAAGCCCGGAAAAATCATTTGAGCATTTATTATGCATTTGTACAAATACTTGTTCCGTGTGGAATTCGAACCCGCGGCCTTCAGCGCTGCAACTAAATGTTAAGCCGCTGCGCCAAAGAGCTGTGAAAATAAAACAAAGTTACAATCAATATACGTCCCACTGCTGACATCTATTTTCGAGATGTTGGCGCTGTTAACCTATGCGGCTCTTACAGCTTCATCTGACACAGGAGCAGCCTTTCAGGCCTTTCAGGCTTTAGCGGGTTTGAATGGGTTTCGGCGCTATCAAAATAGCGCTGAGACATCTTGAAGTATTCGGAGATAGAGGGAAGTTGACAATCATTATGTAAATCTGAATTCCGTTGATACCACCGTGGTCCGGTGGTTTTACGGATGAAAAAGTTTTGGACTTTCTGTAGTTCGTTTAGGTGGAACCAATACGTGTGGGCGAAGGCTACACTTGCGTAAGACATGATAGGTCTAACGCAGCTTTTGTACAGGTGGAGTTTGTGTCTTAGAGACATTTTACTGTTCCTGTTAACCAGAGGGTGAGACGGCGGCTCATTGGCTCTCATACTACACTTATGTGATTCGCGAAACTCATGCGGACGTCGAACGTGACGCCCAGATATTTGAGCGAATCTTCCCAAGGGATGGGGCGGCCGTAAAAAGAAATTACTTTTATTCTGGTTTTGGTCAACAATTCTTTGGGTGTGGCTTTGGATTCCGTTGAAAGTATATTGCTTTACTTTTTTCGGAATTCACTTCAATTATCCATTGGTGGAACCATTCGCCTAAGCGATTGGTAGGTTTTTGAAGTTTTAAAGTGAAACTATTCCCATTATAATCTGATACAAAGAGTGCCGTATCGTCGGAGAGAGCTGCGCTTACCACTGGATCTTTAGGGATATCACTCGTGAAGAGTGTAAAGAGGAGTGGAGACAGGACGGAGCCTTGTAGGATCCCGGCCTTCAGAAAAAGTTTAGAAGAACGGGTTCCATCCACTCGATAGCGAAAAGAGCGATTTGTAAGGAAGGCTCAGATGATGTGTACGAGCCTGTCGGGCACGTTTAGTTTATACATCTTGTAGAGCAAGCTGTCATGCCAGACCTTATCAAATGCCTTTGCGACATCTAAGAAGGGTGTTGGAAATTTTGTGATAGTTAAAGCCAGACGAATATATTCTATTAGGCGGTGAATTGGTTAGTGCACGGTGTTCGGCTCTAAATCAAAGCGCTAATCGCCTGGCTTCCTCCAGCAATCTTGTCCAGTATGGTCTAAATGCTGGGAGTTCGTAGATCGAGTTTGACCTCGAGTTTACGCCAGTCGAAAATGGTTTTTCGGACTCCTCACCCGACCGGCCCAGTTATAATACAACCGGTCTGTGGTCCGAGCATAATTCGATGAAAGTTTAGATCGAGTTTATAGTAAGCCAGATATCTTTTAGTAATGCTACATCAAGGACGTCCGGATAATGTTGTGAAATTAAGTTGCTGGCCCAAACTGGCGACGGAAACAGCGTCACAGGTGCGAAGTTCTGGAACTGCGGTCGTGCGGTACTCACGTCTGACTGTATACTCTGTGGGATGTTGCAGGCTGATGATGGCCAGCCTATAAAATTACTAAACATAGGCCTCCCAAGATTTTTATAGGTAGGTTTTGCCATAATGTCAAATTGGCTGATGGATGACAATATAGTTGATGTGGCTCATAAACATCTACATCTATCCTCGATTAAGATTCAAAATACAGATACGTTGACACCTGAGGATGAAGACGGAATGGCCCGTTTCCAGTATAATGGCTCCGTGACGGCTCCGTGACGCAGTGGCTTAGCAATGAGTTGCAGCGTTGGGGGCCGCGGTTTTGAATCCCGCACGGAACAAGTATTTGTATGGCCTGCAAATAATTATTCCGGGTCTGGATGTTTGTTCTTGTGCAATTTATGCTTGTATACTGCCTCCACGATACAGGAGAAAATTTTAGTGTGGGCATAACGTTTTAAAAAAAAATGGGTCTCCGGTTCTCTACACTCATCCTACGAAACACAGCAGCATTGAGCTGCTATTTTACGCTGGTATTCTAAGAAAGCGGTCCTCCCGATCGAGAACTACATCCATCGTTGTAACATTCGTGCTGCAACCATAATATAGCTGTAACATGGCTCTATCACGTTAAATATAATGATTTATTGAAGAAATCAAAATACAATTTTATACAAAATATTATGTCATAATATAAAAATGTGCAGGTTGTTTTAAGAGCTTTAGGCGGAACGAAAATGATATTCCCTAGTTTAAATTACATTCCACAGGCATCTCTTTCAGAGGTTATTTCAGTAAAAAGGATTCTCTTCCGAGGATTTACTTAAGCCGCAGATAGAGGCATTTTATCTTAACAGGTTCTGATGAACCTGTGCTGACGCAGTAGTGTCGGAATATATTTTTTTTCCAAAAAAATATCTGCGTTAAATTAGAAATTAAATGTATAAATAAAAAGTATTCGTCTACGCGACGAATACTGCGGCGTGGCGACGTAAGATAATTTACCACCTCATATCATCCCGGGGGATGGGCAGAATCATCTTCCTGATAAAAACTCAATATAATAAAAAAAACTGCAGTTGTTAACAAGGAGGGTTCTTCAAGCAATAGATATTGTCTCATGGGATGAGAATATATGTATCTATTGGCCTATATTCAGCAGGGCCTTTGATAGACTATAAATTAATGTGTGAGTTCATGTCAAGAGAAATTCACACTTTCGTGACAAGTAGCTTTTAAATGAAAACAAACAATTTTTGCAATTGCGGCATTAAACTTGAGCTTCTTCCATGAAACTATTTGTACGGATTGCATTGATTTTTATATTCTCGATTTTTATATTTATTCAAAACCCTAATCTAACTAAATGGTTTTGAAAATAAAAAAAAAAGTATGTCAGAAAAATTAAAACATATTTGAAAATGTATGAATAGATTATCTAAATAAAGTTAATAGCGCAACTTATCGTAGAGATGTTGATCAAAACTTAAGATGAACTTAAAAGAAGCGCAACAATACCTTCTTAATGCTAGAGGTATAAAACCTTTGAAACACGGAGCTACTGAATTTAACGGCTTTTAAGAGATAAACGTTCATATTTTAAGGAATAAAAAATTATGTATTGTATAAATTGCATTATTAATAAACATGTCGCATAAAAAGAAACGCAGAGAAACTTATTTTAAAAAGTTTATTTAATTGCATTAATTGAATGGTAGAATCAACCCTGGGTATGGAGTCCTGGGTACGGTGCAGTTCGTCCTTTGTTATCTTTGTATGTTTTTATAATGTTTGCAAAATTTAATAGAATAAATAAAAACCGACTTTAAGCAACTAAGAAGAAAAAAAATCCACATAATAGACTTTGAATTTGGTGCTAAGACATATTATAACGAAATATTAAAGCCCCCGCTTCAGGAGCCATTTAATGGAAATTACTTTATTCTTTTTGTTCATTGAAGTAGTCTAGTTACATTAAAACTTCACCTCTATTTTCAACCTCTGAGGTGGATTTTTTTTTCAAATTAAAATGTTTTCACTTTTTAACTTGATGTATTTAAAATAGGACTAACTTTTAAATATTGTCTTTGTAATGAAATTATGCCTATTAAATAAAAACAATCATTCAAATCGGATTTTTGCGTAGCATACGCACAAAAAAGTAGAATTGTGAAATTCCTCCTTTTTTAAATCGGGTAAAAAAGAAGAGCGCTGAGCTAAAATAAAATAAAATCAAATATATCTTTTGAGATAATATAAAGGTTAAATGAGAAATATTTTTTGAAATCAACAGCCGGAAAATGAAATGTAAACATTTTATACAGAAAATTTTGACACGAAATAGGTCTCAGTCTTCCACTTCCATTTAAGAATTTAAGACTTTAAATAAAAGTAATCTTCATATAAAATAAAAATAGCTTTAAATTTAATGATGCTAGCGATGGTATTAAATATCACAAATATTTTAGTTAAGAGCCTCTTATAGTTGTGTGTAAACGTTACCTTGCGTAACTATCGTGTGATTAATAAAGGTGGTGGTGCGACGCATTGTAGTCTAAATCAAAGGTGTATGAACTTATGCTACACACTTGTCATGAACTTAAATCTCAAAATACTTTTACGTGGTGAGGCCATGTTGGCTATATTAATAGTATAGTTGTAGCACGAATAAGTCGGCTCGACCGGGAAGGACCACGCTCTCACGAATACCAGCGTAAAATAGCAGCAACAATGCTGCTGTGTTTCGTATGGTGAGTGTGAAAGGTGGAGACTCTTTTACTGGAAAAGGGCATTCTATCTTAGTCCTCACGGCTGACAACGCGTCTGCATTTAAATTCGCAAACGAAGATAGATGTGATGTCTATAATGTCTGTAACCACTTACCATCAGGTGGACTGTGTGCTCGTTTGTCACCCTTATTCTAAAAAAAAACTCAAAATTTAAAAATAACAAAATAATAAAAACAATTTGAATTAATCGATAACTTAAGCTCAAGTATAATAATAGATAGTGTTATAAATATAATTCTGATGATATCCGCATTAGTCACTATTTATTAGATTTCTTAATGTAGTACCTTCATAGTATTGAGTCTTCTCCTCTGTTTATACATATCAAGAGGGTTTATAGATAAGGACTGAATATCACGATATTAATTGTATCGAGATTTTACTACTGCGTGTTGCTTTTGATGTGTGTTATTAATATTAGTTAGTGGTGTAGGTTTTGGTGTTTTTACTAAGAGTAAAATGAAGTTAGTTTTATCTTTAAATATTTTAATTGCCCGTCATGCAGGTTTCCGCGCGACGCTTTACTTTATCCCGAGCCACGTGATAAAACAACCAATAAAATTTCAATTACCAATTATTTTATTTCTACTGATGAGGATCAAACCCGGCTTGTTTGCGCACGGTGAAATGAAGCAAAATAATAGGGTACGTTAAAATATATACAATATTAAATAACATAATAAAAACTAAAACTAAAACTTAAATTATCATACAGTGCTTCTCCCGTGGTATCGTGCCAAGAACGCCGGCTGCGGTTTCTCGTTGAATGGCTATACTTAGCCTTTGAGCAAAAAAACAACAGCCCTCTTTTTTCAGCAGCGCAGAGCAGTCGCTGATACAGTTCCTTTAGGAACATCACCACGATGGGTCCCAAATACCGATAGTCTCTACAGCAAACGGCACAAATATGTAGTCATCTCAGAGACTCATATTTGCACCGCCACCAGCTACTTATAATGCCGCGGCTCTAAACGAGGTACATAGTATTAGAGTAATATTATATTGCGCCTTATCTCTCCCCGGTCGTGTCGGATTGCCGTCCCATCAGGCTGTGAAAGTGAGGGAATAGAAAGTGCACCTGAGCTTGCGCTTACATTCGAGCACTATAATCCAGTCCTGCGCAGATGGCTAGTCTCCGATGAGATTGGCCGCCGTGATCGAAATTCGATCTGGAGGACATTGCTGCAAATTTATTTTGAGCCGTCTTCATAAAAAGGTAGACATCACAATTCGAGTGTGTTTTTTTTGTATGTATGTTACGCGATATCTTCTTCTATTGTGAACCTATTTTGATGATTCTTTTTTTATTAAATGGGTTATACTTCAGTGGTGGTTCCTTATAAGTTTGGAGACAAAATTCCACCCATAAGTGTGGCAAAATAGGGAATGAATTTTTAATTTAACTATTTAGACGTGATATTGCGATATTCCTAAATCTATTTATAGTTATTTACTTTAAAAATGTCAGCCGACTCAAATAATTAAAAGAATAAAATATTTCACATTCTGAAGTCGGTACTAAGACATAATGTATAGAAAAATTAAAGCCCAGACTTTTTCCAATTGTATTAAGTTAATCATTCAACTCGTAATTTTTGTCATGCTTACTGAAGCTAAAGACTGAAAACTTAAGTCAAAAACAGTAAAACTATTGTGGCAGCGCTTTCGTCGCGCCACAAGCTACTCATCGAAACCTAAATCGCGCTATCAGTTCCGAATTAAGTATATATCAATAGCTCGAACTACCACTCGGGCGTTGGCCGCCTCCAGGTAGAACACCTTGCCCGGCGGGAATCTCCCCTTTCCTTCCACCCACCAGTGGTGACTAACCGACGTGATATGAACACGCAACCAACAGCCTTCGGAAAAACTACCTTCAAATCTTCATCATCGTCTCATTTATTGAATCGCTCCCGAGCAGATATGTCTGCAGTCTTCACATCCTGCAAAAGCCATCTAGCTTTACAAAGGTTCATCGCAGCACTGGAATAATGCTTCCTGTTCCTTCAAGCTACTCTCTGCGCTATGTTCAGCAGCTCTGAGCCTTACTGTTCGCCTCTGCTTCACAGCACTCTCTGGATTACTTGCCTTCTTCTCGACTCACCGCAGACGACAAGGCAATTCCTAGCACTTGCACATTCGTCGACATCTGGGCTGCTATCGACCTCCGGTCGAGCAGGGGGTGATGTGGCAGCGCTCGTCGCGCCACAAGCTAAAATACATCGAAACCTAAATCGCGCTATCAAAGTTCCGAATTAAAAACAGTATATATACAATAGCTCGAACTACCACTCGGACGTTGGCCTACTCAGGCAGAACACCTTGCCCGGCGGGAGATCTCCTTTTCCTTCCACCCGCACTATATTAAAACTTTTAATAAAATATTTTCACAGTACGATTTTGAAATTAATTTCCGACAGAAATATTTATGAAGAAGATTTGGTTCGCTAACATAATCCCAACAACAAAGTTTTAACCTTATTCTTTGCCCTGGTTTTATTATTTGAATATATTTTCGTATGTCGCAAAAAGAAGGCCAATATTTTTCTTCAATTACCCAAATCCATTGTTGGTATGTATTTTATTCATAAATTAATAAAAAGTAAATTTCAAGTGATATAAATAATACATTTTTTTTAATCATTAAAATAATTTCGTTTTATAAACTAAGGATCACAAGTCTTCAGTTTAATGTCTTTAGTGTAATTTCAATAATACTCTATTGACTTACAATAATTTATTGAGTTGACGCTCAAAATAGTTCTATCAATTTGATGTCTATTATCTTGTGATAATGATTGGCAAAATATTTTTGTTACAGATTTCAACCTGTTATATTTTAGGCAAATTCCTTAATTTTTTACCATAGATACTGATAAAGGTAAGCTAGATCTTACAGCCTCGTTATATATTCAAACTCATTTGGAAACATCTCATATTCAGCACACTCTCTTAATTAAGTACCTACACATAGAACGTGTACGGTAACTCTCCAAGACCCGAATTTACAACAATTTATCTGTGATTTAGTTATTACTTAATAAAGAACGAACCTTTATTTTAATTTTAATCATGCGTTATTCATTTAAGCTCTTTTATGAGTTATTAAAAAAAACTTAAAATATTTAATACATTTACCATGCGTTATATATACTTGTTTATGTTATACCGTGTAGTGGCGGTGTAATAATATGCACTACCCTGTGTCTCGTATAATTAAAAAGCAATAACCCCGTAAGTGTTGTAAGAGGCGACAGACTAAACAAATCAGGAGATGGGCAGCAGCGTCTTCCTAATTACGACTAAAAATAAAAATGCCAACCCGCAAGCCGGGCGTGGAAACTATGGCAAATATACCCCCCTATTAGGCAATCTATGGGGGAGGCCTACGTGCAGCTGTGGACTTTAATGGGCTGTAACGGTAACGGTATGTTATAATTAATTTATTAGTACCTGGAAAAAAGTGTATTAGTAATATTAATTTAGTTATCCTACACAGAATAGGTGTTCCTGGTATAAACTCTTATATAGTAAGATAAATCCAAGTCATAAACCACAGTCTACTTCACCTGAGGATATGCAGAAGAAACAGCGTTGGTGATAGCACGCAGCCTTGAGGAACACCAGCGTTAATGGGCTTGTAATCGAAGCATGTACCGTCTACTACAACTTTGATGCTCGATCAGCAAAAACTGGTGATCTAATTGCATTTCTCAGGATGCCCATAGGAAGGAAGTTTTGTAAGAAGCGCTTTGTGCCAAACCCGATCGAAGGCCTTCGCTATGTCCAAACTAACGGCCAACGCCTCCCCCTTGGACTCTACTGCCTCCACCCATTTATGAGTTAGGTAACCTAGAAGATCACCAGCCGAGCGACCGCGACGGAAACCGTACTGGCGGTCACTAATCAGCTGGTGATCCTCAAGGTACCGCATGAGCTCGCTGTTTATAATGGACTCCATTATTTTAGAGAACAAGGAGGTGATGGTGATAGGCCTATAGTTGGACGGATCAGAGCGGTTACCTTTTTTAGGAATCGGCTGTACGAAAGCTGTCTTCCATGATTTCGGACTACGCCTAGGGGTAGGAGTACCAGAAAGACGAGTTAAAACCGGTGTCAACTCCCGACACGTCTTCAGCACAATAGGAGGGACGCCACACTGGATCGAAAATCGCATTTCGAGACATAGAGCTTTTAACTTTTAAGTGTCGTTTTCAAGCTTGAAATGGCTTCTGTTTAGTATTACTATGGTTAAAAATGTCACGAAGTAATTTGGCTAAAATTTGAGACTTATGATTTTTTACGAAAAGATGAAATAAATGTATGGAGCAGAAACGAAAAATCAGTATAACCCTGGGATCGCAAAATTGCGCGTTATATCCTTACAAGTGGTTATAGTTCTAATTATTTATAATTTTTTGACATACTTCATATTACGGGAAATACTGCACTTTTTTTTAAAAAAATCGTCAAAAATAAAAAAATTATTTTCTTATTTTTCGAACTTGATAACTGATACGGTTCTTTTGTTTAAATCTTTTATTTATTTATTTTGGCAACAAAGCCGTATACAAAAGAAAATAAAATACAAACAACTTATCTGTTAGAAATTGACCTACAGTGCCGAAAAGTTAAACACAATTTAAAAGAAAGTTACATGGTAACGCTACATAGTGACTATTTACATAACAAAAGTACAAAATATATAGGTATATAAGAATATCAATAAAAAATGCAACTCACTTGCAAACCTTACTTAGATTAGTTTTTAATGTCTCTGTTTTATGGTATTGAGTGATGTGTTAAAAAGGTCGATATTAGTAAATTGCTTATTATATATGTCAGTGGAACGGTATAAGAATGAATTACGAGTACATTTTTTATGTAACCGCGGAGGAACAAAAAGTGGCATTTTACGTGAGGATCGCACTGGAAGACGAGCACGAGCAATAAATGATACCTTTGAGAGAAGTAGAGAAAAGTCAGTAAAATATTCAAAATTTTATATAGATAGATTATATCAAACAATTTGCGTCTACTGCAAAGGGATAACAATTTATACCTAAGCAAAGATTCATCATATGATTCGTTAGTAATGTTATTACGATAGTTAAGTGACCTTAGGAATATCTTTTGTACTCTTTCAATTCTATTCTTATGATAACAGGGACTCCATACAATACTACAAAAATCTAAGATTGACCGATTTTTGTAGTATTAGAAAAGTATAGAGTTTTTAGCGTTATTGTTTTATTAAAGGGTTTGCTAATCCTAAGAATAAATCACAATTTAAATAAAACTAGTTTTACGGATTTTATCGCGTATATTAACTTATTTTATATTCCCGACGTTTCAGTACTTTACAGCACCCATGGTCACGGGGGGACTGAGGTATTGACGTCCCAATGTCATAGTTAACCACGGTTACCTCCAGATTAAAATTATTAATTTTGTTCCGATCTACGCAGTATGAACTTACAGTATCTTGAAGTCTTGCAGTTGTATGTTTGGGTTGGGTTAATTTTATTAATTATAGGATCCCAAGCAGACGGTAACACCAGCCATCTTCTCTATTGAAATTAGGATGTTTTTGATTTCAATAGCCTCATGAATCATCCTTGGAGGAATCTGTGTTCTTTGCGTTTGTAGGTCTATCAAATCTAATGTAGTGACAGGGGCGATCCTGTACATGTTCACAGACTGCAGACTTACCGGCGTCGATTCTTCACATCAGCTATGTGTCCTTTAACGCGGATTTTATTGATCTTTTAGTTTGTCCTATAGAGAGACATTTACAATCAAGCTTGCACTCTGCATCTTGCAGAGGGACATTACTTGACTGATGGTATAAACTGACTAATCTTCTTCGGCGGCAGTATGTTTTAATGGAAGCACGCTTCAGGATGTAGTAATCTTGTCAGTGACACCTCTGACATATGGCAGTACAGAGCACTCGCTCGACTGTGGCCGGCTTCACTCGTTCACTGTAGTAGGCGCAGGACCCGAAGCTTATTGTCGTGCAACACTTGCTTGAAGTGTTGGAGCTCGGCAACCAGGTGTTTACTGTCACAGATCCTTCGTGCTCTCAGAAACAAAGATTTACCCGGTAGCTAATTGTGAAGGATGGTGATGAGTCACCGTTTAAATATCTATCTGTATGGGTCTTTTCTATACAGTGTGGCTCAAGGAGTTATCAGGTTGAATTACTAACACATCTAGGCTAAAGAGTTGTTTGCCTCTAACTCTATTGTGAACTGAATTTTAGAATTTATGGAGTTAAAATGGTCTAAAAATGCAGTTACTTTATCTAAAGGTAGAATTGTGAACGTGTCGTCTACTTACCGCTTGTAGAATCTTAGATTTACGGGAGAAGTAAGTAGGGCTTTCTCCTCTAAGTCTTCCATCAATATATCGGCGATATATACAGGTGAGCCCATCGCCAGACCATCTACTTGCTTGTAGAACTCCTCCTTCCACAATAAGTAGCCAGATGTAATGCAGTGTCTGAGTAATACGGCATATTCTATGGGCATGTTGTTTTCCTCC
Source organism: Parnassius orleans (assembly GCA_029286625.1). Taxonomy (NCBI): domain Eukaryota; kingdom Metazoa; phylum Arthropoda; class Insecta; order Lepidoptera; family Papilionidae; genus Parnassius; species Parnassius orleans. The sequence goes on along the minus strand of JAGSMP010000266.1, from coordinate 32,205 downwards.
AGCCTCCTGGTTACAATCGAGATGCAGTCTTCAACAGGTGCATTGAACAGAGACTGCACATCAAACTAACTTTTGTTTCATTGTCTACATGTAGGTCTTTAATCTCGCTGACAAAATGGTAGGAATCACGTGTGTGCTCTTGTATGTCCCTGAGCGGTGTGAGTATTTTCGCTAAGTGTTGAGCCAATCCGTAAGTTGGTGAATCAATTTGGCTATACATTTATAGTGGGCAGTGCAGGCTTGAGTATTTGTGGTAACCCATACTTCGGTGGTTTGGCACGTAGTATCGATTTTAAATATAAATAATAAATTAAAAATAAAATAAAACAAATCCCAAGCTACGAAATGCATTGCTAACGTATAATCAATGTATGTAGATTGAATGACAACTTGAATCCATTATTATACCCAGATCTCAATACTATCTACTCTTTTAATAGTGGTGTCATTCAAGCCATAATCAAATATTATATTGTTGACTTTACGTATATAAATTATTATGGCATTTATCAATATTGACATATAATTGGTTATTTGAACAATAATCACATAGAGAAGTTATGTATTTTGCATCTTTACACAGTCATCAACTGTTTCTGATAACTCTGAATAACTTAAAGTCGTCGGCATAAGTAGGTAATCACTATTTTTAGTGTGAGTCCTATATCATTAATATATAAAAAAACAAAAAGGCAAGTGTGATCCAGGCACGCCTGAAGTACAGGTAGAAATTGTGAAGAGTATGCCTTTACACAAACTGCTTGAAATCTATTTTTAATATAGGATTGGATCCACCTGAGAAGGCTGCCATGAATGCCAGCCCTTGTAAGCTTCTCAATAAGTAGATCGTGATTTAACTTGTCGAAAGCCTTGGAAAAATCTGTGTACACAACATCCACTTGTAAGTTATTATCCATGGCATTCGACAAATAATCAGTAAAAGCTACCATATTGGTATCCACTACGGTGCTTAAAGAAACCATGTTGTTGTTGACATATGTAATTACGAACTGAAAACGAAATATAGGATGTGACAATTTTTTCAAGAACCTTTCCCAAAACACATAATTTGGAAATCGGTCTATACTCAGTAATTATATCATTTCTGTTATTTTTGGGAATAGGGGTTATTATTTTTTTCACTTACTAGGATAAACACCGGTTTCAATATAAGTACGAAAAATGTTTTACGTACTTCTATTGAAATGATGGTTACAGGTTTTATGAGTTCTTGGCACATTGGAGATTAAAATAGGATGAATGTTATCAGACCCTGCACCCTTATGAACGTTGACATTTTTTAATTCTTTAAGAACAATATCATAGTCTATATTAACAGTGTTTATATCTAACGTTGAGAGGTGATAACAGCTAATGGAATGATTTTTAACAAGAAAATCATTTTTGAATAAAAACGGAATGAAATATTAATTGAAAGCATCGCAAATCTCACTACCACTAGATAAAAGTTTACCTTTGTATAACATTCTATCTGGAATGTCATTTGTGGAATTTTGACTTTACAAAAGACCAAAAACATTTTGGATGCTCTTCAATTTTCTCTTCAGCAATTTCAATAAATCTTTTTGTAACAATTTTTCTCCATTTCTTAAGCAATGTCTCAGAATAGAAAGTTTGATAATCGCACAGGGTTCCATATCGTTTCCATTTTTTATGAAATTTATATTTTCTTTGACAGTTTAATCAGAGGTTTATTAAACCACGGAGGAAATTTATTTGGTAGTAAGATAACGTCGGTACATGTTTATCCAGCCATCAAGCACATCATAAAAGTATGTAGTCATCGATTCTACGTCGGACTTCATGGTGCTATAAGTTGCCTCCCAGTCAACCGAATTTAATGAAGTATTAATTGAGTCGAAGTCGGCTTTGTAGAAAAGTTTTTCTTAATATTGCAACTTTAGCAAGCAGAAGAAAATAATTTTAAACCTATTTCTAAAGCTTTATGATGATTATCTTGCAGCACTAATGGGTATACGCTAGAAGAAACTGAACAGATTTTATTACAAAATTAAATCTAGAAGTCTGTTATTTACATTAAATTGAGAGTTGAATTGTAATAGCAACGATAAATACATAAAGTCGGCAGTGAGACAAGCTAATCTATCATTATTTGTTTGAATATCCATGGTATTAGTGGTTTATATTATAATGCACCACGCATTAGTCACATTAAAGTCGCCAAGAATAAAAATATCATTAGAACTACAACTCATAAATTCGGTTACCTATCATAAAAAGAAGTCAATAGCTCATGATGATTGCCGTGCTATATATGTGGATAAATGTAGATAGCGGTGTGTTCTTAAGCTGACCGGACAAGTAGGAGCGGTAATCGTGGCAGCGCACCGACATCCATACCTCCTCTGCCGGTGGCGGCGCGCGCAGTCTGCGCGGTGCCGAGGACACAATTCACGGCGAACCGCAATCAACACGCCACTGTTTTTCTCCCACGCCATGAAACATTACGATCACAACGGTATACCTGATAACGGTTGTCAAAGTGTTCTGAGTCATAAGTTATCATTAAGCCAAGTTTCAGTTAAACATATCACATTGTAATTGTTGCTATTACATTAAGAAAGTTATGTGATTTAGGCATAACCCCTCACATTTTGATAATAAATAGCAAAGTTTGTGTTATTGTATTTTAAAAAAATTAACATCGTTCCACCATGTAAGAATATTAATACATAATATAAACTTCGCATCTTAAACCAAATTAACAAAGACATTATTTTAATGAGATTAAAATTAAAACTTGATATATAGAAATAGTTACATAGAATATTTGAATGATTTAAATTAAATATACAAAATAAAAATAGTCACTTAATTCTAGTAAGGTCGACTTCACTAGTTACCAGTAATGCTTTGGACTCGTCATTTTTACGTACAAATATCTTGCAATCTGACAACCAAACATATTTATAGCTTTTTTCTTTAGCTATTAGACGCACTTGCTTTTATAATTTATTATGTGGCGATAAATGATCACTAATAAAAAATAGCTTAGACAGGCCGTCCACACCAGCGTCCACTGTTGTCAACCCGTCAGGCTCTTTCTGTGTTAACCTAACGATTATATTAGGAATCGGGGATAAGTTATGAGATCTGCCATCAGCAATATTTGTATTATCGCTACATTTTGAATTAAACGTCGAACACGGTGGATATAAACTATATCCGATGACGCCAATGGAAACCAATCTTCGTTGCAATGTTGTGAACAATCGTTAGTAGATTTACCCTTAGTAAAGGTAATCCTGATATTTCTAAATTATTGACCCTTCCTTATTGTTCATCAGCTTTTGCTGTTCTGATAGGTTATTGACGGTGAATTGTAAGGCATACATATCCTTTGAGATTGATCCAACTTTAATATGTCAGAAGAAAGGTTTATACAGCATCAAACCACCCTCATCCGATGGTAATAAAAATATCTTTGATTCTACTGAGGTCTTAAGAACTAAACAAAACGAATAATAAAACCATTAGTGTTTGCTCGTTCTACTAATAAGTCGTAATCAGATCTTTTAAGAAGTCCTCAGTTTTTAGCCAAATTACTGTGTGACATTTTGACCATAGTAATGGAACAGAAGCCATTTCAAGCTTAAAACGACACTTAAAACTTAAAAGCTCTAGATCTTCGAAACGCGATTTTCGATCCAGTGTGCGCCATCAGGCCCACTAGACTTGTTGACGTCCAGGGAGAGTGGTGCTCTGCGCACCGAGCGGGTAAACAACATCCCATGGAGCACTCACACCGCGGGATAATCGGAGGTGTGTTCCCCTGCATCAAGAGTCGAGTTGGACGCAAAGAGCCCAGAGATCGGCTTTGTCCTTTGCGGCATGGGCCAGTGAGTCATCCTCCTGTGCAGATAAGGGAAAGATGGCTGACAGACGTTCCTTGGACAGCCTTGTAAAGACCAGAATGCACGTGTTCCCGAAGGAAGACGAACTAGTTTCTCGCCAATTCTGCCGATGCTCTGACTTTACCTTGACAATGACACTTTGATGGACCTCGAGGCGGAATTATACTTCTTTTAAGAGCGCTGGTATTTGCATCCCGAGGCGTCGATGCGTGAGCCCAGGGCACGGCGCTCGCGCGGCGTAATGCAATTTTGCAGGAGCGACAAACCATGGCTGGGTTCTGCCTCCGATAGGTACCACAGATGATGGAATAAATAGTTCCATTTCCTGTAGCATCACATCAGCGACAGAATCAGCAACAACGCTGGGATCATCCGGTGAGAAAAACCCCAAGGGTAGGATGCAAAAAGATCGCATCCCGTCCCTATCTTCTGACCTATAATGCCAAACACGGCGGAAACCTGCAGAACGCAACCGCGATGGGACTGTGGGCACCGTACCGGATCATACAATGGTCCGAGAAGCCATCGAATCGATGGAGACCTAATATCCGTCCTGATGATAGGTAGCAGGTCAACAGGTATCATCTTCCACATCTGGGATCCGCGTAGTCGAGGTAACCAGTTGTTTCAGACGATATTCAAACAAAGTCATAAAAGATCTACCCGCATGATCGTTTAAACGAGAACCAAGCCATTCAGCGTGGTGGGCGTTAAAATCACGCATCACGATCTCTGCGGATGGGACCTGTTAGCACGGAATCTGCAGCCATTTGGACGTGGTCGATGAGTCAGTCTGGGTCGGCATTACCGCTATGGGACCTATAGAGTCACCTAGACGCGGGGATGGTCGTCGCGTCTACGCGTAGCCATAAGATGGACAGGTCCGTACCTTCAAGGCTGCCGAGGCGTCGAAACAGATGTCTCTCTGACGTACACGCAACTCCAGCCCAGGGTACAAAGGAGTGTTCTAATTTGTACCCCGGGTAGGAGAGATACTGAAGTATCAACCGGAGAGGACACCTTTGTCTCGGCTAGATAGAGCAAGGTGGCGGCTTCGCTCACCCCCCAGAATACGGGGCAGCCTGAGCACCCACGGTCAGGAAGAGTAGGCTTGGGCGTAGATGCTCAGTTTTCCGTCACCAGGGTGCTGGTACCTCCTGGGTAGTGTTTTTTAACTCCGCTACCATGTTAAGGGGGGTGTGCCTGGCCACCACCACTCCCAGACGAAATGCAGAAGCAAAGCTACTTCGCTGGTCTTCTGTGGTCGTGGTACCACCCCGTTCGAACCGGCCCATACGTGCTACAGGCTGCCCGCGTTGCTCTACCACTGTTAAAACTGATTACTAAACACTGTAAAACAATGATATTTAGCAAATAACGGATAGGAATAATATTAAAACAACTCAAAATTGGATAATGTACTTTTACAATCTCACGACAATGTAAATTTTTGTGGCTCTACCACTGTTAAAATTGGCGATAGTACACGCAATTGAGGGAGGGCGGGAGGTGCTCTTCAGACTAGGTAAGACACATCATTTTATTTTATTACGCGGATGTTGGCAAGTTGATTATTGATATCTTTAAAGTTTTGTGCTGTACTTTCTTGTGGCCGTGCCCGACAGGACTGTATCCATATCGTGTATATATACAATATATATTATTCAAACAAAAGAATGAATACATTAACATCCTATTCTTGTCTTTTTACACATACATTAAAAAGTAAATTAAAGAAATAATTGATTGAAAAAAGTACTGAATAATATTTGGAAGTCTTATGAAAATATTCATATGAGAATTCCTGACTTACGAAATTGGACAACAACCAAAGTAATGAAAAAATTAAATGAGAATATTGCTTAGCAATTTACCTCGAGTTTTTGTACACAGACAATTTTTCATTATAACTTTATGTACTGAACGGAAGAATTGACTTCATTTTAATATAAATTGCATTACTAATAATTAATCTTATTTATGTATTTAGAAATGATTACCTTAATAAAAAAACTAAAAACTGAAATTATCATGCAGTCCTACTGTACATATGTATAGTCCGCGATATAGCGCCACGAACGCTAGCTGCGTTTTTTCGCTGAATGGCTATACTTAGCCTTTGAGGGGAAATAGGTCCAGCCCCCTTATCACCAGCAGCGACGACAAGTCGCGGATAGAGTTCCTTTAGGAACTTCACGCACATAGATCCCACGGACTGATAGTCTCTACAGCAAATATGTAGTCATTTCTAAGAAACAGATACTTGCGCAAAAAATTAGATATTATATTTCAATAAACTTAATTTTATTACATTGTCTTAATATGCATTAAAGACAAAAGTAATAACCGACATTTAATTCCTGTCTTCAGCATTGTATCCTGTATATCCAAAGATTGTCTGAAAGAAATAGCTTTTAGTGATAACATCGCCAATTGTAATACCTTTCAACATAGTGTTTAAAATTTAAATTTCTTTTCTTATTTTGTGATTTGATATGCGCAATGAAGAATATTCGTCATACTTTATCTATCTACTTACTTACTTGACCTCTTTAAGTTTGCAAGTTTCTCGTGGTAGAAACCATGCCTGCAGCAATAGATAGTATAGTTGTAGCACGAATGGTCAGCTCGACCGGGGAAGGACCATCTCACAGAATACCAGCGTAAAATAGCAGCTTAATGCTGCTGTGTTTCATGGTGAGTGTAGAGAACCGGAGACCTTTTACTGGAAAAGTGTTCTATCTTAGTCCTCACGGCTGACAACGCATCTGCATGTAAATTCGCAAACGAAAATAGATGTAGATGTTTATGGGCCACAACCACCCTTACCATCAGGTAGACTGTGTGCTCGTTTGTCACCCTTATTCTATAAAAAAAAAGTATTGTTTCCACAAAGAACGTATTACGTCATACTAGCGATACTTATTTAGTTTCGCAACGCTGCAGTATTACGTCTGCAGCACGAATAGTATGACCCGCCCGTGGAAGGAACACAATCTTACAGAATACCAACGTAAAATAATATTAAAATCCTGCAAACCGAGTTTTGGTTACGGCGGCCAGTCGCAATGGAGGCTATGCGTCTGCCTAGGGCAGGATTAAAGTACACGTATATACACAAGCATAGGTGCACTCTCTATTCCCTCACTCTCACAGTCCGATGGGACTGCCATCTGAAAGAACGGAGAGAGATCAGGCACAGTACCAACGCTTTTACGTGTTTTCCGAGACCAGGGTGTTTAACACTAATAAGAATTTCTTGACAGAAAAACCCAATAAATCACTTTGACCAGACCTTAGATTCGAACCCGGGACCGGACCGGATCATGAGGATCAGCAGTCACGCTTAATACCAACGAGGCAGTTAAACGTAATATATGTAGTTGCAGCAGTTAAGAGACAATCCATTGTAATCCTCGATTCTTATTGAGGATAGAATAATGTAGGTGTTTATGCCAGAGCGTCCACTTACCATTATATTCATGTCATCATTTGTCAGTTTTATTTATATAACAGATAAGAGACTAGTCTTAAAAAATAAAAAAATAAAACAGAAATTTAAATACATAATCGAAGGGCATTAAGTATTTCTTACTCGGTAAACAGAAATAGGTACGTAATTAAATAAACATAAAAAGAAATTCATTTGAATCTGTTTATCCTATCACAGCGGTTCTTATCGTAAATTTTGTTTAGTTTTTCCTTACGTCAGGAAATGGGATAGATTAAGAGATAAGCTTTCAAACTAACATACAACAAGAATTAGCGGCTGTCGACATCGGTATCGGTTTTCCTTAGTTTCCAAAATATTTTGGAAAATGTAGTAACCCAAAATGGAAAAACAATGTAAGACCAATCTCAAAGTTAAATGGGACCTAGCCATATTTTAGCAGCGTTTAAAATGTTATGCATCAGCCTTTAAGTTTTAAGTCACCTAATCATTTAATCACTTAATAAATACCGTTATATCGTGCAGTGGCGGTGTAATAATATCCACTACTCCATATCACCCCTTGGGTGTTGTAAGAGGTGACTCAAGGTAAATAAAGCATATAGAGATAGACAGCAGCATCTTCATGAAAACAACTCAAAATTTAAAAAAACTGCTGTTGTCAACCCGCCTGTTTAGCATGGCAACTATGGCAAAATACCCCCATATGAGTCAATCTATGGGGAAGGCCTATGTTCTACGGTGGACTTTTATGAAATTCCAAGGTATAGCCTGGATGATGGATGGATGGATGGGTAATCGATATTATGACGTCCAACATTAATTCCAGATATAGTATTCCTTGGCTGGCGACAGTGGTAAGGCTAAAAAAACACATTTAATGCTATAATTGTCAATCCACCTAGTGTATCATGCGTGGTGATTAAGGCAAATCCTTCCAAATAAAAAGTATATTCTAAATGAAATAGAGCTGTGGTAGCTCAGTGACCAGCCTGGGTTCAATTCCTGCCGGCACTAATGAAATTGGTAGGTAGCTCAATGGTCCGCAGCAAATACTTAGTACTTAACGCAAGTAAGTCAAAGTATTTAATTCTTGGCACAAAACATCAAATACAAAACATCCTGAATAAGGGACAGCATATAACGATGAATGGTGAAGCAGTAGATAGGATGAAAGAAGCTAGAATTCTCGGATTAATTGTAGATGATGAGCTCAAATTTGAAAAACATATGTCTGAGGTCGCAAGAAATTGTTTCTACCGATTAAAAGTTCTTTATCAAACTAGGGATTCGCTAAGTACGAATATTAGGATCCAGATGGTTAATAAAATTTCGACAACACCAGATAGTGTTGTCGAAATTTTACTGGATGTTGTGTACGGTCCTCGCTTACTTATTTGAACGGAAAACATTATTCAGAGGGTTCAAAACGCATGCGCACGATTTTGCTTTAGTATACCACCCCATACTCATGTCACACCGTTTCTTAATAATGATAATATGATAAAAATGAAAAGTAGACGAAACTTGCATATGGCTTGTTTATTACTTAATTTATTAAAATATCGTACTCCACCCTATCTTGCAAATAAACAATCCAGTAATTACACTCCAATACGGTTCTTTCGAAGATAGCAATAAACAAGAGTTGAATATGGGTAATTATTAGATCAAGAGGCAATACGTCAACTATAATTAATGGACCAGCATAGTTATACCATTCGGACCTCAAAATTTCAGCTGCCAAGTACAGAGATCTTCTGGATCTGGAGTATTTAAATATGAAGAATGATGGAGCAGTTCCTGACGTGTTACCTGAAACTGATGCAGATGATAGTGATAAAGATAATAAAAGGTTTAATTTTAGTTTAAACTGGATTTTTTTATATATGAGAGGGGGCAAACGAGCATCCGGCTCACCTGATGGTAAGTGACTACCGCCGCCCATAAACGACTGCAATACCATGGGAATTGCGGTGCATTGCCAGCCTTTAGAAAGGTAAGCTCTTTTCTGGAAGGTCTCTAAGTCGTATCGGTTCGGAAAAATTGCCGGTGGTAAACTATTCCACAGAGAGGTCGTACGAGGAAGAAAACTTCTAGTAAAACATACAGTGGTGGGCCGCCAACATCGAGCATTAACCTGAAATAGAGCGGTATTATTTGTTTTGTAAAAAAAATTCCAAAACGCTGCGCCGGTCGCTGCGCTCTTATTGACCGACTCAAGGTCAAGTATTGCACTAGAGCTGTGCAATAAAATATTTGTTACCGTAAACTGTAAAAATCGTAATCGTAAGATTAATATCTATCTCGCGAGATTGTAAACTGTTGAAAGATTGTGAACCGTAACATACTGCTTACAATGTAACGCATTATTTTTCGGTAGATTGTAATAATATATCTTAACCATTTCACTGTCCCATGAGTCATATATGAACATTTCAATTGTTTAACTATTGTGTCTATTTCTCGGACAGGGAAGTTGTTAAAATTGTAATAACATATGTTAAAATTAGTCAAAAGGTTGTTTTGACCGAAAGTTGTTAGTAAGCCTAACCTTTTTTATGGTTCCGTACCTCAAAAAGAAAAAACGGAACCCTTGTGGGATCAGGTAAGTATCATGGGAACAGGTAAGTAGGTACATAACGGATTTATATATAATTTTTGTTATAAATATATTTTATTTAGGACTATCAGGTAAGAATATATGGAGGTGTAAGTGCGTGTGTGTGTTTATGTGTGTTAGTGCGTGTGTTCGAAATAATAACTTTTTAAATGGAACTACCATACTTAAAAAAAATATAGTAATAAATGAAATAAAATGGAATTTAAGGGTATAAATGGAATTTAAGGCTATAAATTAAATAAAATTATGAAAAATTAATGAAATAAAACTTTTGGATCATATGAAAAATTAAGGAAAAACTCGCAAAATGTCAATATTTTGTATATTTAGTTATCGATCATAGCTTTGGTGGTATAATAAATCCAAGATTTAAATCTTACTTATACGTTACTATTATTGGTTTTTAAAGTGGATTAATTTAGTATAAATTCTTCTCACTGCTTGTTTCTCGTTATATTTATTTCTTTTACTGAGGAATGTTAGTCTCGTATCTACATATTATTTCACTATACTTTGAGCTAAATCAGTTATATGGTTTGTCTCTTCTGTGTAATTTGGTGGTACCATATTTTCGGAAATAGTTTTCTCTACAAAACTGCCCATTGTTTTGTGAACCAGAAGTCACTTGTACATCGTCGTGTAACACTCTCAATGAAAAACTCTTTAGGAATTACTCGAACGGATGCAAATTTTGCACATTAACTGATGGATATATTAAGCCACCTTAACTCTGTAAAAAATTAAGCTTCTTATTTTCTGACAACAACACTGCTAGCACCTGGTAGCATTTAATACGTTTAATTAGTGCGCTAGACACATACCCTGCTATGTATTCTATTACATTCTCAGAAAACTGCAAAAGCTCGACAGATTCCATCCGAATAATAAATTCTTCTTGGTTTTCATGATCGTCATCATTAACAGTCTGCTCAGTTTGGCTGTGAGTGGTCAAGTTTATTCTTGTGATTGCCGAAGAACAATTAAAAATCTTCTCTAACGGTATGCAGTTACCCGTCGATGTTTGTAATAATTGAATTAAGAATTTCTTGTAAATAGCTTCGAATAAGCGAGGTGTGGGGTTGTCATTTGAACCATCATGTGATCTCATATTATCAAAAAAGAGTTCTATGTGATGCCTGGAATTGTTTTGCATAGGTAAGTATCTTATGGGACAATTTTCATCACAAATTAAATCTTTAAATAAACCTTTAGTACTTTCGATTGCAACACAGAAACCTAGAAATCCAGTAAACCGTGATGATTCTATCAATTTTACTTCTTGTGTCTTCTTTCGTATTGTTATTTTTGTAGTGACAGTCACCAAAAACTTTTTGCATTCCTCTAGTCTATCAAAGATTCTAGTATGATTATCTAAATTCAAAGCTCGTTAGTATCCATACCCGTGAACTCTGGAATCTAAAATATCAAATAAATCGTTTATGAGTAGGATCATTCTGAATGTTGCACCAACTCCTTGAAAATATGTCAATTTTAACTCTACTTCACAAAATCTAATGCTGTAGCTACGCTGCGACTAAACAATTGTGTAGCTAATTTACTTTCATTATATTTGTTTTAAAATAAATGTGTTCAGCGCTTATTGGCTATGTGAAAATTATTTTTCTCTTGTTCTGTAATAATTTTAGGTAATCCCATCGTATAGTGTTGCCGTTCTCATCTTAAAATTCTTGATATTTTTCAAAAGTATTTCTGACCAATTTGAGCATATGCACGGGATCCAAAAATACGAAAACATTGGCACTCGTCACAGTATGTTTAAAGCTCGTCTTTAGCTGCTCTTTTTGTAATTTGCATTCTAGTTGCTTTGCCATTGCCAGGTTTGCTGGACAGCCGTCCAAGGTCAATGCTTTGACAGTAATTTTGTTTTCATGGCACAGCTCAAGAGCAATATTTACCAGGTTACTTTTGTTCTCCATTGGTTTTATCGACTAGGAAACCAATTGGTACTTTGAAACTTCCGTTGAATGGGACTACTAAAGCAGTGCTTCTGTGAATTCATTATTGCAGTCCGTTTCCAGTTGATTACCAAAATTCACGTAGCCGAATGAACGTTGAGTTGATGGTTCATATTCTACCTTGCTTTTTATTTTCATCATCACTTATATACTTGTCACTCTTCTTTGGATGTTTCTGCTCTGGCTTTTAAGGCGTTGAAAGCTTCTTTCGTGAAACCCGGCCTACCGTCCACAGTCTGGTACCATTTTGTTAGTGTTCGCATGGAAGGTAAACAAGTATTGAAGGTATTTCTTATATATTTGTAAACTTTTGATGAATAAAAATTCAATGCGAGAGCGAAAGTTTTCAATTCAGGCGAATGTTTCTTTTTAATAATTTTTCCCGATTTACATTTCAGATATTGGCAATGAACGATTTCTTGATTAAGTACACCAATTTTTTTTTAAATGTCTGCGTCTTCGGCTTTAATGAGATTTTTCTTCTCTAATTCCTTTATTATAACTTTTAAAGATGCCACTCTTTTTTTATAGTAACGGACTTTGTCCCGTAATAACTTAATTGTTTTATTTTTACGCTTAACTTGATTTGTTAACTGTAAAACACGTATGCAAAGACGTTTTTTGATCGGAGAGTGAAACTTTGAAGGAGTTTCAGGATCGGTAGTTTTCGTTTAGTTGCCTTTGGTGTAGTTAATATCGACTCCTTTTGAAAAGACGATGATAGTATCGGACTTGCATTTTCTGGAACTGATATGTTATTCTGCAAAGAAAACAAAATAATACCTATATCGAGTCTGTAAAGACATAATAGGTTTGATAATGAAGTTGAATAAAATAGATTATCTTTTATATATCTTACCACTACAGGCAAATTTAGTGTAGGAATTGCGGTATCAAAGAAGCGGTGGCAACTTTTTGATGTATAAAAACAATCTTCTGTAAAATGTCTGGAGCAAACGACGCTATAATTACTTGGAAACCAGTTTTTCCTTTTTGCACAATCTATCCATTGGTTTTTAAGATTCGGATCCTTAGGAAACCTAAAAAAAAACAAATTACAAAAAAGGTGAAAAATAATTATTTTTAAAAAGACTCGCCGGCTATTTCAGTTTCTATTATGCTTAATTTACAAATTCTTCACAGACGTCCCTATGTAGATTTCATCCAAAAGTAACTTCAATTACAGTCATTTTTAACTTAGTCGTTATTAGTTACAACCATTATAACTTTGGTTTGGTCATGTAGAAAGAATGAACGAGGAAACAGTGACAAAGCAAATTTATGTTGCAGGAGTGAACGGCAGAGTCGGGAAGGGACGCCCTAGACGAAGGTTTATCGACCAAATTGGCGATATATTGAAAAGGGCCAGATTAGGAGTACCCTTAACCGACGAGCGTGTATGCGTAGATATATGGATGTAATGGAGGCAAGAGAAGTGTGTCAGGATCATGTCAAATGGAAGTCCGTAGTCTCTGCCTAAACCTCTGTGTGACAGGCGTGAGTGTTTATGTATGCATTATAACTTTTAATTAAAGTAGCTGAGTGAAATTTTGTAGATCATTATTTATTTTATATTAATACTAGCAGCGCACCGCGGTTGTACTCGCATAGTTCCCGTTTCCGAGGGAAAACCGGGATATAAACTGTCTGTATGCCAAATTTCATTCAAATTCGTTCAGTGGTATTTGCGTGATTGACACACAAACATCCTAACATCTAAACATCCAAACTTTCACATTTATATTTTTAATAGGATTTGTATTATTATTAGTAAGATATTTTTGTGTTGAGGTCTGGTCTGCTTAAATTAATCGACAAACAACTCACTCTAGATCGACTTATTTAAAATTTGTCTTGAAATATATTCAATTTATTATATCTACTTATTTGTTTGTATAAATAAATAACCTTTTTGGTAAACATCCGGTAAAATAAAATAAAAATGGTAAAATCCGGTAATTTGATTATGACGCAGCACTAGTAAACGCGTAACTCTAGTAAATCCCTGCTGTGTTTCGTATGGTGAGTGTAGAGAACCGGAGACCCTTTTACTGGAAAAGAGGTATTCCATCTTAGTCCTCACGGTGACAACGCATCTGCATTTTGATTCTTTATTGAAGACAGATGTAGGTGTCTATGGGTCACAGCAACCACTTACCATCAGGTGGACTGTGTGCTCGTTTGTCACTAACCTATAAAAAAAAAAAAAAAAGAATAAAATGAGATGGCTTATATTGGTTACACCTAGGTGAGAGCAAGACGCATAGACAAGTGTCCAAGTGTTTCATTTTACTTGACCAGTTTAACTTGAGCCGTATTAAATGGATGTAAATTGAAATAAAATCAAAGTTTATTGATACTTACCGATGAAACGTGATTCCGTCTGTTTTATAATTCAATGTCTTGCTGTTTTTTCCACGCCACCGAATAGAACCACACGACATTATGGGGTTTAATATACCAAACTTCAAATATTTTCGGCAGTATCGGGGGACGTACACACAGATCACTTGTTGGTGTGGTTCTGTTTTAGTGCGAGCGTGAATTGCTATTTATCAGTGACAAATCACTGATCAGTTTCGGAATTGGATGGCTCACATTACTACTCTATTCCGGTTAAATGCTCGATGGCCGCCAAGCATCCAAATAGTGTGGATGGTATCGGGAGTTTTGTCGCGATGTGCGTTCGTGAAATTTGGCTCCTGAGATTAATCCGAACAATTCCTCAGAGCACTCCCCATGGTATTCCATGTGAGGCCGAACCTGCGCCTGTGACACGTAGGAATATAAAACAAGACGGTCTAAGTGGTCTCTAAAAGTCCCAAGCTGTCGTATTTAGCTATTTAGGGGTAGCTTTAGATACGCAGCCTCAAAATGCAGGAACGATTTGCCACATCTCTGCATAGTTCTGACATCATTATTGGTTTTTAGAAAAAAAAATACAAAATTCATGTTCTCAGTTTACAAAAACGTTTATAAATATTATTTACAGCGGCAGCTTTTATTTTTATATAATTTTTTTTATTTTTTTATAATTATGGGTACATTATGTCTGTTTGGGGGCACCCAAACAGACATAATGTACCCATAATTAGCAAACATCACATGTATGTTCTAGTAAGTTTTAGTAGTGTTTACTAGTATTAGTAGTAGTAGTAGTAGTAGTAGATTTTATAATTATTGTATTGTTGGTAATAAGTAATTAGCGATGTAATTATAATAAAATCAGTAATATCTACATCTATTTTCTTCTTTTTTACTCACAATATGTTCATGTGTGGTAGGTGAAACAGATGTACATAGTGTAGTAATAGTTGTTCTTGTTGTTGCATATTCATCCGTACGTCACTCATTAGAGGAACTCGCACTGAAATCCAGTTTCGTGGATAATACCACGAAATTATGCTGAGTGTGGTCCTTTTATATCAAACCCGCACAAATAATAAAGCTTTAATTGAATTGCTTCCATTATATTTAGGATTTAGTTTTCTTTTAGTCTGTAGTTATAAGTTGTTTAGTGAAAGGTCGCAGCCGGTCTCACGAAGTCAATCCTACAACTGAAAGGGTCCAATCAGACAGCGTCTTTCATAGACGTTCTACCCCGAAACTGAAATCACACCACGTTGGTTTTGGGGAACAACGAGTTGGACGTGACCCTTGTGAAAGAGTGTCACACAAGGACGGCCGCCGCCCTTTCTCAAACGCGTCCTCTTGGAGTGGTCCCGGTCCTGACGTCACGTAGTTTGTGGACTGTATATTCATAGGTGGTGGAAGATGCTTTAGGAAATAAAACAGTGATTTATCTTCGAAATTTCCCCATAAGAGTGCAATGTTGAATTTCACTACTTTCCTATCACTTCCCTATACTTTCTTTCTTGTTTTAAATATAAACTGGTAGCTGGTCCCGAACTGTCCCGAACGAATTGCCATTTTTTTGCGCCCAATACAAGGACACCTCCGAAGGGGAGGAGGTGGTGAATGCTCCTAGCATACCACGCAGCCGGCTGCGTGGTTATGTGGGCTCACTTTGAAGTGCCTACCCACTAAACACCACCTTGGGAACGACTCTTGCCCGAAGACTTTACCGTCGAATCTGAGACGACCTCCCTCGGGGAGAGGGAGGCGTGGGGCACAACCGTCCGGGGACGGAAGCGCAGGTCATCAACATAGCCGCAAAGTGCGGCGGTGCTGGAGAGATGGAGGAGTCGCAGTGAGAATGTACTCACCGTATGGGGACGGCGAGCACTGACTGCCAGCGCAACCGCGCGGGGCGGCGGCACTAGCGGGCAGAGGCAGAGAGAGGCACTCACCGTCTAACGGTGAGTGCGAGCGCACAACACAACCGCACGGGGTTGGCTGGCGGAGATGGAAGGCTCCCACTGTCGCCCGAACCCACGTTAGTGGGCACGGAAACACGGCGACGGAAGAAGTAGCACGACCGCACGGGGGCGGCGGCTCTAGTTGAGGGGAGGCAAACTCGACCGTGCGGGGCGGAAGTGTGGAGAGCATTCAACCATACAGGGACGGTAGAGTGGTTATTAACACAACCGCACGGAGGCGGCGGCTCTAGCTGAGGGGACGGGACGGGATTGACGTTCTATTCCAAGAAACTGTGCTGACTGAGGAGAAGACCCGTACGGGACGGGTGCTCGGTCAGCAGCGGATCCATAGCGCACGACCGCACAGGGCGACGGCGCAAGCGGAATGATTTTGCGAATTGTCAAATTACCAGTTTACTAACCTACTACTACTACGCGCAGTTTCGCAATATCTTAACACCGATTTTCACCATTGCGCCCTTATATTTTCTCCATATCTTTATTTATACAAAACATATGGCTACGTAATTTTATACATAAGAATCACACACAAAGCCTTATTATTATGACATTTATATTACATCATTATCGCATGAAACATATTAAGTTATACAACAAAATATACCTAATTTACAGAACATTTTCAAAGTTAGAAATCTTAAATATCTAACACATAAGGTTAAATAACAATCTTTATTAATAAACATGAATAACTTGACTAATACAATAGTTTAATTTACAATTTTAGAAGTATTTTTCACTTTATTTCTACTTTAATTTTCTTATATAAATCTATTATTATTTCACTATATTTAGCACATATTAAGACACTTTTAACACAAAACTGTTCTTTTTAGTACACACAATAATCCTGAAACATTTATTGCTTATTTCTACACACATTACAGAAATTTTCACAAATTAATAAAGTTTATTTCTCATTTTTATTTTACATTATTTGAACTCTGTTCACATCTCACACAACATGAACAACCAATTTCTATACGACATTCATCGCATCAGTAGGATGCTAGTGCATTCTGCTTGCGCAGCCCCCGTGCGGTTGTGTAAGTTGACCGCGCTCTCGTCCCTGTACGCTGAGTGCCCTTTCGCTCTCGCGCCTCCGCTCTCCTGCTCACGTCGTGCAGAGCTGTCGCCGTCGGTAAGTTTGCTTGCCATTTCCTTACCGTTCTTGCCCCCTGCCTCAGGGATGTTTGACTTCTTGTTATTTTTACTGTTATTTGTTTTTGTTTTTGTTTGTTTTTGTATTGTTCTTATTTTTGTATCTGTTACTGTTTCTTAGAAACGTCAACCTCTTGTTCTTTTCAGAACAAGCCCTTGTTCTTTTGAGAACAAGGATCCCCTATTGTTCCTAGTATAGAACGTCGACCCCCCCCCCCAACATGTCCACCCTAGACGTCACCCAAATCAGAGCTGTCCTCACTCTATTCGTCCTCAACATCGAAGAAACGGCTATCGCCGCGATACTCGCCGCTCTTGCCCCTCAGGCATGTACCCCCGGCCCCGTCGCGACCTGCCCAACGGCCCCTTTAGCTGCCCCGCAGACCAACTCACCCGCGTCCCACGAATCCGACTCAATGGAGTGCTCGGACTCCGCGTCTGTAACGTCGTTCTTCCGGAAGAGGTCCGCCACCCAAACCGACACTTCATCCAGTAGCTGCTCCTCGGATTCCGATGGGACAGTAACAGATAAAACCGCCTTCACAATAGTGAAGTCCAAGCTAGGCGAAACTCGCTACAAAAATCGCTCCCGTCCCGGCAGCCCTGCCGTACCCACACCAACCCCCCGTCACTGTGCCCACCCCGCAGCTCCCGCTGCTGCCTCCATCTCCGCAGCCCCGCTGCTGCCGCAGTCCCCTGTTGTTATTAGACATCCCCGCCTTCCAAGCCAGCATCCGCTGCGCCCCACCCTCAAAAAAACAGGTCCCGCCCCTGTCTTTCTCAGAGACAAGGCGCAATTTACCTGTCTCTCAAAACCTGCTACAACGCAGGTATTAAATACGAACAAGTCGATAGAAGACTTTCGTCGTATCAGGAGCTCTTCACAGCCGAGCGTGTGTCCTACCACACATCGCTCTCCCGGAAAAGCGTAAGGTTAGGGCCGTCATCCGGGAGTTCCATTCGAACTCTCAACGAAGACATCCTGGAGGACCTTACGTCCCAGGGCTTCCCGTCGCTGCTCAGGAAATGCACAAATGCATAGCAACAAGGGCAGAGGTTCCCTCTTGCCCTGCTATTCTGTTCAACGTGCCGGAGGCAAATCCATCTTCCGCAGGGTACCGTGTGCGGCCTGTGTCGAGTGAAGTCGAGCCCCCATAGGCGCGGTTTTCCGGCACAATGCCACCGCTGCCAACTTTATGGGCATGCGGCGGCCAACTGCTCAGCCCCCTGGTGTGTTAAGTGCCTAGACCTCACAACTCAAAAGTGCCCTCGGCCCATTAATGCCGAATCTCCACCCGCTTGCGTCCTATGCGAGCAGCCTGGCCACCCGGCCAACTACAGAGGATGCCCTCGTGCTCCTCGCCCCCACTCTACCATAGCTGCCATACCAGCTCCACCGCCGGTCAATGACAGGTCATTCCCGGCGCTCCCTCAAAAATGTCCCGTCAGGGCCTTTCCAAACCCCTTCAGGCCCCCTCTCGGCCCCCTCAGGGTCCACCTAGGCCCCTCAGGGTCCCCCTCAGGGCTCCATTCGGCCCCCTCCGGGCTTCTCTCAGCCCTCACAGCTTCCAGTTTTTTCCTGAGGCCCCAAAAAGGCCGACCCCGCAGACCCTCTACAGGCACAATCCTCTTTGTCTGATGACCTAAACACAGTTTATTCTGCTATTAGGAGCATCGACATTGGGGAGATTGCCATATTAGAACGCAAATTGCACGCTGCATGGTCCCTCAAGGCCGTCTCCTTGCTCTTTGGAGCATCACAACCTTTTGTGTTCGTTGTAAGTTAAGTTAATTTAAATTAACTTAGCAATGTCAGAGCACTCAGCTATCCCAAAGTCTCTCGGTCGTATTAAGCCTAAGGGTTTATCGCTTGTTTCTTTAATATTCGCGGTTTGCGAAATAACCCCGAGCTTAAGCTCTTCTTCGAGATCACAAGCCGACCTCCTCCTCCTCAGGAGACCCACCTCAAACCTCAGAAACTCAAAGGCTTCTCAATCAAAGTATTCTCTTCGTAACGACAGACCTGACCGCAAAGGCGGCGGTACTGCCATTTACTACAAGAAGATACTACATTGCTCCCACATCCCCACTCCGCCGCACCAATATGGAAGCCACGGTATGCAGGCTGGCCTGACTGGACATCCGTCTATCGTCATATCCTCTGCTATATCCCTAGTGGACTCTCCACCTCAGAAAAGATTTTGAGGCCATCACATTAGGCAATTCAGTCATTATGTTTGGAGATTTTAACTCAAGCATACTGAATGGACCTGTCTAACTACTACTAGTGGCAAGAAACTGCTTGATATCACGCAGTTTCTCGACCTTACCGTTCTCAGTCCCTCGATGTCACTCTATCTCGACAACACCGACCACGCTCCTGACGTGCTGGATTTTGCAATAGCAAAGAAGTTCCCTCAACCTCAGGGCAATCGAGACCCTTGACGATCTTGGTTCCGACCACCGCCCGGTCTCCTCATACTTGGTCATCAGCCACCTCCTCAACCTCCACGAAAACACCAACTGGAAGGGCTGGGAACGTCCTTAGCTACAGCTATGGACTCTCCGAGACTCTCCATCCCCTCTCTTCGGACTTCTTCGACAGTACCGAAAAATCGACACCGCGGTCGATTCTCTACCACTCATAAAGTCCTCCTAAGGAGAATGAAAGGTCGTCCCGGTTGCTAATAATAATAGTCCCTACATATTAGCAACCTAATGGCTCAAAGAGCTGCTCTCCGGAGCAGCACTCTATCCAACCCTGAATATAGACGTACGGCCAATCGATTTCAACGAGAAGTCCGTTCACGCTTTCGAACTTCAAGACCTCGAAAGAGTAATCTCATGGAGAATCTCCCCCCATACAGCGTACTACCAGATGGCGAGAGCCCACCGCATAGACGCCAAACTCCAAACTCACACTCCCTCTCTCCCGTCCTGACAGTACTATTGCCTTCGAGGACGAGGAAAGGCTGAGTGCTGCTGACAGCATCGCCGCTCAATGCTCTCCCTAGTTCACATCCCACTGACCCCTCCATCCAGGCAGTGGAAAATGAGGTCCGCGTCGGGACTCACCCCCAGCCTCTGACCCTATCACTGTGTCTAATGATGAGATCTCATCCATCATCAAAGGACAAAAGCCCAAAAGGCTCCAGGCGCGGATGGCATCTCCAACCAATCCTTAAAACATTTTCCTGAGCAGGTGTTAACCCTATTAGCTTTAATCTTCAACATTTAGTATATAATATCTTTTGTAACATATGTGTGTTGGTGTTTGTTGTAATAAACAATTTTTCTTTCTTTTTTTCTTTCTAATTGCAATTTTAAGTGCTGATTTACTAAGTGCTCGGCGGTGAAGGACATTATCGTGTGGAAACTTGTATGTCTGAAAATTCAAAAATATATATTTGTGAAGTCCACCAACACACATAGGGCCAGCGAGAAAACTCTCTCAAAAACGAGGAGGTCTGTGCCCAGGAAAGTATATGTGTATATTTTCTATATTTCCAAATTGGAGGAATTTTGCCCAGATGTGGACTATTAGAAAAGGATAATAGAATTGGTCCGTAGTTTTGTACAGGGCAGATTTTGTGCTTGCCATAAAATATACGCATATTTAAAAAATAAATAAGGCTTAGCTTTGCTTTTTGATATAATATGCATATTTAGTAGTATATACTTTTGCAATTAATATAATTGTGTAAATAAATCTTATTCTATTGTTTCTCATTAAAAATCTCAACTACGAGTATTTGAATGGTAATTACGGGCAACGATAGGCAATCAATTCTTATACTCCATTCCTTTAAATTACTTTCCAATAATCACTGGTATAAATTAAATTACCTTTACATCCCTATTCACAGAGAAACCAAACAAAAATTTATTACGTGCTTCTAAATTATGGGTTTTACGGTTTTCATTAATGCACGCAGTGATGTTGTCAGTTTGATGTTAATTTGTTTAAAACAATAATAACAAGCATTAAACAACAGTAAGACGTCCTAAGAAGTCCCTTTATGATTATCAAATTTGATTTTTTTATTTTGTATGTAGTAGTCTTCAAATTTTTATATCATCATCAGATAAATTTCGCCAATTTGTCGTTACCGTTACAGCTTATTGATTTACTTTACTATTTAGTTGATTTACTTCTGAACATAGGCCTCCCTATAGATTGTCCAAAATGGAGATATTTGCCATAGTTGCCAGGCAAGCAGGTTGGCAACCGCAGTTTTTATTTTATTTTTAGTCGTTATTAGAAGACGCTGCTGCCCATCTGATTTGTTTACCTCTGTCACTCGTACAACACCCACGGCATTATATGGGGTAGTGGATATTCTTACATCGCCACTACACGATAAACCCTGTCGATGGTGTCCAAAATCCCCATAGTTATTAAATTAGTATTAGTTACGAAAGATACGCAATTATAACGGCATTTGGACCTCACTTCTATATTTTTTCACTTACCTTCATTGAAATTTCATTCAAAAATAGTAATACTATTACACAGAACTTGTCTTACTATTGATAGTAAACTAATAATTTTAAACTGGCTAAGTACAATACGTTCCTATTAGAGGTACATAACACCTACCTATTAGGAAGGTATTTTACCTGGAACGAAGAACAAAATTCAAATACAACGAATCGACCGAACAAATTTGAACTAAAATCGGTACATACTTAACACACATAATAAAATCAAATAATGAAAATAATATTACTTAAGATACACTAGATAGCCCAGCATACGTTGTTTTGCCCTTTCCGTTATGAATTTTGATTTGAACAACTTGACTACAGCTGACCTATTATCAAACATCTTACTATAGCCAGTAGGTATAGCTACGAATCATCGGCTCGTCAAAGCATATATATTGTGTGAATATGACCTTCAGGATGGGTGTTCCAAGCGCATTAGGTATTTACAAGCGGTCGTCGCAAAGATCGAGTCGAGCCGCGCATATTATCGTGATTATTACAATATAATCACAAAAATATTGTTTTAAAGTTATAAACAAATATTTCAACAATGAGAAATAAACACAAACTCAAACTCAAACTCAAACTCAAACATTTTATTGCGTTCATGTGGTTACATAAATAGTTCTTATGTTGGATATAATAGAGCCAAACATGAGCCCTGATAGGGCATAGCAACATTATATATCAATTTGATTTAATTGATTTAAAAAGAAGAATTACTAATTTTATTTACTTAAACTAAACATTACTTTTAGGTTTAATAAACATTTGCAATAATTTTTAATACCATGTTAATAAAAATATAATATATATGTCTATATTCAATTAAACAATTATTATTTTCACCGAAAAACTCCGACAACGAATAGAAACTTTTTTCAATTAAATATTTTTTAAGCTCTCTTTGAAATTTATTTAATGATTCTTCTTTTTGTAAACATTTAGGGATTTTATTATAAATTTTTACACACATACCATAGGGTCCTGATTTAACTGTTTGTAATTTTGTGATAGGTGGAGCTAATTTATTATTAGGACGTAAAAATGAGGCCGGAGTATATTGAAAAAGGTGCATATTCTTTTAACAAATGTGCATACTTCTAGTATATATATAGATGTAAGTGTTAATATTTTAAAGAAATTAAAGAAGGGTTACAGCTTTCAGGGTTTTCTATGTTTGTTATTAAGCCGATTCATTTTTTTTTGTAGAATAAATAATTTATTTACGTCTGTGCTGTTCCCCACAGTATAATGCCATACTTGAGCCATGCATGGCATAAGCATAGTATACGTAATGTTTTTTGAATCTGTGACTTTTTAAGTTCGTATAGAGCATGAGAAACGGAAAGTTTAGATGATACTTTCTTTATGTGTTCTTTCCAATTTATGCCCGAATCTATGTTTATACCTAATAACGTATATGAATCAACACATTCTAATTTAGTATCGTTGTAAGAATAATTTATAGATAGGGGGTATTTTTGATACGGTTTAAATTGCATTAGCTTAGTTTTTGTGTTATTTAATACAGATTGTGATTTATTAACCATTTAGAGATTTCTATTAGTACACTCTAGACAGTTGTTAAGATTGTTATTATTATTATTGTCGAATGGGATGACTACAGAAAGATCATCGGCGAACAAGGTACAGAGAGCTTTGATTATTTTGGCAAATCATTTATATAAATTAAAATAATAAACAACCGAGAACACTACCTTGTGGTATTGATTTAGTGACAGGTGCAAGTTTAGATCTGACTTTAACCACGTTTCCACTGGTTAGGTCATGGTGTTCTATCTCACGCACTGCTTTCTGATTGGTAAGGTATGACTCGAACCAGTTGTAGGTGGGCCTCTCACTCTATTCCGTGTAATTTCCGTAAAAGTATGTCAAATCGAACTCGATCATAGGCTTTGGTCATGTCCAGTAAAATACCAATCGCATATTTCTTTTATTGAATATATTTAGTATTTCATTGACATATTTGTATACTGCTATAGTACAAACAAAAGCTTAACTATAGTCTATATAAGTTCCATAAAACTATAGTTATATACAATTTATTTTATTTCCTAAATATTATTTACGTAGCAGAAGAGAAGTGCGCGCGCAAAAATTTGGCACAGATCTTACCTCGGCAACGTCCCGCGGGACACTAGCAAGCGATGCGCGGATCGAAAATCACTTGAATAATCGATTGTCACCCAATTTCATAAAAAAATTAAGGAGTTTTAAAAAAAAGCATCGCATTATTTACTTTACTGCACGCACTTCATTTAAACATACATTTTAGTGCCATTTTATAACTAAGAAAAATGCTTACAAAACCTTTTTTACTTTGTGTTATTTTTATAGTGATCACCTTTATGGTGACAAACGAGCACACAGTCCACCTGATGGTAAATGGTTGCTGTGGCCCATAGACATCTACATCTATCCTCGATTACAAATCAAAATGCGGATGCGTTTTCACCTGTGAGGACTAAGATGGAATGCCTCGTTTCTAATAAAAAGGGTCTCCGGTTCTCTACACTCACCGTACGAAACACAGCAGCAGGTAAGCTGCTATTTTACGCTGGTATTCTGTGAGAGCGTGGTCCTTCCTTGGTCGAGCCGACCCATTCGTGATACAACTATACCGGTAATATAGCTGCAGCATGGCTCTACCTTGTAAGAAAGTTAAAAAAAAATAACTTGTGTAAGTAAAAAAATACTTTTTATGCCTAATTCTTAAAACATGTAAGTGAATATATATGTTGACGTTAAAAATTGGTTCTGGGAAGGAACTACCGATGAAAACCAAGCACGAAAAAATCAATATCCACTGTAAAGTGCGGTCGTACCTTCTAGTGTTAAAGCACGTTGCATCTTTTCCATTAAGGTTTTTCCCGCTAATAGCAATGCGCTTTTATTGCACTTATGTTTCTTTTTTCCCCGCCATTATTTTTTTTTTGTTTTGTTGACTATCAAATGGATCTGTCGGTGCGATTATTGAAACTGAAATGCTTAAATATAACTAAGAAGAGCTTATATTATATTATTTGCGTATCTTATACAGTTTTTTCATAAAATTGCAATGACAAACGAACTTATAGACCACCTAATGGTAAGTGGCTACTACAGCCCATGGACAGCTGCCACTAAATTCAAACGGAACAAGCTACAGATATTTTTTTATTTACCCATGAGGACTAAGAAGGAATGCCTCACAGCCTGTAGTTATACTGGCCCTCACAGGTCGGAACACAGCATTGCACGCATTGCTGTTTAGCGGCGGAAATAGTTAAGTGGGTGGTATTAACCCAGATGGACGACTACAAAGAAAAGTAGTCCTACCACGTAGTAAGTATTAAACTGATCTCAAATGAAACTTTGTTTCAACAGATCCTAGAACTATTAAATAAATATTTGAGTAGAGAGTTCGAATTCTTGTTCTTGTTTAATTTGTTCAAAGTTTAATAATTTATCGAACTTATAAATTTGCATTATATAAAGACTTATTGTGATTTACTTTAATGTATTTTAAGTAATTTTTTTTTTAGAAATACCAACGTAAACAATATATAGTCTTATAAATATACTATAGGCGCTATAGACGACTAGGGCTTATATTATGTTAAAAAACATTTTGGTCATAATAAACTTATAAATAATAACTATCATGATAAGTGGCAAATATGTGGGATATTTACCACTTATCATGATAGTTATTATTTATGTACTACAGCGGCGTAACAATAGGGTGACACGGGCCCCCAGCCGGAGGGGGGTCCCAGCCTGAGAGGGCCGTGAGCACAAAAGGATCATAACATTTATTATTACAACATTTAGTAAAATGTATTAGTTTTATCTTTAATTAATTTATGGTAGGTAACGTGCACACACAAGCAAACAAAAAAGTATCAAGATTTCAATGCATTTGTTGAAAAAGATATCACACAGTCATCTGCACTGTAGCGGAAAGAAATGAAGTTTTCTTGTTACTTGTTAGTAGTTAGTTTGTACCAGTTCTGGCTCAGTGAGCCAGAACTGGTACAAACCACCATCCTCAGCCCTCATCGGCTGACGGTGAGTCGACGGATCCTAAAAAAAAAAGATTTTGGCATGCTCTGATCACGAATCTGCGGTCCGATTTTGCGTAGGATGCGCGGTTCCGGAGATGTGCAGATCAATTAACTAATATCTAATTGATATCCGGTATGCCCACACCCTCATTAACGTTCTATTGTTCAGCCTTTCCTCTTATCTATTGTTCCTTGAACACCGTCATTGCCGCTCTTACCTATTACTGTACACTTGCTATAGCAGTGATACTGCTATTGTATTAAACTCTTTGTTCATAACTACCATGCTATTCTCAATCATCAATGAAACACATTCCTTAATTTTGTTACAATTTTTATTTCCAAAATGTTATTGCTAATTATCTATTAGACGTTACAATTTTTGAAGTTTAGTCTCCTGTTTGGCCTTCGACGCGATGGCTGCGTTTCGCGATCCTGCGACTTGTTTTCGTAAGTACATTAATATTGTATTACATATTTTGTTTTTTCGTTTATAATTAATTTATTTTAGTTAGATGAGTTTCTGATCTAATGTTTAAACATAATTTACACGTTGGTAAATATTATTTAAGGCGTTATTTTTCTTCGAAAATATTAGGTAGCACAATTGTGCTATGTGGGTTTTAATTATAGTAACGCATGTTTTTGCTTATGGGTAAATAACCGTTTTATTTCATATTTTTAGGAGCTCTTTTGGACGATAACAAAATATTGGATCTACTGCAGGATGGAAATAATTCCGACCTAGATATTTCGGACTTTGAATGTGATGAAAACAGTCCAGAACAGCCATCATTACCAGCTCAACAGTTTGAAGACCAAAATGTTACGGCTCCGCCACAAGAACCATCCACATCCACGCGAACAGGTAGACAACGAACTTTAGCTTTACGTAGGCGAATTTGGAAAAATGATTATTATATTGATAAACCCCATGATTATTCTGGGCATCCAGAACCTGCAAAAATCCGTTCTCCAAATGAGTATTTTCGTGATTATTTTGACGAATCATTTTTTGAAAATGCTGCTCTTTGCACCAACATGTATTACATGCGCCACACTGGACGGGTTCTTAATACCAGTAGCCAAGAAATAAAGAAACTGGTCGGCATGCATCTAATAATGGGCATGCTGTCATATCCAAGAATTGCAATGTACTGGCGTAAACATATACAAGTGGAAATGATAGCCACAGCTATGCCTAGGGACAGGTTTACAAATTTAAGAAACGCTTTACATGTTGTTCCATCTGATACTCCACTGGCTGGTCCAAGGAATCCACTTTGGAAAGTACAACCTGTAATTGACATTATAAAAAATGCATGTAACAAAATTGAAAGGTGTCCAGGAAGATTTTCAGTCGACGAGCAAATAATACCATTTACAGGTTTGTAAAAAACAAACCACGACCTGTCGGCCTCAAAAATTTTGTTGTTACTACAAGTGATGGATTAATGCTTGATTTTGAGATATATTATTTATTACGCAGGTAATCCCGCTTTCTCAGACAGATCTTTAGGACTTGGACCAGCTATCATTTTACGTTTAGCATTTTGAGTTGATTTTGCATGCTAAAGATATTATTAATGTATACTTCCAATATTCTGAAAAATAAAAGTTTAATTGCGTAGTTTACTTTTAATGTTTATTTTATTTTATTAAACCTTGAAAAATTTCCTGCAACAAAATCGTGCGTTAATGAAAGATAAACCCAAGTCGCACAATCGTGTATATATATATATTTTAAATACATAACAATAATATTATTTTTAAATATTTTTAGTACTTCGTGTCACCCTCATAAACTCATTTTAACAAAAAATTATATCAATATTTAAATAAAATTATCGGGTTCGAAAGCGATAATGAGAGCGAAACATTCATCCACTAAAATATCGTTGTACAATGTGTTCCCTGTAAATATGCTCGTAAACTATGTATTGAACATCCATGAAACTTATATAGAAAATACATTAAGCAATATTCACTACTAAATGAAGTCTAATAGAAGAATATAATATGCAATTTGGATACAGATGATAAACCAGGCTCACATTGGATAGCTTTATATACCGATACGAATGGCATCGGTCAATATTTTGATACATATGGACGATCACCTGCACAATATCATCTAGAGTTTTTTAAAAAGGAATTGTAAAAGACGGACTGGAATGTTGATAGGATTCAGAATGAGTGGACTTCATTTAGTAGTGAATATTGCTTAATGTATTTGCTATATAAGTTTCATGGATGTTCAATACATAGTTTTACGAGCATATTTACAGGGAACACATTGTACAACAATATTTTAGTGGATGAGATGTTTCGCTCCTATTTTATAGATAATAAGCAATAACATTTTGGAAATAAAAATTGTAACAAAATTAAGGAATGTGTTTTATTGATGATTGAGAATAGCATGGTAGTTATGAACAAAGAAGTTTAATACAATAGCAGTATCACTGCTATAGCAGGGTGTACGAGTAATAGATAAGAGCGGCAATGACGGTGTTCAAGGAACAATAGATAAGAGGAAAAGCTGAACAATGGAACTTTAATGAGGGTGCAGGCCCACCAGATATCAATTAGATATTAGTTAATTGATCTGCACATCTCCGGGACCACGCATCCTATGCAAAATCGAGATTTGTGATCAGAGCATGCCAAAACCTTTCTTTTTTTTTGGGATCCGTTGACCCACCGTCAGGCGATGAGGGCTTAGGATGGTGGGTTGTACCAGTTCCTTGTTATATCATATTTTCGCCGCAAGACTTCTATTTAGGCGCCGGCTCTCGGGAAATCCCAGCTTTATGTATTTATTTTCAAAGGATTATACTGGGTTTGGCAACGTTCGCCTCAAAACTTAAAAACAAGATTGTACAACCAGTGCGCATTGCTCGTGATGACTTATGGATTTGAGACGTGGTTCTTCACAGCTTGCCATATAAGGAAGCTCAAGGTCACTCAGTGAGCTATGAAGAGGACTATGCTCGGGGTTTCTTTGCGTGATAAACTTAGACATGAGGATATCCGCTGTAGAACCAGAGTAACCGACATAGACCAAGGGATTATTAAGCTGAAGTGGCAATGGGCCGACCATAAATCTCAAAGAACCGACAACCGATGGGGAAGATAGGTTCTCAGTCAGTCTCGTACCGGTAGGCAAAGTATAGGGCGGCCCCTAACTAGATGGAGTGACGACCTGGTAAGACATGCAGGAAGTCGATGGATGCAGGTGGGTCAGGACCGTGCTTTGTCGCATTCCTTGGGGGAGGCCTATGTTCAGCAGTGAACTTGTAAAGGGCTGTAATAATGATATTGATGATAGCCGTCAGTAGTAAAGGTTAAAATCAGCGATTGCAATTAATATTTAAAATAAGATAGTAATGATTCTCATCGCGCATTTTAAAATCACCAATCAATATTTTCACAATTATAACCACTAAAACTACTTACGTTTGTTGTTCTTTTCATAATCTTAAAATCTTACAAATTATTCGTGTTAGAAACAATTTAAGGTGAATAAAAGCCGTGGTAGCTCAAGGGCTAAACGCTCGCTGTAAATTTCACAGTACGTGAGCAATTGGTGCCGGCGGAGATTGAACCCAGTTCAATCCCCGCCGGCACCAATGAAATTGTTAATTGCAATTTTAAGTGCTGATTTACCACGTGCTCGGCGGTGAAGGAAAACATCGTGAGGAAACCTGCATGTCTGAGAAATAAGAATAAAATATATTTCAAAGACATATGAAGTTCGTCAACACGCATTGGGGCAGCGTGGCGGACATTTCCTTGCCCTAAAACCCTCTCAGAAATTAGAGGAGGCCTGTGCCCAGCAGTGGGACGTATATAGGCTGTAACTTTAACTTTAATCATCATCATCATCGATGAATGCAGGTGGCCCGGGACCGTGTTTTGTGGCATTCCTTAGAGGATGCCTATGTTCAGCAGTGGACTTGTGAAGGGCTGTAACGGGAACGGATGATAAGTGACAATGATGGACAAAAGCCTCACCTTCCCCTGGATTTGGCACATTCTACGCTCTTGGTTAGCGGATTGTAATAAAAAAGTACTGTGCCAGGCCTTGTTTTCATCACCAAATTTTGTCACGTGGGTGTCGTAAGAAACGAGTTTGGGATATGCTGGAAAGACCTTATGCTCCTTATGATCTTATGATTAACCATCTCGTTTGGTTATATATAACCTTAGATTGGGAGAGGCCCACGTCCAGGACTGAATATGGAAGGGCTGATAAGGAAAAAGATATACGAAATGATTATTCATGATCTATGAGAGGCTTTAGCATCATCTTGGATCACAAGTCAGCTCTTACGATAGCTGCGGAATGGGATGAGATGATAGATTATTTATAATTTAAACTTGCGATTGTTGTCACCTTGTTGAAACTTCAACTTCATTTTTGTTATTTACATACATATTATTTCTTCAATTGGTTCCTTTAAATATAATTACAAAAAATAATTACTAAATATTCAAAAGTCAACTTATTGAAAATTATATAATGTGTCTTATCTTACATAATTTTCTATTCCGTTTATTCGTTTGTTTTTAATTTCATTTAAGTAATTGATACTTTTATGATATTTATTTATTATAAATATGTATGTGATAGTGCATACTTATAATGGTTTAAATACTATATTTGTGTGCGTTTTACTTAAAATCGTATAATAATAAAAAACGTTTAGTTTTTATTAATTTTTTTGGCACCCATGGTAGATCAGCTTCGATTTACTTTGTCAGTACCAAGAAAATGTTGAGTTGGGTTCCTTTTTAGTAACCATTTACCAAATTTATAATATGTTATAAATTTATAAATGTATTTATTTAGTAACCCATTTTAAATTTATAATGTGTTACTAAATAAACTTATTATCTTTCTTTCTTTCTTTCTATTATGATATGTATTTGGATAAATTACAAAAATGATTGATTATCTTATTCGTTACCGTGGTGCAACTATTTTTTAACCGACTTCAAAAAGGAGGATGTTCTCAATTCGAGTGTATGTTTTTTTGTATGTATGTTACGCGATATCTTCACAGATTATGAACCAATTTTGATGATTCTTTTTTTATTAAATAGTTTATACTTATAGGGTGGTCCCATATAAATAAGAATAAAAAAATTAACCCCAAGGGTAGCAAATAAATAACTTCTTTTTTAGCAATTTGTAGTCGGTTTTGACTTTTTGTTAAAAGTTATAATTATTAAATCTCGGACCCGTCTTACTTTTTAAAGACTTCAAGGAATGAAGGTAGAAAATAATTTTACGTGAAAAATAAATTATTCACGTGAAAAAATATCTCCGAGATTATCTCCGAGGAATATCATAGGTTTATATTTATATATTACACCTCTAGTCATCCGAAATAAAAAGTAATATGGCACTATTACATTACTTCGCTTGTCTTGCATTTATAATGAAATAACTTAACAAGATGGCTACGATGGCAAGAACCACAGCGACTTGAATATCTACGACGTGACAGTTGAATCTTGATATTTGACAAAATTACTAAGTTTAGAAATCTAAACGCAGAGCATTGTCGCTTATTTGAATTTAAACCACAATTTTATTATTTTAACATTGATTTGCAGTTCGTTGCCATGTAGTGGCGGTTAAGAATATCCACTATCCCATATCTTCCCGTGGGTGCAAAAATGTATCCCCCGATTATATCCAATGACAATTGATGAAAAATCTTGTCCTTATGCCAAAGCACGGCAACGGGGAGAAGTATATCCCCGTTTGACATAACGAGTAGACATATATCCTCCGCCCATAGCATGGGGCCAAATGAAAGAGAAAAAATTATCATTTTTTTACATTTGAAAGGGACAATTTTATCCTAGTTCATTGGATGTGGGTTTAAGTTAGTATAACGGTGGTAGAGCCACGCAGCAGCTTTTGCTGTTGCACGTATGGGCCGGCTCGAGCCGGGTTAGTACCACGACCTCACAGAATACTGGCGTGAAGTGGAAGCTCTGCTTTTGCGTTTCGTCTGGTGAGTGCAGGTGACCGGAGGCCCAATTCTCCCCCCCCCCCCCCCATCAACATGGTAGCGGAATCAAATTTTAGACTACCCCAGGAGGGTACCAGCACCCCTGGAGAATCCCTCGCTGAGCATCCACGACCATGCTACTCCACTCCTGAGCGTGGGTGCTCAGGCTGC